>JAVLUZ010000056.1:1354250-1724250 GCA_036768485.1 Mermis nigrescens
ATTTGTCGTGTGACGAATTGTATGATCTTATCAGCCATAACTGTTCACAGCTTTACAAACTTCTTTAGTTGCAACTTATACAGTGAACAAACTCGTAACATTTGAATTACGTGAGTACCATACGTTTTCTACATTTTGTTGCCTCGAATTCGTTGGAGGAGCCATTTGCGAACAATTGGGGAACGTAGAACGGTATATCCACCTTGCTTTGCGATGAAGTATGGGCTCTATCGGGACTAAAGACGGTTTAAGTCATGAATAAAACTAAAATAACATTTTATTCAAATTCTCTAAAATGTTTAATAAATGTAATATAAGCTCCGATTAGATTTTTCGCAGTCAAAAAAATATACATAAATGCATTTATAAGTATCGCGGTAGCGCAATCCATGCAATAGTAAATGGATCTCTTAATCAATTCCTTTCATACACCTGTAACGGCTGTGAGTTGGAACATGTGGATTTTCTGAACGATGCATAAAAAACTTAATATATTTTCACTTCTTAACGTTCAATATTGAAGTAACGCAATAGAAATTAAAACATTTTGCAGAAGACAATTTCTCCTAGTGTTTGCCTAAGAACTCATTAATTTATGAATCAAATCTCAACATTCCTTGACATTCGACGGTTATTTAACCTAACGCATTTCTTAGAGGTAAATTTTTAGTCTCAGCGTGTCATCGCTAATATCTAATTCGGTTTCATACTTTTAAGGTCAGCTTGTTTTGAAATGTAGACCTAAAAATCATCAGTCAGAGGCAGAAAATATGTTTTGATCCGTCATTCCGCCGTCTTTGAGGATGCAATAAATAAATTCCGTTTTATTATTCTGAAATAATAGCATAATTTTTTAGCAAGGTTGAGCAATAGTTCAAAAAAATTAGAGAAATAAAAAATCATGTAATCATACAGAGTCAAATGATATAAAACTAAATGAAGCTTTCCAAAAAAATATTTTAACGGTTAATTGCACCTAATTTCCGGAAGTCTTGAGGGAAGGCTGTGTTTGGGCGTTAGTTGAAGCGCAGAGGCAAAGCTGTCCACAATTTTACTGCAGTATGTCATAATAAACAATCCGCAAGCATTATTGGATTGAACAACGATTTATTCAGAAGGTGCTGTTACGTAATTCAAAATAAGTATCAGCTAAAAATTTGAGCTCTAGCTCATCGACGAATCTCTATATTTGCGTGACAGTCATTAGCGTCCGAATGCTAATTATCCTGAGGTGCGTATTATGCACACGATGGAACCATATATGTGTTTAAATCTGAAAATGAACAAAAACACTGTCATTTATGAAGCGTAGTTTATTCGACCAACGTATTTATTAGGTATAAGAAAAACTATAGATCATTTAACAGGTAATTCGTTCTAGCAAGTAAAAATTGTTAAATAAGATACGTAAAAGTCCTATCATTAAATGAGTTCATATGTATGCATATATTTTAGCCTAAACAGAACGTTGATGTTTTGTCAAAGCTTCAAAAACAGATTTAGATTAAAAGATGGAACTTGCTAATTGAACTTTTTTCGCACTTAATTGCCCTTAAGCGGGACGAGGAACGCGCAATTTTCTGTTTTTATGCTCGTCTTGTTTAGTATTTTTTAGGACAAGTTGATAATTATTTCGCTGGCCAAATGCCATACCCAATGAGATGTACTTAAGCTGCATTTATATTAATGCTATATAAATATAAATTACGAAAAACAAGCCAGTTTTTTTGAGGTCCAGAAATCATTATAGAAGTTTACCTGACGTATTGCCTAATGTTCTTTCGATTTGTATCACCTTTTAAAAGTATAACTTTTTTTCGTTGTCTCACAGATGCTACAACCGGTTTCCCAGAAGTTTGGGCATCACACATTGGCATGTAGGGAAGTTTACAGGTTTACAACCCTCAGAAGTCGAAAAACTCGCAGATTGCTTTAGACCCCCAGAATTCTATTTTTAGTAACATTTTCGGCGATTTTTGGCAATTTCATCCAAGCAGACCTCCAGAATTTTCTTGCTGCCCATGTACGGTGGGTATGAGCTCTACTAATATTTGCTGACAACAAACTGACAGATGCACTAAATGCATTGAAGTACAGTCTGTTTCATTGGTTCTAGAGCTTTTTGAAAAAGTTAACAGGAATAATGTAAATTAATACGACTTCAATATCGTCTAGCAAGTCGCTTTTTCAGCCTAATTCAAGTTGATTAAATCTGATGAAAAAGCTTTCGAATGAATGCAGCAGACTATAATTAACATAAGCTGTCGGCTAACTGTGTTTAGAAATTCTCAAAATTCGTGCCTACACTTATTCGAAACAGTCTATAATAGCACTTCAAATATTAGGGGTCAGAAAACAGAAAAACTTCAAAATTACAAATAATAAAAAATTAATGCATAGGAAGCCAGTACGATAAACGTTAGTGCGTGGTAAAGATAATTAGAGGCTTAGAAAAGTTTTGTTAGTCTGAATGCACTAATGCTCCGGAAGCGCAATCGAAGATGGCCTGCGTGATTGAAATAATTCAGAAGCGCTACCAATATTTATGCCTGAGCGCCTAAACGATTCGAGAGCACAGTAAAAATCATAAGACGGTTCTTCATTATTAGCCTCATTCTGACATTTCTAGATGCAAAAAATTCTAATGAATACGAAATCGCAATAAATATATTATTTTTGGATTCACAATGTTTTCGAAAACAACCGAGCAGCCTCAGCCAAAGTTTAAGCAAAAAGAACCTTGACGAATGTTTTGACTGTTGGGACGCGCCTGTTCATTTTTTCGTTAAGACGTTTCCAGCCCTAAGAAGAAAAGCATAAATTTTTAAGAGAAATTGGAAGTAATTTTCTATTCTTTCCGCTAGTAAAATTTTTCATGTCCATTGTTATGAAATATTGGCCAACATCGTTATTTAAATTGTGGTTTATTATGTTACCTCCGGCTGAATAGAATTTTCATTAACGGCACTGATTAAAAATTTGGACTGAATAAGAGCTAATTTAGTTCATTTTAATATTTTTTGAACTAGATTTTCTGCCCCGCACTCTCAAAGAGAAAATTCAATGCGATTACTGGAAAGTGAAAACATTTTTTTCTTGGCATTGGAAATTAATCTTCAATTATTGACATGAACTCATGTATGGCATTAACCCTTAATTTAAGGTTTCTATACCACTTTCAATTATATCATTGATTTAATTATCTAATAGACATGCCAAATTGAAGGTGTCAACGTGAATTAGTGAAAGAGAAAATAGAAATTTCAAGCAAATTTAGATCTAATCTGTACCTAAAACAAAATCAAAAATTTCAAAAATTTCTTGATAATTAATTTTCGCCGACACTAAACAACATGTTCTGCTTCGTCATCATTGCCAATATACACTCCATCAACTTTTAATATATTGTTAATAAGAACTCAATTCTTCTTCATGAAAAAATCATGGCTTTTGATAAAATTACAAACTTTTTCGAAACGTCAAAATTTGGAAGCCGTGCATAAAAAATCCAAAGGAGATATTTACTCGTTGATCACACATATAAGCTGTTTAGTACTGTGCTTATACAGAATCAATAAAGTAAATAATTAGTATTCTAAAAAATTAATTTTGCCAAAGTATGTGGTACCTACTGCGCAGAATGCGAATGCACGTCCGCGCAACGAACTATTTAACACCGTCAAAACATGCATGTCTATTGTTCTTCGTAGCTATAAAATCGATTACCCAATTTTCGAGCTAATCACATAAAAACGAACTGTAGATTTTTTGTCATTTTGGGACTATCCCCGCAACAATTTAATTTGGATATACTGCTATTTGTTACGGAACATGTACGAGTAGGTACATATGAAGCTAACAGACGAATAAAACGTGTGAAATTGCTTTTGCTGTTTTGCATGCAACGGTACGTCAGTAGATAAATTTGGAAATATATAACAGCAACGACGAAACGGCGTGTATGGATAAATCGAATAGATCTTCATAATTTACAGCCAAAGCGATTTCTTTTGTTTTCTACTCTGAACGACAACTTTAAAGTTAAAAAAAGGAAAAACTCAATTTACGAATCAAATATGCATTTACGGATCAGTATTTGTCTGACCTAAATTTATGTGAGGAAAAAAACTTCAAACGCTTCCTTGAAAACAATTGAAAGTATGCAAATAGACGTTTGGAGGTCTATCTGTTTAATATAGTGATCCCGAATGCATTTTCTTGGCATCATGCAAACTCATTTGTCTGCATAAGGAGACAGACTACCTAATTATTATAGATTTAATAACGTACCTACATGATGAGATTCTGCAAACATGCGACATATTCTAGCATAGGCAGAAGCCAGACCTTATGCAAATTTAGCTCAGCAGCGAAGTACATATGTTGCATAGAAATTAGCAAGCAGGCTTTACAAGCGATACCACAAAACATCTAAGGGTGCTATTACGGTTAGCCCGCTATTACAATCAGTATCATAAAACATCCTTCTCGCTCTAGGGATATACCTAACCTGAAAGAAAAAGACAGTTATTGGGGAAAAATCAGGCAAAACTTAGTAAAAACCTACCAGTATTCATGGTATTCGACTTTTCTTCACAAACCTGTTTTAAATCAAATGCGCATTGAATCAGCCTTGGAGTTATGCCATTTTTTGAGGCTATTTGGATGCGACAGCTTTAAAGATTTCAGGTTTTTTATTCAAGGTTCCCAGGTAACTTACAATGCATGGTGGATGCCAGTAAATCACGATCGACATGCATTTGGGACTTGGGAGCCTCAGGGTCATGCATGACTCCCTGAAGGAAAAAGATTCCATTGCCCTGTAGCGATGTAATTGTATTGAACATGAACTGCCATGCATATAGGGAGGCGCGGATCCTATTGAAAATTAATAAATTAATAAATTATGATTCCGTTTTCTAATAGGATGAGGAGTCATGTTTGGATACTTTAGAGCTAGTGAGTTCTTGCTATTCTTGATGCAGGAGCAAAATAATAAGATCAAATATTGATAGACGAGCTCCTGTAGCTGACGAATTTGGCTGAAGTGTGTCACACGAAATAAATTTTCTAAACTCGAAAATTAGACTCATTCCACCAACCTTTGTACAGTAAGCTTTGGGAAGATGGAGGATTAAGATTTCACACTGGTAAATGAAAAACATGACTTGACATAATTTACATTCCGCCTCATATGAATAGAGTCCGGAATCGAAGAGATGCAGAATAGACAAAAAGTTTCAGTTTGTATCCTCGTGTGATTTATATGAAATTCGTGTAAAAATATTTCGCGTAGGTACATATATCTCAAAATCATTGTGATATAGAAAATCTGAAGACAGTTTTCAAATAAACACTCGAAAGCCTTTGAATTTAAAGGTGATTTCTGCAAAAGCAATCTGAAAACTCGTATAATAATTTGGCGGCCATTAACATCAAAATCACAAGAGCGCTAATTAGACATAATGGCAGCAACAAATTGCACAATTAAAAAATCGACAAATAACCTGGGGCCGTATTCACAAAGGGGGCTAAAGTCTATAGACCAAAAAAGGGCTATAGACCGGTCTATAGACTTTAGACCGGTCTACATTTAGACCGGTCTAAAGTCTGTATTCACAAAGCGTTTTTTATAACGGTCTAAATGTAGACCAGTCTAAAAGCCTTTAGACCGGTCTATAGACAACCTAATGCTTAGAACCGAATAAAATGCAACAAGCATATATAGGTGCATAAAGTGAAAAACAAGAAAATTCGATGTTTAGCTAAAAAAGATATAAAACTTTAAATAATGTTTTTACTCACATATGCATATTTGTTTTACCCCTAAATCTGTTCTTGATAAAATAGAACGAGAGACAAGAACAAGTGGAGATTATTTAATGTTAGCTTTGAATGTTAATTTCAAGCACACATGGGCGTGGGGGATCTGGCTGGACCCTCGAGAATCTGGCGGACCCCTTCAAAAAATCGGTAATTCTCCATAGACTTTGTGATGATTTTACCCCATCCGGACCCCCATAATTTCCTTGCTGCTCATGTATGATTTCAAACGAGACATTCAATTGTTTTGAAATATTTTGTAAAATGAAAGAAATGCGGTGGATACGATTTTTTAGATCGTTGAACTTCAACTTACCACGAAATGCAGCTTTTTTGTAAAATTCATCCTTTATGCGCTGTAATTGCTCCAAGGAAGGGAATTTAATGTACTGACCGATTCGTGTAGCCAGTGCTTTAGAAACTTTATGAATTATTCGATTAACAGTAGGCTGGCTGATATGCTCAGTATCGCCTATTGTTATTTGAAAGGTTCCACAAGAATAATAACGCAAGGCGATGCAAACTTGCAAAATAGGTGGTATAGCACGACTGCGACCTGTAGGGTGTTCAATGTTCTCTCTGATCAAATCCGTTAAGTATAAAATTCCTTCCCTATCAAATCGAAAACGTTCGAGTAATTGGGAATCAGATAGTGAAAGTGGATCACGAATTTCCCGAAAAATGCGTTCTCTTTTAAAAGCTCTTTGATATTCGTAATGTATGTATATTTAAAAAAGCTGCCATATTCACACTAATAATCGTATAATCAAACCTGCCGAGAAGGATGAAATTTGCAGTCTAAATGACATTTAGCCCAGTCGATAGCAGGCTAAATTTTCGGGCTAAATGTTGCCTGATTTAGACCGGTCTATAGACTTTAGCACCATTGTGAATACCAATTTAGTCCGGTCTAAAAATTTAGACCGGTCTATAGACTTTAGCCTCGATTGTGAATACGGACCCAGAGACCATACGAATTTCTCAAGATATATAACAAAAATTCTGTCGCAAAAAAGCACAAATCAGGATCCCGAAACAGATGCTTTAGAAACGGAAGGTTGTGAAAGCTTTATGGTCAGATGCGCTTAATAGAAAATTATGTTTGTACAATGTATGTACATAGAGGCGAAAGTACTCTTCGAAATTAAAACATACAAAAAATATTTATTCATAAGATTCTTTTTCTTTTTCGTGGCCATACAACCTTTTGCAAAGTTTTCATAAAATTAACATTATTTAAGCAAATGAAAATATATAAAAAGATCAAATAGCCGCTTGAGATATCAGAAGCCATGTACAAATCTCTGTAGCTATATATTCGAAGCAAATGGTACGACTGTCATTTTGCTTTAAGATATTCAACAAACGTAGGTACCTATGATACTGATCGTAGAAAAAATTTTAAAAAGATTTGTAATTGCTTCTTCCTTTTACTCGGACGTAAGTCCTCTTTAAATTTACCCGATCTATACCATCGCGCCTCGATATACTCCCGTTCAGCTAGATCCAACGTTCCACATTTTTGTCCCACTAGTCCCATTAATTCCAAAAGTCCCAAGCCTATCAAGTGCGCAAATTGAGCTTTCTAAGTCAATTATTATTATTGTACGAAATTTATTAAGTAAGATTAAAATTTATGTTCTGTTATTATCTAAAGGGTCAGTCCGTCCTTAGAGGACATGCTGGAAGTCTTGGCGAGCTAAAATTGCCTAAATAGTGGTATAAGTGCTAAAATAACATAAAACCAGCATAAGTGATAGTTTAGGGTGATTTTGGAAGCAATCTTGTGAAAACATTGTAGACCCTATTTTTACCCTTATTTCTCTGAAAAAATGTTTTTCCATTGCAGATCTAGCCAGAGACTCAAATCCAGAAGGCTCCTGTGGGTCTAGACGTTCAAACACACTTAAATCATTTCATTACATAAAAACGATCATTTTTACTTTCTGTTCCCCTATGCCAGCACGAATTACAACTACGAGTTTCAGGTAAGCGCGACATGGTTGGGTTGGGGGTCCTGAAATTTAAGTTTTATCGAATTACCTACTTAGTCAAACAAAACAACGTAAAAATGACGCTGTAGAAAAAGGTGTTGATAGCAGTTTTAAGAAAAGCAATTATTACAGCTCGATTTTGACCGCAAAAATGACAGGGACTTTTTCGCGCATTTATAGTATGTTTCACATAACTTTAGGCATTGATTATAAGAAATTTTGTTTGCAGTAAGTCAACAGATTAGGATAATTATATATCCGATACATGTTATAATCGCAATCTGTCAGCTTATTATCGGAGACAAATTTTAAATTTCTGCCCAAACTGTGTACATAAAACAGACTACAAATAGAAGAATTAATTTTCAAATGCGTTGAATAATCATAACCTTATTTAGCAAAACAATATGTGTGCTTATATTTTTTCTGGAGGGTCTTCCGAGACAGTGGGACAATAAAAAAGTGACTTCAATAGGTAGCTTATTATGCACGTGGTGGTTCTAGTGGGAATTCCGGTGAGACAGATCAGTGAGTCAAGTGACACGTTGGAACTATTAGTAGGATGGTGGGCTAAAATTACTTACGGCGGGACTATACTGTGCATAGCAATTGATAAGTATATGAAGTTTTGCAGTGCGATATTGTTTTAATGTGGGCTGCCTAGAAACCACTTTTGTCGCTTCTCGCTTGAGCGCCGAAAATTTATTGCTCATGTAGAAGGTTTCTTGAAGTAGACTAAGTTAAACATATGTGCTCTTAAGGGTTTAGGATGTTTCGACCACTACCTCACCGAGAATCGCTCATTGACGCAAAAAAACTGCTCACGCTTAGAATTTCTTACTATTTTAGGAAACATAAAAAAACGTGCTACTTTGAAGCTTTTTTATCGAGTTTTTGTCCTAAAGTAAAACATTTTCCGGCTGAACTAGCTATTTTTAACCATTTTCTGTTTGATTTCACTACATATTTTAGGAATTTTTATGCGCTTTTTGTTCTAAAAAAGTGACAAGTTGGAATTTTTAGAAAATGCTGTTTTTGACGTTTTCTCATAGCTTTTAAGTCCCAAAAAGCACTTTAGAATATATTTGCGAAATTGATTCCCCGGCTATACGTGTACTGTCACTGAAAACGAAACTAAGATCGAATGCCTGGCTATTCAATCGCATCCGATAGTGCTTAAGCCTGGTTTATACTTCACGCATCGCGCCGAACTTGCGAAATATCGCAGTCGCAGGATCGAGCAAAGCACGCGAATTCGATTTATACTATCGCGCGAATAATTGTTCGCGCGAATCGCAGGATTGTCCGCGATACGATTTTTCGATTTATACTTCCTGCGAAGTTCGCATCGCTTAATAATTCGCGCAGGCAAGAAATTTCGTCGTGCGATGAATCGCATTTCAGTTTATACTTCATTGCGTTCATCTCCGCGAAAAATGTCAAAAATTACTAATTTTAGTAACAAGTTGATGTCCGACGCGAATTCGCAAAATTGGACTCGGAAGCGAATTCGCGTCCTTTTTTTGCGCACATTTCTATTGAACTGTCAAATTTGACATGTACAACGCCGATCGACGCGGGTCGACGTCACACCTGGGCGTGGGGGTTGGGTATGCACCCCCAGAAACCAAAATACCCCCCCCCAGAAATCAAAATACCCCCCCCCAGAATTCAATTTTTGAAAATTTTTTTTCGTCTTTTTTCGCAATTTTTTGATGCCAATGGATAGTGCTTGATGAGAAACGTCGAAAAATGGTGTTTTTATCGCCATACCACCATTTTTAAAGCCATTTTTCGACCTTTCAAAAAAATCTTGCACCCCCCCCCAGAATTTTCTTGCTGCCCACGTATGGTCGACGTGCATGCGCGGCACATAATACACATCTGATTGTTCGTTTGGTACGTACCGTTCGATCTTAACTTGGCGCATATCTTAACTTGGCGCATGTCTTAACTTGGCGCATGTCTTAACTTGGCGCATGTCTGAACTTGGCGCCCGTCTAAACTTGGCGCCTTTTGTTTTCTTGTATGAACTTGGCGCCCATCTAAACTTGGCGCCTATCTTAACTTGGCGCATGTCTAAACTTGGCGCCTATTGTTATTGTGACTGAACTTGGCGCATGTCTGAACTTGGCGCATGTATGAACTTGGCGCATGTTGAACTTGGCGCATATCTATGTTTGCGCATGAAAATTCAGTGGAAATGCCGTTCTATTTACTTTCTTTGCTAAAATCAGACAAATTTAATCATTTTCTGCATAGAATCAGCATGAATCTCGTAGATTTTTTTAAAAAATTTTGCGCGATTTAAAATAAAAGTATATGATGCAAAACGCCGGAAAAACTTTAGTTTGAACGTGTAAGGTAAATATTTCGACCTATTTTATAACAGTTTACGGAAAAGTCAAGATAACGTCCCCATTTACGGAGAAATTCGCTATGCACGCACACACGGAACTTTCGGGAACATATCAGAAACATCGTTTTTCAGCCTTTTTAATTAAGCTGTTTCTTCTTAGGTGATTAAAACATGAAACTTTTTCAAAAATAAAAAATTCAAAAAATTAAATGAAATGTCGAAAAATGGCCGTTCGGCGCGAAGCGCCGGCTAAATAGGAACTTTTCACCAAAATATCGCTGAAAGACCGAAAAAAATTGAAATGTTATGATCTAATAAATGGAAGCTTCACTAATCCATAACATATAACTATTGAGCTAAATATTTGAAAGTCTGCAACGCGGCATGTTGTAATGCAGTCATATGTAAGGCATCAGTCATGTAAAGATTTTCTATCAACAAAGCGCCCCAAGTTTCATAATGAAATCATGTCGGCATGCGCCAAGTTTAGACATGCGCCAAGTTTAGACATGCGCCAAGTTTAGACAGGCGCCAAGGTAAGACAAGTCACGTGCGCCAACATGCGACAATGCGCCAAGTTCAGACATGCGCCAAGTTCAGTCATGCGCCAAGTTCAGACATGCGCCAAGTTAAGACATGCGCCAAGTTCAGTCACAGTCGTTCGTACGTGCAAAAATTGTTTTTGCATGAAATACTATGAGAATGACCGACAAAATTTAAATTAATGCCGAGAGAAATTTCAAGAAAATGTAGTGTTATTATTTGTGCAAGTTTACCGTAAGGTTATAGCGAGCCTTTCCTGTGGACCGATCGGAATAGCGTGAGCAGGTTTTCGTTCGATTCGATTTCCGATAAAATGCAATAATTGATAGAATCTTTCTGGTGACATCCGGAAGTAATTAAAATACATTTCAGGGTCTTTTTCTCCTCAATTCTGATACTAGATCATGATGTTGACTCTTTAGAGGCCGACTGATATTGACTGGTCGAACGTACCATCGCCGAATTCTCTGTTTAAATCTCCGATTCAGAACATAATAAGCAAGAGCAAAGTCAACAACCTCCTCGTCGTTCTCCATGTTTTTGCACTACTATTACTACTTCTACAGATATCGATTTTAAATTTCTTCATTCGTACCCACTTAAATCGTTTATGTCACGCAACAATGCTTTGAATTTGTAATGAGGTCAGGCGAGGACGAAAATGAGCAAAAATATGCGCGAAAAAATCGCGCGATGATTCGCAAGATTCGCAGAAAAAATCGCACGATTTATCGCAGGATAGTCGAGTTTACGAGAAATCGCAGCAAGTATAAATCGAAGACGCGATGCGACGAATTTTGTCGATTATCGCACGATTTTTCGCAGGAAGTATAAACGGACGGCGCGATGCGTCAATCCGCACGATTTTCGCAGGATGTGCTATTTTTAGAAAAAATCACGCCATTTAATCCTGTGACGCGATCCTGCGTGAAGTATAAATACGGCTTTAGCTTCCGCTGATGAGTTTACGTCATTTGTCATGAATTCGATTCATGCATATCAGTGCTCGGTTTCAATATATTCAGGCTTAAGCCAGGCTTAAACCGGATTCAATGTTTAAAAATACATACGTGGCCATGTATAAGCTTACGCCTGGCTTAAGCCAGTTCCAATATGTTCAGGCTTAAGCCAGGCTTGAACCTAACGCCAATGCTAAAAAAACGACAAGTACATTTAATGCTGCCTATATTTATCACATTTACGTGTGTCTGGCTTAAAGCCGCAAACGTTCCAAAATGGAACGTACACATTTTAAAATATGAACTGTGTAGTCTACGAGAATTTTCACTGAAAAGTTAGATGATTTTTTGCTAAAGGGCTCTTCAAATGTCGTTCTTTTTTTGATGGCAGCAATAGGAACGAGCTTACTCGCCCGAATTGCGTTCTACATGCAGTCAACGTTAAGCAAAAAATACATTAAAATATTGGAGAATTAAAAAATAAAATAAAAAATAAAAAGAAAAGAAATGATTTTAGATGTAATTTTAATCATTATTATAATTGATTAATTCTATTTGACTGTAGGAGCTGATGTTGCTGTGCAACCCTGCATGGATTGCTATGGAATGTTTCATATAGGATAATGCCAAATCAAGATCTTGTTTATTTTCGAGCAATGAAAAGCGAATAGCGCTGCAATTTCAAGTTGTAAAAGAAACAAGTAATAAGTAGTACCTACCAGACGTGCTCTTGGGGAATGGTTCGGGGGTGGGACTCCCTAGAATGACAAGTGACCCCGGCAAAATGGCTGCAACCATACGTGGACAGCAAGAAAATTCTGGGGGGTGCAAGATTTTTCAAAGGTCAAAAAATGGCCTTAAAAATGGTGGTATGGCGAAAAACAACACCATTCTTCAACGTTTCTCATCCAGCACTATCCATTGGCATCAAAAAATTGCGAAAAAAACGAGAAAAATTTCAAAAATTGATTTCTGGGGGGTATTTCGGTTTCTGGAAGGTATTTTGGTTCCTCGGTGGGTGTATACCCCCAAACCCTCCCCCACGCCCAGGTGTGGCTGCAACCCCCACCCAGAATTATCATTTTTTTGTAAAAGTTGTAAAAAGTATGCCCTTTTAATCGTTTTTAGCCCATTTTTTGGCTAAAAAATTTTAAATTTTCGGCGCTCCGCACCATACACACATTTTTTGACTATATTTTGTTTTTTTTAAATTTTTGTACGTTTTTATGTTCTAGAAAGAACGAGCCTTTGTCTCAAACGTCAAAAATAGTGTTTTTGACGTGTTCCCATCTTTTTTAGCCAATAAAGGCACTTTTTAAAAAATGTTTGGGTCTGACCCACCGGAATTCCCATGCTTTACATGTATGGTACATACTGATCATGTTTTCGGCATAATACATACAATGATATTGTACGCTTCAGAAAATCACTTCGCTCAAATGTTCTGTAAGAAATTAAACTACGAGTATATTCACAATTTTGTTTTTGCACTTTAATAATGATTCGTCTATTGAGCAACAAAAACACCGATTTATTTCTTGAGCAACTTTATTATTCATTTTTTGTACATGTAGTAAGTATATGTACTACATAAAATGCCTTAGTTGCTTTGCTTCACATTTATTGCCAGTGGTTGTATACAATGTGAGCTTTTCAATCAAGGCTATCATCAGTCTATATAGACTTCGTTATTAGCAAAAATTAACATATGTAGATGCAATTAGTTATGTGTTCAGCAAATCGCATACAGCGTATCAAATGACACGTAAGCTTTATTTCAAAAATTGTAGTCTTACACGCCAACAATCCAGAAATGGACGGATAGATTTTGACCTTAAATTTTGCGCATAATCCAATGAGCATAAATATAGGCCACAGGTAAAACTTGAAATCAAGAAAGAAACTGCTTCGTATAAAGTTGGGTAAGGTTAAGCTACACATGACAAAAACTATAATTACTGAATGCGCATTTAACTCGCAGAAGCCCATTTGAACGTGTTTAATTTTATATTTTGTCGTTTTTAAATATACCATGTCTAGCGGTCAAGCGGACTTGTGAGTGACTCAAAATGATTTATGTCATAATTTTCAAAGGATGCTCTAATTTACTCGACCGATTGTGTTTTCAACCCACATTGCATAAACAAAAGCAGCTGCAATCGTCTACATTCCATAAAAACGCGGTAAGCTATAGAAGCAGCAAACAAATGCATTTCGTTCAACTTTTGTCATTTGTTAGATTACGCCTCTCTAATACTTGGTCAATCCATATTTCCTGGATGACATGTTTCCTTAATGCTGCATCAAATCCGGCGATAGCTGAAACGAAGGCAGGTGGTTAGCTCAAAAATTGATTCGTTTCATCAGCGACTATTGTGCAACCAGTGCAATCAGCTGCTGAGCGTAATCTGTGCATAAGCCGGTGTGAAAGAGAACGCTACGTGATAAATTTTCTAATCACATTATCTTTCTTAGCATTCTGTCGAGGATTACCTCAGCTAAAAACGTGTACTTTTAGCTCTTAAATAAATTTTTTTATCTCACTGTCATATCGAACAATAAAACCAACGCGCGATCATTCGTCGCATTCATATGTTAAAAATTGTTTTTGAGGATAAAAGTCTTTTTTTCAAATTCGGTTGCCAACCTAAACGTACGCATTTACTTCATTCAAAAAAGGATTAGCAATTTGATAGTTTCACATTTTCTTCATAGAAGCAATAATGCGTCCTCAATCTAGGACTGTATAACTTGTGACGAAATGTTGTGTAATAATAATAATACTAATAATAATAATAACAATAATAGTAATAATAATAATAATAATAATAATAATAATAATAATAATAATATTAATAATAATAATAATAACAATAATAATCATAATAATAATAATAATGATAATAATAAATAATGAAAAGGGTAACAATAACAGTAGTAAATATAATTTTGATAATGTTTTTAATAATCAAATCAATGATTATTAATAATAGCACATATAAAAATATTTATTATTAGTACTAATAATTTCATTATTATTATTATTATTTCTGTAATAACTAGAAAGAGGTGTTATTGAATTATGCAACTTTAATGAGCATATTCCAATTCCTAAAAAATCTGCGAAACGTTTAGTGCGACAAGTGTTTTAATAGCAGTTTATTGTGCATCTTTTTTATCGTCTGTTTCTCTTAACGTCACCATACTGTTGCTCGTTAGGAAAAATATAGCGGCGCTGAAAAGACGTGAAACTTCGAATTATGAAAATAAAATATTTGAAAAATTGTTCACTTCATTGATTGATTGCTTTTGGACATATATACAGAAAGATTTTTTGGGTATTTTAAATTTATTTTGAAGGTCGAAAACTTCGAGGAAAATCATTATTTAAATTATAAATACATTTCTTATGCGATAGACCTCGCTTTTTTTATTGCCATTTTACCTAAGCGCGATTATTCTTCTCATGCCTTAGGTATGTGTATTTATTATGCAATGTTCAACGGTGGTTTAATGCTTTCTCTTACGCTATACTTCTTAATTATTTTTATTTATTCATTCCTGTAAGGTGACAGAGTAAATAATAAAAAATATGGCACGTCCGAAAAAATCGCGCCGCCCTACTCGGTTTGCGTAGTAACGTATTTTTAAGTAATCAATCAAAAATATTGCGTACGCAAAAATTTGTTATTTATTAATGACAATATGATGTTGTCCTACAGCAGATAAATCCTTTGATTACGTTTTTTCTCTTTCTAGACGCACTAGCCGTAATTACTTGATTTTGTCTGCGCATATTCATTCGCGTCTGTGCCTATTAATGTTACGTGGAAAGGACCAACTTCAGTCTAATTGTATTTTACGCACAAAAATTAAGTTTGGTAAGATATAGCCAAATTTCTAGCATCATAGCATCATTGAATAACGGATTTTTCGAAGAGCATGGTGCGGGAAGGATAAGTTATTAGTAAAAAATGTTTTTGAATAATTTTCAGATTTTAAATTTTGCCTTAATCATTTTTATTATTCACAATGCGATGAAGATATAGATCTTAATTATCTTCAGTTTGTATTTCTATAGACTACTTACTATATTATCCACATTATTAAGTAGACAATCTGACCCTTGTAATAATGTCGCTGCGCTGAAATTTCACTCCGCTAATTATTTCATGGCAACAGTATTATTTAAGCACGTGTTCTTACAACTTTCATGAAACTTTTGAGTAAATTTAATTGATAATTATCATCGTATGAGCTAGAGACTAACCGAAAATTATTAGGTTTGCCTTGTCAATAATTTTTACTGACAGTCAACTGACAATTTACGACGATAATATGCAGATTAGCTGCCGCGCATTAATTCATGTCAATAATTAATCAAATAATTAAAACACATTAATTCACATTAATACGAAATAATTATTTCTACCGTAGCACAATTAAATTAATATCATATTAACGCAAAAATAATTAACAGTATGCGAACATTAAGCGGAAAACACTGAAATCGTATATGCATTAGAAGTAAAAGAAGCAAAGAAGCTCGTGCAAGTACAAGAGGAATGGAAATGAATGCAAAGTCGACCTCGTCAATTTACTCATGTCAATCAAAGATAAAAAAAGGAAAGTTGGCCCGACCGCTGAAAATTTGATGAAATTAGGAGTTGACCGAATTTTTTCAAACTTAATATCAGTAAATTTGAGTAGTACCACTAAATCAAGCTTCTACTTTATTGCAAAATGGCATGAATTTAAATTTGAAAATTTTAATTTGAAAAATAGTCTACTCTAAAAGCCGACTTTTTATCCTGCTGCTATTCAAAAATTGCGCTTTATCTTTTTATTAGCATCTGTTTTTTCCTTCTGTTTACGTTTTATTAATAAGCATCGACAAAGATCGACCTCAAGCTTTTTGTTCCCATCCATCCATCGTCGCCGATAAACTGCTTACACGTGAAACGGTGTCTATAATTTGCATTCTCACAACCGACTTGAGCCGATTTGGTTGCTAAAGTCGAAACAATCGGTTGCAGATAAAATCATTTTCCTTTTACTTTTCTCTACATGATTTTTATGGTGTTTATTCAATTTACTTTTTTCTTGAGTTCAACAAATTAATTTAGCGTATGTTTTTATACGCAATATCCCAGGTTCCCGTGTATATCGTTTTCCCTGCTCCCCAATGCCCTAAATATTATCTATGAGTCAGAAAAGATTATGGCGATAAATGCTTCCAGTGAAAATAACTTAAAGTAGACATAGAGTGCGTGATTACGAAAATATTAAAATTGCTGGAAAGTCGGGATTTGTTTTTCGACTTAACTGCGAGCTTCTTTAACCTTTATATAGACATTTCGAATCGCATTGCCATTGTTCAAGATATCAGACATTTGTATCCTAGAAATCCAATTTTGACGTAAAGCGATACAGAATATCAGCAAAAGAACCAGCTTCTTTCTCAAATATATGTCCGCCGCATGTTCGAGTAAAATAAAACGCACGACTAAAACGAGTCAGAGATATGTTTTTGCTTTTCCTTTAAAAACAGGATAGAATTTCTTGTTAGATGTAATGGCTCTCGCCGAAACAAATTTATGCTAATAAGACATCACCAAGTGGTTGATGATTGTTCAGAAGAATTAAAAGTGTACACTGTCAGAAAGATAGTATACATACATAATATTTGTCTTGAGTCAGATTTTTCGCGGAATAAGTGAATAGCAATTGCCTTTTTTTGCATTATCTTAACATTTTACTCAATGTAATGTCGTAATATGATCCTTGTTCCTAAAGCAGAACGGCTTAATGTATAAGCCTATACGTTTTTTATTTGCTTAGATAATTCTGAGCCTGAGGATGTTAGTCTTGAGAACTTCTTCGTCTTACAGCACCAAGTTTCTAATTGATTTTTTGCGTATGGAGAAATTGAAAATTTTAATCGATGAACAAATTAGTCTTTAAAGTGTAGCAGGACAGTCAGATCGGCCTGACTGTCATCTCCTGTCTCATGGACGAATGATAAATCATGGTCATTACCTGCTGCTTGATGTTGCACGATCGCGAACGTATTTAAAAATTTTAACTCTTCACTCTAATGTTTTTTAGTGCTTTTTTCGTTTGTTTACGCAAGTAGATACAGTATTTCATAATTACTATTTATTTTGGACATTGTTCTCTAGATAACTTTTAAGAAATTGTATGGTTTAATTCCTTTGTTGCGTGCATTATTACGTCTCTATAATTACTAATTGATTTAATATCTTTCCTGCATTATTCATAGTTGCTCTGCGTAGCATTGAACCCAGCCAAAAAGTCAGGCCAGATATAAAAAACTTACAGTATTTGTCTTTATCGAGATTAAATGGTATAGGAAAGTTAAAATAGAGCGAGAAGTATTTTTTCAACTTGCGATTGAGTTGCAAGCTGTAGTAGAAAAATTTTGACCGCTACAAGTTTTTAGCACAATCCCTTTTCTCCTAATAATCCAGTCCCGAATCCCACCTGGATGAGCGCAATACAATTAATCCGGTCGCATTTAATTCCAACTTCTACGCAAAGCTGACTCTCGTTTTTTTGTGCATATTACTCTTCCAACTCTTAACGCGCCTCGGAGTTAAAACTTGCTCATTGTATTAACAGCATGCTGAAATGCGTCACAGATGTATATTGATCATGCATAAGCGAGACTAAATTCTTTGGTCTTGAAATTATTGGAAGGCCTACAAATCAGGGATTTGTAATATGGCATCAAAAAATCGTGCAAAAAAATAAGAAACTGTTTGAGATAATCTCACAGGTTGGCTAAATCCAGTCCAATCTGGATAGGCACGTATATCGGGCCGCCATGAGGATGCCATACATGGGCAGCTACCAAATCCTGAGGGTCTGTGTGGTGTAAAACTGGCAACAATCACAAAAAAGCATACTAAGATGCAATACTGGAGAGTTTTATCGATTTAGTTAGTGGTCACTGGATTCTAGGGGCCTAAACCCCCAATCAACCCCTCTAACGCTCATGTGCAGAGGACACCCATTCCAACCCTCACATCAAAGTTTAGTACAGATAAAATCAAACGGTTTTGTCTGCAGAAAGCACCATGCATTCAACTAAAATGTACAGAACACAACACATATCATCGAGTCAACTGTAATGTGAATATTTTCTTTCTATCGAAAGCTTTAAAGTGACCCGATCCGCTTAAATCAGAATATCCTATCATAAGCTACATTGCATTAAATTCGTGTCGTGATTTGGGAGAATTCCGTCAGCTTAAAATTAAGTGTACACCTTTTTTAGTAGAATATTCATAAGATTAATAATACATGCAACTAACTTTTTCTCCCCAATGAACTCGTTTTTTTCCTTTGGTGCAATCAGACTTTTTCACAGTATGAATGAAAATGTGACATACTAATGAAATCTGTCGCTCATTTGAGCAACGCATTTTTTATAGAAATGATGAAGAAACAAAGTGCAATTAAGGCTTTGGATCGTGCTTAAATAACAGTGGGATCTCTGCAGATTTTGCTAACTGATTTCAACATTTGTCAGATGTGTCTTTTTGCTTAAAGAAATTAATGAAACCTCAGGTCCCTAACATTGAAGATTATGTAAGTTTCGCGCACGTCTTAGTGAATTCATCAAGCTTAACTGATTTATGCATTTTTAAACTTTTTAGCTATAGAAATTTTTGAGAAAAAGTTTTCTTGTTGATTCTGACTTTGTCACATTCGAAAGAGAAAAAATTTAAAATTAAAAAATACAATTTCAAAAACGCAAAAATTATCGTAAGCAAATAGACTACAAACAGCCACATATGGGCGTGGGGTTTTAGACCCTCTCTCCCGAAAATCCGGTAGACCCCGTAATTTTATTTTCGGCATGTTTTTGATATTTCTGCCAATTTTTCACCATCCAGACCCAAGAATTTGGTCGCTGCTCATGTATGTGCATGTGCACGCAGTCGCCCTTCTAAGAAGGTCCGCAGTAAGCCGACACTTCACGGCGATTGAGGATAAATTCCATGCATTCCCTAATCTGTCAGTTCACTGTCTGTAAAATTCTCAAAAGCCGTGCTCAGACTAATTCGGATCGAACTATAGATAATATTTTAGTAGACCTTGAATTTTTTGACAATACTTTCAAATAACTAGAAACTGAAGAACTCAAAAATTATTTATAATATTTATATTTACTTTTTATATTTATTCAACATTTCAACAAATTCCTCGTACATGCATCCCAAATCTGTCAGCTCACTGTCTGTAAAATTCTCAAAAGCCGATGCTCGGCTGTTCACTTAAATATCACAATCGACGTTCTTTCATTAAATAATTATTTCCCTATTCTAAGAACGTTCAGCGTTTTCATCGAGAACTTATTACATTCCAACAATTCATCTTACCTTTCAGTAAACACATTCGAATAAGCATTCAACTATGGTTTCAAAAACACATAAATGTGTATGCTGCTAATTCGCAGGGCCCCTCTGGAGGCAATTAATGAAAGCAAGAGTAGAGCCGTGAGAACAGGGACTTTTTCGACACTTCGGCGGAACCGAAAGTCTCGTGGAGATTTCTTGTGCATAACTGTCTGAAATTCGCAGTACGAGCCGCTAAGCACTGCCACTAATCTCGATGTGATCGGGTTTAAAAAATTGTGGCACAATTAAGCGCAATTTGCATATTTCGAGTTAATAATCGACGGAAAAGCCATTTACTTCGCGGCTCGCTTGGGGAGTTGCTTCCGGAAATCGTAGTTACTTGCTCTTATAATTTGCTAACACTTTTAATCGTCTCATTTCGATGAAAAAACGTCAAGCTTGATTAGATAGGTTCGCACGATCGTTACGCTCTTTCACGGCGCATATCATCCTGATATTTAACTAAAAAAGTTAATTAATGTCACTCTCAGCGAAAAGCTTATACTTTCGGCTAACTCGGCCTTATTTCTTCTAAGCTATCCTGTTTTAGCGCTATTAACGCAACTCAGCGGATTGTCTGCTGCAGTTTTGCCAATATAACATAGTAGACTCACCTCGTCGAGTAATCTCTTATCGACTCTTGTATAATTTGCGTATGTTGGCAAACTCATTATAAGTAATATTTTGTACATCATGTAGCTTCGCAACGACTTCGCTCATTTATTTGAGGGTTGCTGCTCTCAGTTTTTCGTCTGTTTTTCAAAACTTGATCAACTAAAAGCACTTCTCACTACTGCAGTCGATCTTGAAGGTCTGGTGACAGCATTGAATATTGCCCATTTTTAAGCCAAATCGGCTACTTTGCTAGCTTAAATTTTTCAGGAAACTTTTCAAATTATATCCTTTGAATTGGTCAAAAATTTTGCGAAAAATCTGCTTTCAACACTAGTTCGCTGAGTATATTTTTTGAATTCAAAATATATACATTTTAACAAATGGTACGTATCGCTTTTCAGTCAATAATTGCAGATAATTGTGATTTTATATCATAGTAGCATTCTGGAAACTGAATTGATATCGCTAATAAGATATCATATTGGAAGTATCGTGCTCTAAGCTTCATACAAATGTATATGCTATGCTATGTACGTTCTTCTAGCTTTTTAGATATAAACGGCATTATGAAAGAAAAAAATGAATACTTGATCCTGAATTAAATCCCATGAAGCAACTGATAATCTTGTAGTTCCTGCTGATGATTTACTCCTTCGCTCTAGAAAATCTGAATCATGATGTTTATTAAACAAGTCAGCTCTTACCATAAAATGTTATTATTTGCGGTATATGTTGAATATAAATCGCGTGGTTCTGAATGTTGAAAATTCAGTCGTGAAAATTTGTGTCCATCATACATGGGCAGCAAGAAAATTCTGGGGGGTCTGGTTGGGTGAAATTGCCAAAAAATCGCTAAAAATGATACTAAAAATAGAATTCTGCGGGGGTCTGCAGTAATCTGCGGCGGGGTTTTTTAAAGTCTATGGGAGGTGTAAACCCCCCGCAGACCCTCGCACCCCCATGTGTGGTATCCATGCTCGACCAAGCATTCGTCGAAAAGATTTTTTCAGCATTTGTGCTTGGATAACAAATACCATTCTACTTAGAATCATTAGCATAAATAGTTATCATAAATAAAAATAGTATTAGTATCTCACAGTAGGTATTCAAGGAAGTCGATTGTTTAGATTTTGAAAATCAGCGTGCTGAATTGTGGTTATGTTTTCCTAAACTCTGAACGGTAAATCAGGATTGCTGCCCCAATTCCTACTTTCAACGTAGTTTTGTGGTATTTCTCTACGAAATAATTTTATCGTCTTTAGTATCGATTTACAATAAAGTTTTTAAGGTTTTCCAATCTATTTAGGAAGTATTTTGACTAGAAAAGATTATTGCAAGATTTCCGAATACGTCTGCTACCGCCTTTGTTGGCATAAGTTCAGAATCAGGATATTACTGATCATTAATTTCCATGCGAAGGAGGAATAAGCGAGGAAACAAAAATAAGGTATTCGTCGTTTTATTCTCTATATTGAATAAGGATCAGTGTGTTGGTCATCCGGCCGCAGAAAGGAAAAGACGTAGTCCAGATCATAGATGCACCGCATGGCCGATCTGGGGGGGTCATGATTCGAACTTTTTTGATGCCAAAATGACCTCAAAAACTGGTACAAACGCTAAAATAGTGTTAAAACTACGTTATTACATAGTCTACGATAAATTTAAAGCAGTTATAGAGAAAATTTTCAATTTTCATCCGTTTTTGCCTTCATTTTGACTAATTTTTCCGAGAAAATTTCCTATTTTTCCATTCTGGAGGGTGGGGGTATTTCCCTGAGAATAAATAAATGGAAAATTTTATGACGAAAAAGAGGCAAAATGAAGGCAAAAATGGAACTTCAAAAGTGCTTTAAACTGAATAGGAACTGTGGAATAACGTAGCTCTGAGGATATTTTAGTATTTATGCAATTTTTGAGGCCATTTCGGCCCAAAAAAGTTCGATTTTTGACTCCTCCCAGACGGCAGACCAGACCACCCCCTCAATCGGCCATGCTGTGCATCTATGGTCCGGAGTCTGGACTGGCATGTTGATACGATGGTTTTTTTATTTGCGCTTGTGCTTATGACGCAGTCTAAATCGACTGCATAACTTGAAATGAAAATTTTAAAAGAACATATGAGCAGGACGGTTCGAATCTATAACAGCAAAATTTGACAAAATAGAAACATTCCTGCTTTTCTGAATTTTTTATTAAGATTGAGTATTGACTGAACTTTTTTATTCTATGAGGTCTAACAAGATGATCATGTTTTCGACATATGGACTGACCTTTCAGAATATATAACAGCTGACAGATGATGAACCGTGTAGATATTTGGAGGTTTATCTCGTTTTTTATTATTAATGCACACATAAATCAACATCAGTCTTTTACTTGAAAGTTTTTTCGACATGGTTTGAAGAAAAAATTGATTGTTTTGATTTTTGGACGTGAATACATAAAAAATAAACTAAAATAAAACCAATAACTTTTAGTCACAGATTGCTTCTAATAGAGTGAAGCGTAGATTCTTCAATAAAAACCAATATCATCGTAATAAAACCTATAAACCCATAGTCGTGAAAAAAGAGATGATGTCATAATGCACAAATAATAACTTTTTTATCTAGCAAACTAATAGAAAATATTTCCAAAAATGCATGATCTTGTCGTATGCTTTAAGATGTACCTAATATTGTTACGTGTGTGGAACATTTAATAAAAATTCATAGAATGTAATTTCTAAGACACATAATATTATTTACCCCTTTTTCTTAAATTGGAAAATTGAACATGCGCTTTAATTTTCTAGTGTCTTGCTCGGATAATACATAATTTTCTGTCAAAAAAACAACGAATATTTTGGAAGTCGACTTTTCGACTAGAAGTTCTTAAACCCGAAACATACTTCATGCGGCGCGGCGAACGGCGCGCTGCGCCGAATTCGCGCTGACCCATGGCATACTTCCTGGCGCCGCGCAGCGAGGCGCGAAGTTTGCCGCGCCGCATTTCAAGGCATACTTCAAGCGGCCCAAGGCAAACTTCAAGCGGCCGCCGCGCCGCAACCTAATTTGCTAAAGTTCAATTTTTTTGCCGCTTTTCATGGCATACTTTACCGCGCGGCGAGAAGCAAATAATGTCTATTTTTAGCATTTTTTCGAATTTTTCGCCGCGCCGCAGAATTCCAAACGTTTGGACTTTCCTCGCGAATGCTAATGAGGTGCGCCGGTATCGATCTGCTCTGAATCTATAATGAAATACGTATCTACGTGAGCGCAAACGATCATTGCGGCAATTCGCGCGGAATATGCCAACAGCGAGCAAAGCGGCAGCGAAGCGGCGTAAGGTCGCCCAGTTGGCGCCATTTTTTCTTGCCGCGCGGCGAACGCGCCGCGTAAAGTATGCCCAGGTGGCGCGAAGCGGCAGACGAATTTCGCCGCGCCAGTTTCGCGCCATGACGTCACATTTCTGGGTATACTGTGGCCGCAAACCCCTTTGCGGCGCGAATCGCGTGAAGTATGTTTCGGGCTTAAATTTATTCCATTCCGAGCATCTAAGAAAAGATTAGTGGTCAAGAACGATCTGAGCAATTTCACGTCAAATTGCTTTTCGGTTAGCACATTTATAATTAGTAAACAATGTGAAGAAAGCTAAACATAAAAACAAGAGGCCTATCGACAATTGTTAAAGGTATTCAAAGGTTTTTCTTTCGAAAAGCGAAGAAAGATTATTTGTACTGAGTAGTACGCAATCATTATTCTCTTTTTCTAATCCGCGCATTAGGCTTCGTCTCTTAGAAATTGCCGTTTTCACTTTTTGAATAGAATTCATTATCGATCATGATTAAAAGAAAATTGAATTCGTCGGCTTTTAAACTTTACTCTACTACCAAAAGTAATGTTTTCAATTATAAACAACGGCTAAAAGTTTATTTCTGGTTTATTAAATATTTAAATAACGCTTTTCGATCATTAATTCTCGCGCTGCGTATACGTTAGCTTGGAAATAATCATAAGTTCGTGTTGAGCAATGTTGATCATAAGATTTTTACTCAATAGTAAGCAGATTCATTTAATTTATCGTCTTTACTTTATGCTTGCTATTTTACGGACGGTTTATGTTATGTCCTTAGGAGACCAGACCACAGCTTCTTCATTCAATGTCTGAATCTCAAGTAAACAAAACTTGCATCAGTATTCGTTTACTCAATTTTTACTGGCTTCAAATTAACAAGAGGACAGCCTTGTTAAAATTGTTTGTGGAAAATTGTTGTGCTAAAATCTTTGAAATCGAGTAAATTTCTCTATGCGCGTCATTTTATTACTTTACGTATAATTTGTATCTAATGGTAGACGATTTGCAGATTTCGTTTTATCTTTTTTACTTCCGTTTTATCATACTATTTGACAAGCATTCTCATATCCAGGTTTATCTAATGAGGCGTACCATAGATGCTTGTTGGAGATGAATAGCCGCACTGTGTCTTGGACCTTTACTAATACGCCCTATCCTATGAGATCGAAACATTTAAAAGCATCGAATTATTTCGTCTCTGCACTTATGTTATGCAAAATTCTGACTTGATCTTAAAATTTTACCTATAGAAATTACAGAAATCTAAGCGTCATATCATTCAACAATAAAACAAAATTACTGTTTGTTGTTAAACCTATCACGTAGCATAGGAGGATATGGAGATCCCCGCTCAAAGTTAGTCGTCATCCCATCCCCCCTAAGTCAGAAAATTTGTGCTCCCCAATTTTGGCGAATATGGTGTTTTTTAGCCATTTTTAGGTGCTTTTTGCCACTTTTGGCCAA
This sequence comes from Mermis nigrescens, assembly GCA_036768485.1. NCBI lineage: Eukaryota > Metazoa > Nematoda > Enoplea > Mermithida > Mermithidae > Mermis > Mermis nigrescens. The sequence goes on from JAVLUZ010000056.1 coordinate 1,379,770, forward strand.
AAATTAAAGGTCAGTCCCTTGCAAATGGCCGGGGACTCCCACCCAAAATTTCAGCCGTTACATACGGGGTCGTATTTAGGGGGTGGTGGGTGGGGGAGGGCGGCCACCCCACGCCTTGATCGAAAAAATTTTTGAAATGCAAGATAATGCACGGGAAGACAGAAAAATCGCATGTCTTTGTCGTCAAATCATCAAATTTTCGGCACTCCGCGCCACATGCGAAGTATTTTCTATCATTTGGGCTCAAGCGCGACCGACCATAATACGACACTTTTATAGCGTTTTGAGCAAGGAAAAATTTTTTTTCGAAAAGTTATAATTTTACGATCTTAATGGATGGAGCATGCTGAAAAATGTTGAAAAATGCGGTTTATTTTCCGAGATTTAGACTAATTTATGTTGAGTCCCCCTTGGCTGAATCCTGGACACGGGCCTGGTTACGTATATGGTAACAACATTCATGTTACTTTTTAATCGCATTGAAGGTACAATAGAAAAAATTAAATAATGGCGCGAATGCGGAATATTTGAGTCTGAAGAAGAAGTGCGAATACGCCATGTTTTGTCGCACCACCTCATCTTCATACTTTTTCTTCATTTATATTTTCAAGCATAGTCATAGGATTTTCAATGCGAATGCTTTTCCATTTCAAATCAATTCTGTCATTTTGCCATTGCCATTTTATAAGTCATGTTGCTTTTTTTATAATAAATTTTTATCAGCGACATTAGTTTTCTTAAAGCAATATGAGGTTATTTAACATTTCGTATATTTACTCAGTTTTAAAAAAATGAAAAATAAATTTCATTCATATTTATCCCTTTTCATTTATCACACACCGCTCGCTGTTTTCAGAATAAGCTATGGAAAATATGTTTGGACACTACTGCGATAATCAGAAAATGAGAGATTAAAATGCTAAATCATACGATATTTCAATCTATATATAATTTGTTCTCAGTCTCTTAATACTGAGTCGGGATCGCATCCGTAAAAATAGTACAAAAATAAGTAAGTTTCTTTACGGTTATAGTTCTTTATCAATAGATAATTGTTTAAAGCGTGAAGTCGTTTAAATCATTGGAATTTTTCAGCTTTATCCTTATTTGTCCGCCACAATGCTTAACGATCTGATAAGAACTTTGTCTTTCCTGCAACCAAGAGCAGACGATGATTTTGTTGATCGGGTCAACTACTACTATACTACCACATTACTGATCATCATGGCATTATTGGTCAGCTTCAAGATGTTTGGCGGCCGCCCAGTTGAATGCTGGTTGCCAGCCGAGTACACTCAATCCTGGGAACAATATGCTGGTAAAAAATGCATTTTTCATCGATTCCTTGTTTTTTTACTTCGTAAACATTACTTTTTTATCGCTAAACGCGCTAAATATTGCTTCTTGTACATTTGGCGACTCGCTGTGCCTCAAGCCTGATTTGTACTTCACGCGACGAGCCAGTCGGCGACAAATTGCAGCCGCTCTACAAGGAGCTTGACCTGGCTTTTAAGGATACAAGTGAAATAAATTACGCCATTGAATAGAGCATGGTTGAAAATAGGATAATTTATAAATACTAATTTTTAGTATTTATGCAAAATACTCTGTTAGCCAGAAAAATTTTGCATAAAGATTAGCCTTGACATAGTATACTATGCTTAAGACAAAATACTATGCTTAAGTCCTATCCCGCGCGCGCGACCGCGCGCGCTGTAGCGGCGGATTTTGGAGAGTTTAAGAGAATTGAGTAGGCATGCTTCCTATTAGCAAATAAGCGATTTTAATCAGGTTTGCATATAGAAAAATGGACAGAGTACATATAGTTGCATTTACAAAGTCATAGTTGCAAAGCTGCGACCATGAGTCTGCATACAGTGAAAAAAATTACATCCGGTTTTTCGGAGGTCCCATAATAAAGGGTTATAAGCTTTTTGAGATTTTTTCTCACTCCGCCGCAAAAATTCAAAAAGTTAATTGCTCTTGCGAATGCTGATGAGGTCTCGGCAACTAACAAATCGCGATTCAATATGAATAAGCAAAATAGGTATTAAATGATAAAATGTTCTAGCATCAATTGCTGAATATAAATAAGTACATCGCAAAGGAAAGGTAATACAGAAAATAAATAATTCGGCACGAAGCGCCGAACATTTTTTGCATATTCACTAAGCTTTATCTATACTTGGGCTATTTAGAAGATAAACATTGGCAAAAAAACTCCAACGCCTAAAGCTGTCGCTGATTTTTAAATGTACTGTGGCCTCCAAACTCCCTCGCTGCGCGATTCGCGTGAAGTAAAAATCGGTAACGTCCCAGCATGGCCACCAGTCCCAACACGGCCACCGTCCCAACACAGCCACGAAAATTCCCAACACGGCCACCGTCCCAACACGGCCACCGTCCCAACACGGCCACGAAAATTCCCAACACGGCCACCGTCCCAACATGGCCACCGTCCAAACAAACCACTGACTCAACAAAGTCACCACCACACGTGGGCATGGGGGGTGGGGGTTGGGAGGTATGCACCCACCAGAAGTTCGAATACCCCCAGAATTCAATTTTTTTAATGTTTTTGCTTTTTTCGCGATTTTTTGGTGCCACTGGATAGTGCTCGATGAGAAACGTTGAAAAATGGTGTTTTCTTCGCCATACCACCATTTTTGAGACCATTTTTTGACCTTTGAAAAATCTTGCACCTCCCCCAGAATGACTTTTGGTGCTGAATGTTTCCGATGCGCCCAACATATACAACCCGACCACAGTGCAAAACAATGCTTCGTTGCATGCAAAATTCTTTATGCATGTAAAAAACTAACTTTAGTCATCAACTTAATTGCTGCCATGCCTAATTACCTTCCTATAATTAACTATTGATACCTACTTAGCTGATTAAAATACAGTGATAGTGGCCTTGTTGAGACAATGGCTTTGTTGGGACGGTGGCCATGTTGGGACGGTGGCAATGTTGGGACGGTGGCCGTGTTGGGAATTTTGGTGGCCGTGTTGGGACGGTGGCCGTGTTGGGATTTTTGCTGGCCGTGTTGGGACGGTGGCCGTGTTGGGACGGTGGCCGTGTTGGGACTGGTGGCCATGTTGGAACACAATCTAAAAATCAGACTTCAAACAACATACGAGTTTTAGCCTTGTGCAACTATGCTAAAGTGATGGAGTGCGTTTGAGCATTTTTAATATAAAAGTTCAACTTAGCCGCTCGAATCTAAATTGAACTTTAAGCGTCAGTGTCCTAGTTATGCAGCAATGGATGCAATCTTAATAATAAACGAGCATCCTTCATTGAGATCATGTTTTGATCATTTTCGCTAATTTTCATTCATTAAAGTTCCTAACCTGACATGTTGTCAGGTAGGCATGAATCGTAAGCAAGTCATTGGCGGTTAATTACTGTGGACTTTCTAACATTAGATAATATTTTAATTTATGTTTGTAAAAACTCAGTTCGGTCTATCCGCAGCTTCCGACAAATCGACTTGAGGGTTGTCAAATCTGGGTGTGGTTATTGCAGGACCGAATAAAAAATTAACTAATCATTCTAAATGAATGAACGAACTGTTTGTTTCGACGCTAATGATAAACAAATATCATTACAAAACTTAAATGCACAGCATGCTAGTCTGGGGCAGTCAATTTGTCTGGGAGGGGCTTACCTCGAAAACTTGTATAAATGCTAAAACAGCATCAAACTAAGTTTATTTTTCATGTTATTTTAAACGTTTTTTAAACTAAATTCCTTTATCCATTTATTTTTTTATTTCTGGCCTACATGATGCCTTAACCCCACACCCCTCACGTGTATATCTGGTTATAATGTAATCAATACAACCTCAAATATATCGAAAACATGCTAGCATTCGGGCATTTTTTTAAATTTCTGTATTTTATTTGTTAGACATTCGTTTTAAGAAATGTACTGCTGGGCGCAAAATACTTATTGGGTGCCGTTCGATCAGGAAATACCGAGCGACGTTGCAGAGAGAGAGTACCGATATGTGTCTTATTATCAATGGGTTCCATTCTTCTTATTGATTGTGGCTTTATTTTTCTACCTTCCTTGTATGTTCTGGCGACTTTTCAATGATAAATCAGGTGAGTTCAAAATAGTCATGCATGTTTAATATAATAATATTTACAATCAAAAACTTGGGTAATGGCCAGATATTTTTGACTATGGTCTCTTAATATTTTTCGCATACTCTTGATCAGACATGCACGTGGGGATTTGGGGGTCCTGATCATACATGCACAACATGGGAATTCTGGGGGAGGGGTGAAATTTTTAAGTGCCTTTTTTAGGCCTCGAAATATTGGGTACGCGTCAAAGGGATCTTTTTCCGATGTGTTTGACACTGCTATATCTTTCTAGATCAAAGAAACACGAAAAAATTTCGGAAAAAATCAAAAAGTCGAATAAATTGAACAAAATGTAGTTAGAACAAGATCAAATGGCGCGAAGCGCCAAAAATTTGACACTTGAGCAAATAGATGGCAAAAACGCTTAAAAAAGCACTTTTTCTGTGAATTTTCTGGAAATTTTCGGAAACTTTTGAAAAATCGCGAATTTCGGGTTGAAAAAATTTCTGAGGGTTAAAAATTTTCCTGGGGGGGTTAAAACAAACCCACTTAAGCCCCTACCATGATCACGTCTGGTCTTGACCCCCACAATGGAAAAATGAAAAATTTATGGGGAAAATGGAGCAAAACAAAGGCAAAAAACAGATGAAAATTGAAAATTTTCTTCAAACCTGCGTCAAATTGACCATAAAATGTGTAATAACTTAGTTTTAATGCTATTTTATAACTTGTACCAGTTTTTGAGGTCATTTTGGCTTAAAAGAGCTTAGTTTTTGACCCTCCCCAGACCGGCTGACCCCCTCCGCCCAGATCGGCCATGCTGTGCGTCTATGCTCGTGATTGCCGTGTTTGTTCTTTTGTCGGTTTTTAGGCCTCTTTTTAATACTGTTTAGTATATACGTTTCTTCAACGCATTTTTTCAAATATATTCATAATTGATTACTTAATATCACGTTTTTTGTGTTCGGCAAAGATTTTTCTCGACTTATAAAGACTTTTTGGGACCGTGTTTATACAAAAGATTTTTGAAAAGACAAAAACTGTAAAAAAAACGTGTGAAATTCCCAAAAATTTTCGGCGCTTTGCGCTGAAATGAGTGACTGTTTGATCTTTATAGCTTTATAATGACAGAAATTGCATTTGGAAAGGAAAAATGTCAAATTTTTCGTCGCTTTGCGCCGTTTGGAGACAATTTTCAGTATTTTGTGTCGTCAAAAACCCAGAAATTAGCTAAAATAAACTACCAAAGGTGTAAAAACCCTGTTTTTGCACTGGAAATGCTAATATACCGTATTTTAGTACCCAAAAATTTGCGTGTACAAAATGTACAAAGACTTTTGGGGACCATCTTCGTACATTTCAAAGGGACCTTGTAAGAAAAAACAGTTTACTATAAATAGTCAAATAATCAAGGGATTTAATAATGCAATTTAATTAGTCAATTTATTTATTTATTTATTTATTTATTTATTTATTTATTCTTATTCACACTTGTAAATATTTCAATAATTCTATAGTGAATATATAATTGAATAATTCAATAATTTTTAATCATAGTTTTTACGTATAATTTGATCATCTTTTCTGCGTCTTTATTCATATTATTATTTTCATTGTATTTATTTATTTTTTATTTTCTTTCCTGATAAGAGGCAGTCTAGCCAGCGAGACTGGTGACGCTAGGTCACATTGACAGTCCGTGGATTAAAGGAATGAAACTGTAGCAACCTTGTTTCTCTGCTGACCTTGCCTGTATATATTTTTTCTCGTGTTTTTTAAGTATTTTGTCTGTATATACTCCTGCTTACTTCATCAACTTTGATTTAGACTCTTACGTCTCGTAAAACATGTACTTTCTCATAATATAATTAACTTTAGGCACATTCGTGCTGTTTCTTGCGTCTTTTTTTCGTTTTTTCACTTCAAAAGCATGCTTCCGCTTTAACCTCTTTCGTCCTTTTTTGTCTTACTTTTATTTATTTTATTGTATCGGTGTACGTTAAATAGCAAATTTTTTTCCTTGATTGAATAATCTGTTTAAAAAACGGTTGATCAGGATTCTAGTGGAATTATACTCATTAAAAAACACTCTTCCATGCCGCATGAATTTCTTTTTTTACTTTTCATTTAATTTAATTCTAATATTTAATCCAATTTTAATTTTGTAAAATTAATAATTCAATTGCTTAATTTTTTATATGCTAAAATAACATTCGCAGAAATATTTTACTTTCGTCGCTTTTTCGGCAAAATTTGTTGCATTATTTTCCCAATAATTTATAGGTGTGAGGATGCAAAAGATCATTTCGATCGCTCGTGATATAGAGAATATTCATCCGGAAGTCAGGCATAGAAACATTCAGGCTTTGGCGTTACATCTGGACAGTGTTTTTAGACATCAGTTCAAAATAACTAACGAGACTTCGTTACTGCACAGATTTTTCAAGTGTCTTAATTTGCGCTATTATGAGGCCTACCTAAGCGTTCTGTACGTTATAATCAAAACCTGCTACCTGATCAACGTGATTGGACAATTGTTCTTGATAAACAGGTACATATTTCGATGGAAAATGGCAGCGCTCGCTAGTTTTATTCAACTTTGATTTCGGTACATGTAACGGCTCGAGATTTAAAGCGGGGTCTCCGGTCATTTTGAAGGGGGCGGTTATGGACCTCTAAGTTCTGACCAAAAACGGTCAAAAAACCTAAAAAAGGGAAAAGATGGATTTTTTCCCACTAGAGTCGGGAAGATCAAAAATTTCCTGGCTTTAGGTGGATGGAGACAACCATGTTTGGGTGGGTGATGCTCCATTTCCCCTGCTACATGTATGCGAACAGCTATTTAATCCTCGTATGAGAATTCGTTATTTATGCGGCTAATAAAATACTTTGCCTAACTTACAGGTTCTTACAGACAGATGAATACAACATATACGGTTTCGGCGTGTTGTATGACTTACTGAACGGTAGGCCCTGGGAAACTTCGGGTAATTTCCCGAGAGTGACCTTATGCGATCTGCTTGTGCGACGTTTGGGAAACGTACATCGGTATACGGTGCAATGCGTGTTGGTAATCAATATCTTCACGGAAAAAATTTTCATTTTATTATGGTTATGGTACAGCATACTCAGTGTCATCACTGGTATCAATCTTGGTATGCCCTTTTGCTTTTATTGTTAAATAAAGTGTACTGAATGAAAAATAATTTATCTAAATTTTATATAAAAGTGTCAAATAATAATGACTTGTGCTGATTTATTGTTCCATACATTTTTAAGCTTATTTTGAAGCAGTAGAAGTGTTCATTGAATGAACTTGTTATACATCAAATGTTAAGCGTTCCATTGGCATTTTATTTGAGGAAATTTCGTCATCGACACCCTGCATAAGTCATGTATCGTGATAGTTGATGCAGGAAAAGTTATTTTTGAATCCATTTATCTATAGCAGCCGCTCTTATCATTCTATTAAATCGAAGAAACGTGAAATGATGACATGTTTTTTCTTTACTTTTTACATTATTTTCTTTTTATAGTGCTGTAAGATCCGAAATCTAAAAATGCACGTACAATTAGATAAATGTTTCTACCCTTCAAGAAGGTAGTCGTACACAATTCACTTCATTTCGGCTGTTTAGTCCTGAGCATGCAATTTTAAGCCTGGCTTAACGTTAAGCGTGGCTTAATCATGCATATGAGTTTCAATAAAGTATGGTTTAAGCCTAGCTTAAGCCACATCAGAATCAACCTGACTTCTTAGGTTTAAGTCAGACTTAGGCTAGGCTAAAGTTGGGTTTAATTTCACAACACTAAAGAAGAGTATTAAAGCATAAAAAATGTGAGTCAAGTCAGGCCTAAGTTTGACTCATACTTTAAGCCACGCTTACTTTATTGAAACCGAGCCCTGAGTTTTCATTTTGGTTTTTCAGTTTATTGGACCATCACAACTTTTGCGTCTCGTGAGCGAATACGATTCATCGCCCGCCATTTAGAGCTGGCCGATCGTGTCATTCTGGCCGCTGATAAGGAATCACAAATGATCGAATTTACCGTAGATTTTATAAAAATGGACGGCGTTTTTGTACTTCGAATGCTAAATTTGCACGCTGGTCTTATGTTCACCAGCGACTTGGTCGATGCACTTTGGGAGTTGTTCGATAAATCCGAAGAAATTTGTGAAGGCCTCACTGGAGACGGCGCCGGGGCTGCAGCCGAATCGACTTCTTTGGCTCGACTTAACGAAAATGAGGAATATTTTGCTGGTGGTTTATCTGAAGGTATTTGATGCTAATAACATTGTCGTGTGAATTACTTAGTTTTGCTTCGCTGTGAACAACTTGATTCGTGAGAAGGAGGTCTTTATAGAGAATGACACAAGCTCACCTGATTAAAACAGCTTGAAACTGAAAGCGAGTGTCTAAAAATCAAGCGCAAGTCTGTAATTACTTCTATGCTCACATACATAAATAAGTCCAGCATTACAGCTTCACGAGCAGGGTCGGATTTAAAGGGTACACTTGCGTACACATTATCCAACTCGTCTTACTCAGATAATGCAAAACTGAGACGATTCATCAATAAAGTGCGAAGCGACGAAATTTTTATGTTTTAACCTTTTTGAAACCGAGTTTTTGTCTCCTGAACGTTAGAATAGTTGAGACACCCCCAGGGCACCAGATAATGTTGTCATATGTGGGTAACGATTTAGAGGCTTTGTTAAGTCAATGATAAATTGTAAGTTGGCGCAAAATTATTTCAGATTTTTTTAGATTTTCAATTCATGATTAGAATTTCAACTTAAATAAATAGTACTGAACTACTGAATTGGCATGACGCGTTTTGACTGATTTAAGCTTCTAAACTAAATACTGAAGCTTTATAAAGATAGGAGTAAGCAAGATATTTCGAAATTTTGACTTGGCAAGAAAAAATCTCTGAAAAAGTCTTCAAATCTTCATGATTAAAACTGCCTTGTTTGAGGCCATCATTCGATTCATAGGCGTAGCCAGGGGGGCATTGGGGCACATGCCCCCCCCCCGAAATTTTTTCAGAAATATTGTTGATTTGTCTGTTGCAATAATGTGTGTCCAGAAAACTCAGTTCCAAAAGGCAAAAACGTCAAAATTTTCCGGCGCTTCGCGCCGAGTCATTATTATTCATTGTTCTATAGATCTAATGAATTAAAAAGCTTGAATCAGCTAAAATAATCCAGCACTTCAAATCACTCTAGTTATTTAATGCACTATTTGTTCGTTGATTGAAACTGCGCATGCTTGTTGAGCCTAATAGTAAAAGTGCGAAAATGATTGTGTTCCAGTTTGTCTATTCTCTGCTTTGTTTGTCTTTCTTTACAAGGACACATAATCCTATTTTAAATGAAAGGGATGGCCAAATTTTCTTATGTTTCTGCGCATTTCCTGTTTTTTTCATTGATACATTTTTCTATGTCTTATTGGCAGCGGCGCTATGTAATTAGCAGAGGTCAAAAAACGCATTTCAGCTCAGAAGTTTTGTGCAATGTAGAAGTTCATCAATTTTAAGTGGTTTTTGGACTCGCTTGATTCAGAACCGAGATTTGGCCGATTTTGCGAAAATTTTAACGTTACTATTTAACATTAAAATGCTTTTTTACAAAGTTTTCCGGGACTCTGCCCCGGACCCCGCTGGGAACGCTTGAGCGCGTCATCCCAGACCCGCAACCGTAAAATCTCGTTGTACACGTGCAACGAGATTTTAGGGAGAACAAGCCAGGTAAAAGAGTTAGGAATTTCTAAAAGCTTTCGCCGTTTCGCGCCGGCATTAATTTGTCCTTTTTGCATGCTTTAAGCGATATAAATTGAGTTTAAAGTGCAAAAACGTCAGAATTTTCCGGCGCATAGTGCCGCCAATTACTGTTCTTTCTTTTTGTAAAGCTCCAGCATTGCGCTTAAAAGCCTGAATCACTCAAAATATCTTCAGGCAAAGTTAGTAATCCGCAGTTTTCTTGTTAGAAGCTTGAACTGTCAGAATTGTTTGGTACAAATTGGATAATTTTCTGCTCTGTCAGACTATTAGTATTCACCGAGCTACAAAATGTTAAGGGCGGTAAAAGATGACTAAATTTCTCGGCACTTTGCGCCACTTATAATTTCCGAAATGTTTGTCAATAGAAAGACCGTAAATTCTACATGAAAACGGTAGAAATTCCAAAACTTTTCGGCACTTAGAGCCGCTTTACACTTTTTGTATTTTTTATCGTCAGAAACCCATAAATTAGCTAGGCTACATCAGTGTTTTTTTATGTTCGGCAAAGATTTTTCCCGATGTACAAAGGCTTTTCGGGACCGTCTTTGTACAGGTACACGCGCCAAAATGAGAAATTGTGTGTTCTATATATGTTTATACTGGCAGAAATTGCATTTCAAAAAGAAAAATGTCAGATTTTTCGGCGCTTCGCGCCGTTTTAAGCCGATTATTAGTGATGTTTGCTCTTGAAGACCCAGAAATTAGCTAAAATACACTACCAAAAGTCGAACAACTGTTTTTACCACACTAGAATCGCTTCCGTACCGTATTATAGTACTCAAAAATTTGTGTCTTCAAAATGTACAAAGACTTTTTGGGACCATCTTTGTACATGTACAAACGGACCTTGTACAAAAAACACTGGGCCACACTACTAAAGGTCGAAAAACTCAGTTTTACTATACATAATGTTACTGGCTTTCTATGCAAAAGTAGTCTTGAAAAATGTTTGTTCATGTCCCACCCAGAACCAAACCCTGGCTACGCCTCTGATTCGATTCCTAAGTGCCCGACATTTTTAGTGGATCTGGCATCGATCATATGTAGCTCATGCTTCTCTCTTTTTAAGCCATCTCTTAACTAATTCATGCATTGCAGTCGTTTTCGAATAAAATGCGGTCACGCATCTATATTTATATTAATTCATGAGTAAACAACTAAGAAACCTCTTTTTATTTGTAAAAATTGATTTATTTATCGCTTGTTTATCAAATTATCTTTGCGACCTTTATTTCATCGAATCGCAAAATAACGCTCAAAATTTTTGCTTTTTTTGAGCTCAAGTAAAAGACGAAACCAAGCTGCTTATTCGATATTCTCAGGAAATCGATTATTAATTAGCAGTTGTAGATTCATTATAAAATCGTGCGCGGTCTGATCTCGAACTTTCTATTGAAATCTGTTTATCATGGACGATGTTATCAACTCGCATGCAGATGGAATCAACATTCGTAATCTAAAATTTTAGATTAAATCCTCCAGAATTTCCATGCTGCCCATGTGTGATATTTACTTGTGAAAAATGGCGGTGAACTGTGGGTCTCGCCAACACGGACGTGGGAGGAGGCTTGGATGGATAGGTGATTTGGAAACCCAGAATTCCAAGAACCCCGCTGAAAAAGTTTTCCATGTTTTTGCAATATTTTATGCGATTTTTTTTGTTCAATCCAGATTTCTAGACTTAAATTTTGCCCATGTACGCTCGCCAATACATAGTTAAACGGCAGATTAGCAAAAATTGATATTAAAGTTTTTCTTTACAGGCGCTTTCAGTCGCTTTGATCGCGCTTCTCCGTCCGCATCGTCGTCAAGACGCCTGGCCCGCTTGGGGAGCGGAAACAGCGGCACAGGCGTTAGACCGGGCATCCGAGAGAAAAAGCCGTTGCACCGGGTGAACAGCGTTTTGATACCATTGATGCTTCGTAAGCCCAAAAGTCGCAGTGGCGGCGTAGCGCGAAGCGTAAGCCTGAAGAGGCCTCGGAGACGCTTCTTCAAGAATTTCTAGTTATCACAAGTACGTCACGCACGTCTGGCTTTTCTTGCGATTTTTCGAATCGCAAGTCGACTGATTGGAAACAAAAGCTGCCTGTTTTTTCTAATGATCGACTGAAAGATTATCACTGTATCGGACGACGCGGACAGGAAGTGGTTTATTAACTTTGTGGATTTCCAAATGTCTCAATAAAATCATTTTGATATGCTGCCGTAATGAGATAGATTTTATGGCATTGTCTAACTTCGTCGTATGTCACATTTCTTCGCCCGTCCCACATCATCGAACATCCCGTCTCTTCGCACGTTTCACGTATTCGCAAAGTGGTGTAATACGAATATTAACCGAGGCAGAAAATCCCGCATCTAGGAGCGTCCCACCCCCATATCTTCAACGAATGTCCTACCTCATCCGCATATTCCCTTTCTTTGAATGTCCCACTTCGTCGGATGTACAATCTCTTCTAATGTTACACTACTCGACAAAGTAGGGATTTGAAGAGCAGAAAGATTTGTCATGAATGATACCTCTGTGTTTAACACGTCCTCACTCTCACTATTGTTTGCGAAGCTTTGTTGCACATAAAATAATGCGTGATAGTAAGACCACGAAAGCTTGCTGTACTGTTAGAAAAATTGCTATTTCATTTCGAGAAAAATTATCCTTATACGTATTGTCACGACGACTTTTTTCAAAAAACTTCCTTTCCACAGCAGAAAATTCACTGCAAAAATATAAACCTATATTATGGCTGATAGACTTCTGATAGTGAGCATCTCAAAACGATCTTAATGAATACCATGTATTAAAAATTCGGTATAGGTCAATGTCTCTTGAACAAACTTAAGACGAAAAATCGCTGCAGCTAAGCGCGATGAATTAAGATTTTCGAAGAAATTAGATATTCGATGAAATGGAATGTGTGATAAAATGGGGCACTCGGAGAAGTGGGAATTATGTAGACCGAAGACATTCGATGGAATGGAGCGTGCGATGAAGTATGACATTCGAAGAGGTGGAAATTTCGGAGATGGGATATAAACTTTCGAGAGGTGGGACGTGCGATGGGGTGGAATACTATAAGAGATAGGCCGTTCGAAGAGTTGGGGCACAGTCGATTGAATATGTACCTATGTAATTAATTTTAAGATTAAAAGTTTGTTATCTATAGCAGTCTGTTTTATGGAAGCTTGTACATTGATGAATCAACTGCAAAAATGTCTCAACCTGAAGCAATTGCTACACTATACGCGGAAATAAAATGCATTGTGCATTGAAGCGGCATTTCCGAAATTCACTTTTGCAACCAATTCATTGTGCACTAAATCTTGTCTTCCATTCCTTGCACACGATTTCGTGTAAGAAACTATGCACAGCATGGTCGGTCTAGGTGTCAGCCGGTCTACGAGGAGTCAATAAGTGGGCTTTTTTGGCAAACTTTACCTCAAAAACTGATTTATGGCTAAAATACCGTAAAAGCTATGTAAATCCACAGTTTCCGATTAATACCAACCTCTGTTGAAGGAAATTTTAAATTCTCATCTATATTTGAGTTATTTTTGCCTCATTTTTACCATAAAATGCGCATATCTGTCGATAACTGCATAAATTGATAATTTTAATATATCAGCGTACCTGATACGATTTGCGTATTGTGTATTTTTATTATGTGAATAGATTGTGAAGGCAATATTAAAAATGAGGCACGCACCCAAAGATTTAGCCCTAATATTATATGAACCATAGGTACCTACATAAAAAGTATGATGTTATAAAGAATGCCCTAGTTTCACGTAATTATGAAGATCGGATGGACGGGCTTACTGAAAGTTAATAATGCATCTAATCTACCAAGAAATGCAATTATGGGCTATCGGCACACTGGTATGAATAAAAATATTAAAAACTTCATAAATTGCAAAACGCATCTGATGATAGGTAATGGAAAGTGAAAACTAATTGCAACATCTTGTTTGCTCCTAAGACATTCGTAGATAGCAGTACCTTGTTAATTCCTTACACTTAGGTATTCACACACATTTGAGCACATGTTCTATACGAATTTGGGAGATATGGTAAAACCTAAAGATGTGCAGCATAGTCGCTTCAGGAAGTCGAACGAGGATGACCTGAAATTCCTGGTCTTGTCGAGCTAACAATGACCTCAAAACGTGATATAAATATTATATTGCCTACGCAGTATGTACATAGGTAGGTTCATAACTATACCAATTTCTTTTGACTATAGGTACCTATTTCTTTTATTTGCTGCTTGAAAATATTTTCAGGCACCACTTTAGTTGAAAATTCAAATTTTTCACCAATCGGCCTTCGCTTTATATTCCCCTTAAAAGTTTCTGTGTAGGTACTTCATACGTGGATGGCACGCAAAATATTGTGTACCTACATGCGTATTCATTTTCTTCAAATTTGAAAATTTCAAATTTGAAAAATGAAAATTTCGAAAGTTTGAAAAAAACTAACGATTGAGGATAAAGATTTTAGTTACTTGTATATAAGTCACTGAGGTAGGTACTGATTGACACATTCATATAATGTTCACAGAGCAGAATAGAGCGTGAAAATATTAATACTTATTGCTAATTTTCGACGATCCATTGGATAATAAATGACAGTTTACGATTAGATTCTTTCAATTATCCATAAAATCTTGCATTTCTGTCGGCTTTACGCAATGTTTATCCCTCAAATTTTTAGGAATGAGTTCACAAATCATCAGGACGATTTCCTCAAGCATGCTTATCCGAAATTTGCATGAATGGAATTTGATTTTCAGCTTAGCAGCCTAAAAATTTATTCATCGGAAACTCTGAACAACGGATTGATTAGGTTAGCGCGTAATAACCTTATTAGCATTTCAGTAAGATATTTGGATCCCCGAAGAATGGCTTGATAAGTAATTTCTGATTTGTTCTGCAGAAAACTCATCTGGTGATGATTCAATGACAAATGATTTCCTGATTGTACTATAGTGAGTATCAAACGCCTAGCCATATAATAAATAAGTACAAGAAAGATGAGAAATTCTTATTATAATTCTAAGCGGTAGTTTTAACTTCTTCCGTCGTGTCATAATTTGCACTATAATTTCAAGTGTGTGTCTACTGAGAGATTGGGACTAGTGGGTCAATTGCAAAGTCATGATTCTGGAGGGGTGTTGGGTCAAGTAAGACGGAAAAAAGGATTTATTGAGATGATGGGGGACTTGCGAGACGAGATAGTCAATTTTGAGCATTTGCTTTTGGGCATTCAACTTTTGGAAGTCAGACTCGCGTTCATTATTATTAATTCAACATGATTCGTCACTTATTCTGTAAATCTAAGCTGAGATAGGAGCATTCTTAAAAAAGCGATTAAAAACTTTCGATACATCAAAATCTTAGAAAACACATCTACGAATAAATGCAGAGTAATGCAAAGCAAAGGCAACAAAATTTGTTCGTCTATTGCTTCAAATTAAGGTCAAAGTTATATTGAACGTGGAATGAACTTGCAGACATAAATTTGCAAAGTTTTTATTAACTTTTCAGAAAGCTGCATATTATAACGAGAAATCGCTAGTAATTATTCATTCTTGAACTCGTATGATTTCAGTGAAATTTTTTATCAATATCACTTTTAATTACGCAAAATACGAATGTAGCAGAAAGACACGATGTTCACATTTGCTAAGATACAATAAGAAACTCTGCATCTATACTTCTCTAAACTAATGCTGACTGTGTGGAAAAAACAAACGAATTGTTTCGGGAAAGCCGAGAACAATTTGTACATTTACTTTTATTTGACTTTGGCTTAGAAAGTTTTCATCAGTGCAAAAGGCAGACTTCGAAGGATAAATATGAGGCACAGACTAGACTGAAGCAATATTTATTGTCATCATAGGCAGCGCGTTAGTGCGTACCTATAATATACTTGGGTACCCCTAAAACCTGTGCACCCCTCCTATAGTAACACTAGGACACTTCTATATTGTGCGGTTTCTTAAAAGATAGATGATGAAAAAACTCGCTGTCGATGTTTGTTTTAAACCAATACCCGGTGTACAAAGACAGTGTAAAGTTTTACTGTAACGTTATAGCAAATAGATTTTTAGAATTTTGGTCAGTCACACGAGTTTTCCAAGTCAGCTTTGCATTCTATTTAGTCCGGTTTTTTTCAAATGTAGACAATTAAGTAAGCTAAAAAAACTCTTTTATGTTTTTGGAAAGTTGTTTATTTTCAGAGTGGCAGTGTAAAGGGTGTAATAAATCTGAGGGTGAAAAGACACATTTTGGCCTGTTTTTTGTCTGCCAACAACTACGTTTATGAGTCCTAAGAAATCTGTTCCAGTAGAAATATACTACGACTCAAGGGCTACTTCCGGCTTGTCATGCTGATGCCATGTGAACGATTTTAATATTCTTGATCAAAGCTTGATTTCATTATTTTGTTATTTTCATATCGGTCTTCTTTCTAAAATTAGCCAATTTTCATATGTTGTTAAAGTCGCGAATTTTGCACGTACGCTTCGTCTATAATGTTCTTTTCTATTACAAATTTTACCTAATTATCACGTAAGCTAACCAATTGTTGCTTAAACTTTAGTGTGCAAGTTACGCGAATGATTAATGACCGTTTGAGTATTTTTGCACCTAAAGTCACGTATTTGTCTCCGAATGTCGTATGTGTCTGCGTGCCAAAAGTAACTAACTTGTTTTTTGTGCGTTGTTTAAATACTCGTGTTTGAATCTGAATCGCGCAGTTCTCTTGATTTTGTTCTCTCGACTCGACTCGAATTATTCAGTCCTCAGTTGTCTTTCTGCGCTAAGTAAATATACATATTTACTACACAGTGATTCTTTTACTTTTCTCCGCTCTAAAGCGAAGACGATTAAAAAGTCGCTTCTGAAAAGCGAATATAATATTGAAAACCGCTTCCTCCTAAGCAAAGATAATTAAATTAGAGCGTTACAAAAGTAACGACGATTTTGGCGTTATCCCCTACGTTACAAATTGGCGAGACTGCGAATCGGTAAGTTTAAACTGTGTTTTAGCGCTATAATATCAAATTTCTAATACAGTGGAGTTGCGCAATAATTCATCACACAAATTAAGTCGTGGTACAGTAAGTGAACAGTTTTTAGACGTAATTGAAAGCGCAAAGAAAACTGTAAGTCATATGCAAAAATCGAAAATGCCTGATAATGCAGAGGCATCTTTTTTGGATGCTACTATAAAAAATGCTTTACGAACAGTGATAGACCCCTTAACTCAGAAGATAAACGCGCTTGATATAAAAGTCGAGAATTTGGGAGACGTCCCACATGAGCAGGTCAGAAGACCCCATCTAAATGCGAATTCGTTATTATTTTTAAGGCCTCCAGCCCAATTTTCAGGAGTTTTTGGAGAGTCATTTACTGAGTGGGTCGAAAAACTTGACAAATTTTTTATTTTACAAGGCATAAATAATGAGGACAACGAATTTAAGCTGACTTACTTAGAAACGAATTTAAATGGCGATGCTTTAGCCTTCTATAAGCAGCTTAAACAACAAGGTAATGCACCCGAAAGCTATGCAGTAGCTGTAAATGAATTAAAAACGCGATTTTGTGATGGTCGCGACAGTGATGTGCATCAACAAATAATATATGACAGAAAGCAAAAAGCTTCTGAAAGTGTTTCTGAATATTTGCAAAATCTGAAAAAGATTGCTAGATCCGCATATCCTGATTTTGATAATATAGCACATGAGAAAATTATAAAACCTATTTTTATTAGAGGTTTAAATACGATTATTCGCGAAAGTCTTAAATATCGCGATTTTTCTTCTTTGCATGAGGCACTTAAAGCTGCACAGTATATAGAGTCACAAGTAATACGTGATAATATGTCAGGAAATAGTGCTAATGATATGATTTTTTCCAATACAGGAAAAATGGACCGTCTTACCTTGCTTGAACAGAAAATTGATCAGATCTTCAACATGCAGTCAAGAAATAATGGGCAACAATCCTACCAAGCTCACTGGCAAAATAGGCGACCACAAAATGGGCGACCACGTTGCGCAGTATGCAATAAGAACAATCATGCAACAGAACAGTGCTACTACCGCCGTCGACCACAGCAAAATTGGAGAAATTTGCAACAAGCACCAAGCCGTCAGAATACAGGTATCCAAAGAGGTAATATGAATTTTGCTGCTAATGGGCAAAATATTGATACTCAATTAAGTAGTCGGCAAAATAACTATAATATCCGTCCAATGTCACGAAATAATGCACAGACAAATTTGCATGCTAGAAATGCTAGCAATAATAATAATCTGATTTCTGACGAATGCTTGGATGCTAATAATAATGATGATCATGACATTGTCAGCATTGATGATACTAAACAAAGTATTGAACAAAATTTTCAGAATATTGACTGTGATGATGAAGGATTATTACAGATAAATCACATCTCAGATTGCTTACATCTTGTTATAGATCATCACTGCGAGTGCTGTACACAAAAGTTGCACCCTCGAGGTGAAAATGGCAATTTTACTGTAGCGACAGTGCCTGCAGTAGCGGAAAATATAACGATCCGCCAGATAAACCCCATTGCTGGACAAGGCGGCTATATTGCACAAAGTGATGCGGGCCCCGACATGTTACAGCAGGCCCTCATCGAGAGTGCTCAGGAAGCAGAGGATGAAGCTTCTAGGGCCTTACTCGACTACGAGCTCGACATCTTAGCAGTCGAAAACAAAGCTATGCGATCATCAGACGAGACAGAGAAGAGAAAATTGAATCGTCATGCAGCGCTCATGAAGCAGCAGCTATCAGAAAAAGTAAGACGCCAAAAAATAGTTTGAATAACTTGAATGAAAATACAAATTGTGTGAATATTTGCAGAAAAAGGAATGACTGCTTAGCTCACGAAGGCGATGTGATTCAAAGACTGATGATTCTTTTATTTACGACATTACGATTCGCAAAATATGCTATGTTAATACATTGTATTTTCTTTGTTTTTAATTACAGTGTTAAAGCACAATATCAGGAATGTGGAGCATCTAGGAGTGGGCATGCTTTAGAAATACCCCACCACATATCTTGCACGCCTCCTGAAAAAATAGGAGAAGCGCCAATGAAAATTAATGTAACAGTTTTTATTCCTAAGAGTGATCCACAGACAGTGAATGCAACTCGATGCACGATTCGCTCAAGAACTGTATGTACAAATACAGGCTTTTTTGGCTCTAAAGGCATAGTTGCTGATTATAGCAAAACAGAAAATGTCTCTGAAAATTTATGTTCACTCGTGCTTAACACAAAAACGTATCAAAATAATGCGTTAAAATTGATGAAACCCGGATTTTGGTCTACTAATAACACATTAAAAGTTGAATTCAAGTGGTGTTGTTTTTCATTTTGTCAAACTGTTACGAATTTATTACTTGAGGAAGGAACCATTGCCTCTTGGAATGGACAATCCCTTATCAGTGACTTAGGCGATGTAGGTACTTGTAAGCCTAATGATGGATATTGCATAAACACAGATGGCATAACTCTGTGGAATAAAACGGCTTTTAAGAATAGCTGTCCAGTCATATTTAGAGGACAGTATGCTGCAACAATAAGTGGCACGTATTTTGTAATAGATGAGCTGCAAGGCGCGTTTAAAATTAAAAATAAATTTACAGAATGCCCTGAAATTAAACAAGCATTAAATACGTATCAGGGGCCGGTGATACAATTACACAATTATTCATATCCTTATTTTATTGAAAAGAGGACAAAAATTAATAAAAAGTCTTCTAAAGATCCCATAAATGCGAAACTAAATTTTCTTGAAATTAAAATTCTCCAAAATGAGAAAGAAAATTTTAGGCATGTCTGGATTGAAGTTTGTCGCCAAGGACAGAGATATTTAGATATTTTATGGCAAATGCTAAGATTTGATGCTTCCTTAGGCGCAAGAGCCCTCCTTCAACGTAATGATATTGTAGGCGATTTCACTGGCGAGGCGTTAACAGTTTGGCCCTGTAAGCAGGTCAATGCTACAAAAATTTTCTATGACTATAAAATCAATAACATCTGTTATAAGTATCTACCGGTGCTAATAGGCAACCGAGTTATGTTTGTAATGCCAGGCAGTAATGACTTAACGAACTTCAGTCCAAAAGTAGACTGTAATCATAAGACTATTGGCTTCTTCAAACATAATCGCGAATGGGTCACGCAGAAAGGTCCAGTGCATGTTAGTAAATTGCCTCTGGAGATAATCTGGAAGGGTGACTATAATGTCTTTCAATTCAATAGTCCGGCTATTTTTCATGATAAGCTGTCAAAAATACCTACAAATTTTCAATTCTTCAAAAATTATGTTTATCGCACTGAACAGCTTGAACTAATTATAAATAATTTAATCAATTATACAGCAGAAATGGCACTGCAGCCAAATTTAATATACGAAACGCTCTCAGGAACAGGTCAGGGAGTAGGAAATGCATTAAAAGGTGCAGGCGAAGCATTAGAACACTTATTAAGTGGACAAACAAAAAATTTTAACAGCAATTTAAACAATCTACTCAAAGGACCGCTGCAGCTGATCATAAATGCAATAATCCTTGTCGCTATTCTAGCAAGCATAGGTTACGCTGCATATTTTATGCTACTTAGGTATAAAGCGAAACAAAAGCGCTCAACACCTGTGGCCATTAATACTCCTTCAACCTTAGGAGATGCGCTCCTTTCTCTCATGAAGATTAATAAAAAGAGCCCAAAACCAAAAGGGCAAAAGGTTTCTTATGACAAAAATGCTGAAGCAATAGAAATTTGTTCAAACAAAGATGAGCACGCAACTGCTTATCTAAATTCAGTACGATATACAGCTAGAACTCCTCACATTCGAGTAATAATTAATGAGCAAGTTGAAGTCAATGCATTAGTAGACACAGGTGCTGTTTACTCTCTATTAAGCTCAGAAGTTGCAAAACAGATTGAAGATTTAAAAATCTCAACAACAACAGCTAAACCAATTGCTGCAAATGGAGAACAGATCAATCTCATAGGTGAATCCTACATCACAGTCAAATCTCACGACATAGAAGAAACGATATTAACACTTGTTCAAAAAGAAGGCACAAATCCGCTTATTTTAGGCGCAAACTTTTTAGCGCGCTTTAAAAACTATAACTTCAATAATGAGAAACAATTTGTGCGTTTTAAATCAGAAAATATACCATGTACTGGCTTATTTTATAATTCGCCAATGATGCGAGGCACCATAACACTAAATGAACATTGTACTTTAAAACCTAGAACCGTAACCCTAGTTATGGTACCCGTTCCATCGCAATATAAACAGGTGCGATTCATTAAATTTGAACCAAAGAATGAGCGATTGCAGAATGTATATTTTGCATCTGCTGTGTGCCAAATACAGGACCAGAAAATTCCTGTGCAAATTTTAAACTTAAATCAATCCGATATAATTTTATATCAAGGCACAAAAATCGGTGATATAAGGTGTTTCATACAGCATCAGATTAACACAGTTTCGAGTGAAAAAATAGCTGATAAAAAAGTCTCACAGGTTGATTTAAAATCCTGGGTTGCAGAAAATGCTGTAATATCTGAGAAACTGCAACATAAAGAACGTGAACAGTTAATACGCTTATTAGCTTCTTATCCTAAATTATACGCTTGCAGTGATAAGGATACAGGACGAACTAGTCTCGTAGAACATGTTATTAAGACAGGTGACAATTATCCAGTCAGAAAATTCATGTTTCGTACGTCACCAAAAGAAAAAGAAATTATCACTAACGAAATAAAAGCTTTAGAAGCTAAGGACATAATAAGTAAAAGTGTATCTCCTTGGGCAACAAATGTTGTTCTTGTTAAAAAGAAAGATGGCGGGCACAGATTATGCATAGACTTTCGTGGTTTAAATGCTGTTACAACAAAAGACGTATATCCCCTGCCACGTATTGATGACATACTAGATACACTCAATAGCATGAAATATTTTACCACACTCGACCAAGCTAATGCATATTGGGCAATTAAAATAGCCGAAAATGACCGTGAAAAAACGGCATTCAATACACCAATCGGTCTATATCAATTTAATTACCTTCCTTTTGGGCTTTGTAATGCCCCAGCAACCTTTCAAAGATTAATGGACATGCTTCTATCAGGCCTACAATGGCAAACATGCTTAGTTTATCTAGATGACATCCTAGTATATGCTAAAACACACGATCAGATGCTATGCAGACTCAAAGTCATTCTTGATCGACTTTCACAAGGAGGTATGAAATTACGACTAAATAAGTGCAAATTCAGCTTTACAGAAGTTGAATATCTAGGATACTGTATCTCTGAGCATGGAATCCTGCCAGACAGTAAAAAATTTGAAGCAATCTCAAAAATGGCTCAGCCTAAAAATTCAAAAGAAGTGAAATCATTTCTCGGTTTAATTTCATATTATCGCCGTTTTATACCAAACTGTGCCCAAAAATCACAACCTCTGACAAAACTTTTAAAGAAGGAGGAAAAGTTTTCCTGGGGCACAGAACAGCAAACAGCGTTTGAAACATTAAAAACATTACTAATTAACCCTCCAATTTTAAAACACCCTAATTTTGCAAAACCATTTATATTGCAAACAGATGCCTCAATTCAAGGAATTGGAGCTGTACTCAGTCAGATAGGTGATGATAAGCTAGAACATCCTGTAGCTTTTGCTAGTCGAACATTACGCCCAGCTGAGAAAAACTACCCTATAACTGAGCTAGAAACGCTAGCAGTAGTCGAATTCATCAAGTATTTTAGACCATACCTGTACTTGCATGAAGTTACAGTAGAAACGGATCATACAGCCGTTAAGGCAGTGCTCGAGAAGCAGAATGCTTCCCCAAGAATAGCACGTTGGGGATTAGCTATCGCAGGAACAACGCTTAACATTCAGCCTAGAAAAGGCATTAGAAATCAAAATGCTGACGCATTATCACGTTTACCTAATGTAGGCAGCGAACAAAGCTTTGATATTGACACTGATCTTATAAGTCGGCCTACCGAAATTATTAATATTGTACAAAAATCGGCCTTTAACTTGTCTGATTTACAGAATAAGGACCCAAAATTGAAACCGATAATATTATATCTACAGAAAAAAACAGGTGGTCCATATGAACATTATGTGTATCAGAATGACATATTATTCAAGAAAGATGACGAAAATTATAAAATTGTCATCCCAGAGAAGCTAAAATCATTTATATTAGAATCATTTCATTATAGCGAATTTGCAGGACACTTTAGTGCTCGCAAAACTATTGAATTAATATCCCGTCGATACTACTGGGAGAACATGAATAAGGAAATCACGCATTTTTGTAAGACATGCAAGGAATGTCAGCTGAATAAGCCTATAAGACATAAGATTTTAGCTCAACTTAAACCCATTAAAGTAACTGGACCTTTGGATAGAGTTGGTGTTGATTGTGTTGGTCCAATGCCACAGACTGAAAACGGAAATAGGTTTGTGGTCGTGTTTATCGATTATTTTACAAAATATATTGAAGCTTTTGCAGTACCAAACATCACTGCACATACAATAGCAAAGCTATTTATAACAAAAATCATTTGCCGTCATGGAGCACCCCAAATTTTGCAGTCAGATAGGGGTACCGACTTTACATCAAATTTAATGACAGAAATAACTAAAATTATGGGTGTTATGAAAGTGCACACAACAGCCTACCACCCAATAGCGAATGGTGAAGTAGAACGTGCAAATCAAACACTGATAACACGAATAAGAATTTTTGTCAGCGAAAATCAGAAGGATTGGGACGAACATTTGCCATATGCTGTGTTTTCAACAAACATTAGCATTAATGCTACAACTGGCCATTCACCATTTGAATTAATGTATGGTAGACTACCAAAATTACCTATAGATGCCGTATTAAATTATATACCATCAATGTACGTGGATACAGACTCATATGACAATGAAGTTAAGCGACATTTTTCACAGGCTTTAGTAATAGTGCAGAAAAAGATAGAAGAAATGCAGATAAAATACGGGAGACAATATGATAAAAAATCTAATGATTTTAATTATCAAATCGGTGGACTTGTACTTAAAGAATCACGAATTGTTAAGCGTGGACTAGCACAAAAATTAATGCCTATATATGAAGGTCCTTATAAAATCATAGAAATAAGGTACCCAAACATTGTCATTCAGTTATATAAATAATGATACAATCAGAGAAACAGTACATGTGAATCGAACAAAACCATTTCTTGAAAGAACTGTGATACCAAAGGCTTCTAAGCAAATAGGGGAAAAATCAGAAGAGAAACATGTTGTAAAAGAACCGCAACATGCATATAATTTACGAAACAGATGTGATCCAACCGTTGACATTGATGAAAGTATCAATTTAAGTCAGGATAAAGTAAACACGGTCGATTTTACCATAAATGACTTATTGATCCAAATTCCCACACTTGATTCCCAACCGTTACAAGGTTTTGTACCCGGAACCTTCGGACACTTGAGTGGATGGACACCAAATAATTCATCAGACAAGAATTGATCAAGACCACGATAGACTACAGCACGAATGAGGACATTCGCCTTAAAGAAGGAGGATGTCATGCTGATGCCATGTGAACGATTTTAATATTCTTGATCAAAGCTTGATTTCATTATTTTGTTATTTTCATATCGGTCTTCTTTCTAAAATTAGCCAATTTTCATATGTTGTTAAAGTCGCGAATTTTGCACGTACGCTTCGTCTATAATGTTCTTTTCTATTACAAATTTTACCTAATTATCACGTAAGCTAACCAATTGTTGCTTAAACTTTAGTGTGCAAGTTACGCGAATGATTAATGACCGTTTGAGTATTTTTGCACCTAAAGTCACGTATTTGTCTCCGAATGTCGTATGTGTCTGCGTGCCAAAAGTAACTAACTTGTTTTTTGTGCGTTGTTTAAATACTCGTGTTTGAATCTGAATCGCGCAGTTCTCTTGATTTTGTTCTCTCGACTCGACTCGAATTATTCAGTCCTCAGTTGTCTTTCTGCGCTAAGTAAATATACATATTTACTACACAGTGATTCTTTTACTTTTCTCCGCTCTAAAGCGAAGACAATTAAAAAGTCGCTTCTGAAAAGCGAATATAATATTGAAAACCGCTTCCTCCTAAGCAAAGATAATTAAATTAGAGCGTTACAAAAGTAACGACGATTTTGGCGTTATCCCCTACGTTATTCGGCTAAACAGCAAACTTTCTTACACTCAATATGGAGTTAGATATAGGGGTTCAAACTTTACACTCTAGTGGATGGTATAAAAAACAGGGTTTGTCTGAGATTTCTCCGCCAACTTCCCCGATTATAAATCGGGACAAATTGAATAGAATAAAATTAAAGCACACGTCGCAGCTAATCGCGTTTGAAAAAACTCAATATTAAGTTACTTATGGAGGTGCAAAGTTCGAAATTAGAGGTGTAACATCGGGCTAAAAAAACACGTTTTTTCCATCTTTTGATTTGTCAATATATCAAATATTTTGCGAAACAGAAGTTTTTCTCATTCAAACGTACTACATTTCAAAGGCTACAAACTGGCCCTAACCGAATTTCTTTACACTCAATCGGAAGTTAGGTTCAGATTTTTAAAGTTTACAATATGGTTGAGGTTAAGATTTTTAAAGTTTTCAATGTGGTTTAGGTTCAGATTTTTAAAGTTTCTAATGGGGTGAATGGTGGAAAAATACGTTTTTGCCTCTTTTTTGTTCGCCACTTTTTCAGTGTTGAAGTCGGGATAAGTCAAGTGTTTATTTATATCAATATTCAGCTTTTTTCGGAAATTGTAAAGTCAAAAATTGGGGGTGTTAAACATGTTTCTGTCTTGTTTTCTCCTGCCAACTTCTCCGGTTATGAGTCTGAACATGACGGTAAGTCTAAAAAATATCAAGGGTCAAACGTAATACGTCAGTCGGGCGCGTTTGTTTACATTCAAGAGTGTGTAAAGGGGTTTATATCTAACATTTATTTCTCTTCAGACCTTTGTGAAGAGTTAATTCTTTCATAAATATCGATCGTAATATCAGAGTAATATCAGAAGTAGGAAATCGACTAAAATTTACTTCCCAATCGGTGGTTGTGCAAAGTTTACACTAAAAATTAACTTTTGTTCTAGAGCGTTGCGAAAGCTTAATTTTTTTCGATGTATTCTATGTAACCTCAGAATTACGGATTGGACTGTTAGTTTTCTCTACATCCTGTACTTGGATAAAGTTTGCAGTATTCATTTATTGTTAATGTGTAAAGTTTACACCACAAATTTATTTTACCTCCGCAGCGTTGGTAAATGTGAATTTCTTTCAAAATATATTCCGTAAGGTCAAAATTACGAATCTGACTGTATGTTTTCTTTGCACCCAGTTGCTATGTAAAGTTTACACTGAAAATCAACTTTAGTTTCAGAGCGTTGCAGAAGCTTAGTTCTTTTCAAAATGTAACATGTAAAGTCAGGATTACGAATCTGAGTGTAAGTGTTCTTTAAATCCAGTAGTTGCGTGAAGTTTTGCTGAAAACCTTTGATCCGTTTAAGTAAGGTAAGGTTGCCTCATCGGAAAAAAGATAACGCTGATGTTCAGAAAGTATTGTTTACCGCGTTCTTGGACTGCTGTCATTATTTTGGCATGTTCCCGTATTTGTTTACTGACTGACTGATTTATTCAAATCATGCTAATTAAAAGTAGGGTACTAGCAAAAAAAATGCTCGGAACAAAAAAGACGAATATACTTGGGATTACGGATTATTACGGATGTAAGGAGGGGACCAGGAAAAAGCTACCTATGTATGTATATGCCTTAAGTCGCAAAATCTGTTAAAAATCGGACTTTCTCAAAGCAACATAAAAAATCAAAGTGTATTCTGCGGCCTCTGGAAAAATGTAACCTTTATATAATTTTCAATGCTTCACATAAGAGTATATAAACATAATCTACAATGTATACTTTTTTGTAAATTGCTTGCAAGTCGCAACGCTGACTTCCTTCGTATCATGATTGATAGAAAAGTAACTGCAATTTATTTAAAGGTGTTTTATTTTGTTATCATGAGCATCATAGCAAGCAAGCCTGGCGTCAATTGGTTAGTGCACACAATCGTGCGGGCATGCAAGTGAACCTACATGTAGTCTGTTTCGCGTAAGCTTGCGCGTTTCCTACTGCTTTAAACCAACGATTTCTTTGATTGTCTTAAATGCATCGATGTTTGCTATTTCATTCGACGATTGGCTTACAAAGTCGCTCCTAGTTTGCTCCATCTACTTTCCCATACCTCCTGCATTGCTAACTTGCTGACTTTTCAATCGTTTTTTGGTTCAGTACTTTAGTTCAATTGTAGACTGCAGAATATACGTCGAGTTTTTCCGTTGCTTAGAGAAAGTTTGATCCTTAACAGATTTTGCGACTTAAGGCATATACATAGATAGCTTTTTCCTTGTTACATCCTTTTACATCCTCAATAATCCGTAATCCCAAGTACACATATTCGTCTTTTTTGTTCCATTAGAGCACTATTTGTAAGATCCTTTGACCAAATATTTTTAACGTTTTTAGCAAGATATATCGGATTCACTCATGCATGACGGGAAATTTAACCTCTGCTGTTAACCAGATAACGATTTACTTTTTAAGAGTAGATTTGAACTTGAAATGAAATAATCAATAACATAAACTATGTTTGCGAATCGACGCGGAAAGTAAATTTTCAATTCAGTGGCCAAAATAACATTTTCATTTTTTTAATGTGCTAAACTAAGCTTCAAATCTCAGCTGGTGACAATAATGATTTTCTTTTGGCGGCTAAAAACGGAGCGAGCATGAATAATATATCCTTTGGAAGTATGCAACTGAGATCTTCATTAAGACACTAATACTAATAAGACCCGTCATGTTCGGACACCGTGGCAGAAATCAAGCCGAGCTATTATCAAGCAAGAAGTCGATTT
The DNA here is from genome assembly GCA_036768485.1 of Mermis nigrescens. Classification (NCBI taxonomy): domain Eukaryota; kingdom Metazoa; phylum Nematoda; class Enoplea; order Mermithida; family Mermithidae; genus Mermis; species Mermis nigrescens. Next base: position 1,407,687 of record JAVLUZ010000056.1, read on the forward strand.
TTTGCTTGCTTATTCAGTCACACCAATATATTGCATTATCGTATCTCGATTGCGATATGTAGGACTGGTTGAATGTTTTAATACATTTATAATTACTTTGTGTCAAAAAATGATTAAAATAAACTTCACTTATACTTCGTTCATAATGTGACAGTTATTCTATGTTCACCATAATCGATTATGTGCTGACGCTGAACGTTACTGATTTAGTGTGATAGCTCTAAGCCAAAGTGAATTAATAAGATATAGCGGCATGCGTTCATAATTCATTAAATTGAAAACTAAACATATGTAACTTGAGCTAAGACAAATTTGAAATTCTAGCGTCGTAAAACCGAAGGTGATTTCAGCATAAAACGTTATAACCATCTTACTATCTAGAAAAGGATGGTCTACAGTCATGGGCGAATTTAAGGGTGGCCAAAAATAGTTGGCGATATAAAGAATGGATATGTAATTTACAATGATTAATTTTTGACCGTCATAGATCATAATTGCTCAAATTTTTCCGGCGCTCCTCGCCGAATACCGATTAATGGTATTTATTTACTTCCTTGGCGACCAGTAGGCCATATTTTTAGTGAGAGAACAGTTTTTAAAACGATTTTAGGAACACAAATAAATTTTAAAGATTTTCCGTCAAATGCCATAAATACAGGAAATCGAGCATTAATTCATGCTACTAAAAGTTCTCCTAATTTCACAAATTTTCCGGAATCAGAGAAATTTAATGATTTTTTTTTCAGCCAAATTGTCGAAATTTTTGAAATTTTTGGAGAAAATGTTGCGTCAAAAGCAATTCTAAATAAAATTAGACAGCATAAACGCAGAAAAACGCTATTTCGTACGTTGAGGGCGAATTTAGACCTGTTTTCGACTGTTTTTGGAAAAGTTGGGGTACCGCCCTTTGAGGTAAATCCTAGATCCGCCAATAACTTCAGCATATTCTTTCGAAATTTTTACTTATTTATGACATGCATTGACATTATTGGCACACCCATATTTTTGTCGAACAAATACATATAGCTTGATCGCTCATTACGCAATATATACACATAGTTGGTTTTTATCTCTAGCTACTTTAAAAAATCATTAAAATGACTAGGTAGGTTTGTACTATTGATTTTGGATAAATTTACGTGTATTCACGATTATGCTAATAATCGCGCGCTTTCTAGTATTCTCTGTCTAACGCGTACACCCAGATTCTAACTTCCTATATCTATATAAAGACCGATCATTGAAGAACCAACAATGTTTTGCGCCTTGATTATGATGTTGATCCTCTTCGCAGTCTTAATTTGCGGAGTGGCTGTAAGTTTAATCAACATGCAAGAATACAATTTTGGTCTGTACTACGCATTGCTCGCCATCGTTGGAATGATGATCGTTTGTGCAGTATGCGTTTTGAAACCACCTATTTGTAGGAACCCTAAATGGTAAAGTTGCCGTTCGCTTGTGTGCCTATTGCAAAAGAAATTTTGTCGAACTGCTTTAAAAATGGCCACTTCCACACGTACAGCATGGGAATTCAGGGGGCTTAGGCCTATACATGTACAGCATGAAAATTCTGGGGTTCATGCCCAAATCATTTTAAAAAGTACCTGTTTTGGGCTAAAAAACGAAGGGTACACGTCAAAAACACTGTTTTTGGACGCTTCAGACAATGCTCGTTTTTTCTAGAAAATGAAAACGTAAAAAAAATTTTCAAAAAAAATCGGAAAAAATTGAGTAAATTGAACGAACTATAGTCAAAAAATGTGTATATGACGCGAAGCGCCGAAAATTTGAGATTTTTGAGCCAAAAATGAGCTAAAAACACTTAAAAGGGCACACTTTTTGAAACGTTTATCAACTGTCAATTCCGGAGGAAGGGGGGTCGCAGCTGTTTTGCGGGGGTCAGTTGCTATTCTGCGAGGTCAGAACCCCTAAACCTCCCCCAAGAGCACGTCTGGTCAGGCCCAAAAAATGCCTTCTGGGGCTAAAAAATGATAGGTTCACGTCAAAAACTGCCAGACAGTGCTCGTTCTTTCTAGAACAAAGAAACACAAAAAAGTTTGAAATAATTTAAAGAAATATCAATCGAGTAAATTGAATAAAATATAGTCAAAAAGTGTATATATGCCGCGAAGCGCCGAAAATTTGAGACATGAACCAAAAATGAACTAAAAACGCTTAAAATGGCACACTTTTTACAATTCTTACGAAAAATTGACAATTCTGGTGGGGGGTCGCAGCCATTTTGCGTTGGTCAGTAGCCATTCTGTAGGGTCGGGTCGACCCATCGTATGGCTACTTCCCGTTCCGGTGTGCGATATTATGAGAAGCATTTACGCGTTCTAAGGCATCTTTATCTTTCCCCACTTAGAGTTTGTTATGGTTAAATTTGATGCAGCTGGATTTAATTGTGAATGCTGCTTATAGGAATATGCTGATCGCCGATTTTAAAATAAAAAGTATGTTTATCGTTTAACGGAGTACTTGCGTTTTCACGGAACATGAGTAGATAAATAGAAGATTTTTTCAAGTAAAAATTACGTTAATTTTTATTGAAAATTTCAAAATGTTCCAGGTTTTTTATACATCGCAGTTGCTATTTTACTGTATATTTATTATTTTTATGCGTGTGAATCAAGTCAATAAAGGAATATAAAGGAATTTCACATCTTGAGTGCCGTTTTCTCCCTCCCTTTTAAAGTGTATTGTGTTCTTTAAGGGGCGTTTTTCTTCCAAGGAGGCTCATTCTATTCGAATAAACCGCCAAAATTTTATGTCAAAGATTTATCCATTTGAGTCAGAGGAGTGGAGCAAATGACCCTAACGCTTCATTTACCACCTACCTACTTAATCAGCTAACAAAACATCATTAGGTTATGATTTCATCTACACATTTATTCATGCAAAGAACGTTTTTGGCTTTGAAAAATGGCATTTGGTCGATTATTCTGCAAAAAACAACAAATTGTTCTAAGAAAGGCAATCTAGACATTTGATCTAATCAAATTTTGAATTAGAATTGCAGCACGTATTACGTTCAACATAAATAGATATTCTAGATAGAATTTTTAAATTCCGTGAGGTATGACGAATTGTGTTCGCGACTTGAAACCTTCAATAATGGTTATTATTATTCAACGTCCGGTCTGCGCCCAATGATGCCAGTTCCAAAAGCGGGACAATCAGCTAACGCCTCAGGTCACCAGCGGTCGACCGCGGCCAATTCTTTTGTTGGCGCTTCAACTGGTATTGGTGGTTTGCAGGTAAATAATGCAATATTCGGTCCAAGAAACCACTGCCACACATGGGCGTGAGGGTTAGGGGGTCTGTCACTTTACTGAAAAATTTCGATTTTCAACAATTTTGACCAACATTTTGCCTTGTTGTTCCAAAAATATTTTTTTATTTTTCCACTTCGGGCTCGAGACCCTCACTTGCACGTCTGGTCACCACGACCGAACTAAATTATTTTTTATGAACATTCATGTACTTAGGCAGCCAACCGCCGCACATTGACAATGCTTGGTCCAGCTGTACAAATGATGCACAGCGTATGGCGTGGTCTGGCTTACGATACAACGACGACGACTGGCGACGACTTCGACGACGACGACGTCGATGACGTCATGAACGCTGACCGCAGTTTCGTGAACCAACCTATCGGCCAACTGATTGCACTGAAAGGTAAGAATGTCCTGGTACGCGTTACCTGCGGCAACGGCGTTTCTGTCGACCGTCGAACTTTTTCGCAGTTGAAACCTGTTTCACCAAATCAAATGACATTGTACGGTAAATCGTTGGAATTTGGAGACAAGTCATTTGTGGTCAGAGCCAGAATGCGCGTAGGGTTTAAGACTATGTATACCCAGAAGGACAAAAAGCACTATTAGGGACAATAAGGCAAAGTAAAGAATAAAAAAGGACAAAAATCAAAACTTTTTTTACGACGTTTCTTAACGGCTTGACCCTCAAACCGAGCTGACCTTCCTCACTGACCATTTTGTGCGCTTACGGTCAGAACACACATATCACTATAGTCCGTTTCATTTAACTTTGAGGTTTTTGAAAAAGTTCAAAGTGCCTGCAAAAGTGTTCTATTCTAATAGTATAGTTGTGAAATTCTACAGTATATCGAGTTATGGTGAGTCGCTTGCTATTGTCAAACCGCATCACTGCATCAAAAGTTTAAACAACTTTTGTAGCCTGATTCATGCAGATTAAATTTAAAGGAAAACCGCAAACTTAAATGAAACAGACTTTAGTGCTTCTGGTCCTAATGGAATTTATACCTATTAATCTTTCATTGCGTCACACGACTACGCGTTTCTTTGAAATTCATTGGCATATAACTGGGGGTTTTCATCTAATTCTGGATTAAGTAAATATGATGTGGTTATTATTGATCAGCTAAGGCAGCAAATCTCAAATGCAAAGTGCAAAATCAAGGAAAACTGGCTTAGATTAGCAACAGAGAATGCACTTTGTCTTATATGGTGCGTACGATATGTCTCGAATTTTTCAAAACGAGAAGATCCATGTAAATTTTCCAAAGTTTTCTTTAAAGAATGCGCGAAAATTTTTTTAAAATTATAATAGTCATCAAAATCCGACTATCTGTAGGGTTGTGCACAAATTGGTGCATAATTAAGGCACACAAATTTGATTTTTTTACCGTGCACAGTTGCTTCATCGTTTTTTGTTGACCTTTTCTCGACACAAATTTAATTTTTCCGAACACTTAATTTTTATGTTGGTATCTTTTTTCTGCAAACCATAAGCAAACCTTCAAAATACATATGATCCATATATTGGCCTGGGTATTGCGGACCCTTAGAATCCAAAAGACCCTTCCAGAATCAGACAGGACTCCAGAATAAATTTTCAAATTTTTTTGTTTTTAGCGATTTTTCGGTGACAATTAATAGAGTTCGATGAGGAACGTCTAAAAAAAGGTATTTGTTTGCCCATATCGTAAAATGCTCCACATTTCTTCACGTCTACAATTTTTTTGGACCCCGAGAATTTTCGACCCATGTATGATGATCACGCTTATTGTATGCCTGTCAACCTTAAGTCAATTATAGGTCTACACAGTCGTATGCATCTGTGCGATTTATGAAATCCTTTACGCTTTATATTCGCCATTGATTTGACTTGTTGTTGTAGGTATGTATACATGTAACAGGGGAAGGGGGATCCCCCACCCAAAAGTTGGTCGATCCCCATCCCCCGAAGCCAGAAAAGTTTTGACTTCCCCCGATTTTTGGAAAGACTTGCGATTTTTGGCCAAAAATTGGGGTCAGTAACCCCCCCCCCCTAATTTTAGCCGAGGAACCCCACCCAAATTTCGAACCGTTACATGGGTAAACGAATCTTTCGTTACTGTTATCTTAAAACGCATTGCAACGCCCCATTAGCTTAATAATACCTCACTCTTAGTATTATCATTGCAGTTTTCCGGCACTCATACAGCATGACATGCGGCAAGCGTGCGGCTAATATATGTACCTATATGTTGTCGTGAAGGATTTTTTATTAAGCTGAATGACGGTAGCTATCTCTCTCTATATGCAGAACACATTTATAAAATTGCAGTTTTTTTCATTTTCTATTCGTTGCAGTAATTGAAATACCTCTTTTGTTAATCAGAATCAATGAATAGGTGATAATAATAATAATGATAACAATAATAACACTGATAATAATATTTCTCGTTCGAGAATCAACCTAAGAGCGTAACTACGAATCTGTTACGTATTTTACTGTAGCCAGTCATGCACGGTGTATGAGAAACCAAATTATGTCTGCGATCTTACATGGATTGGTTATCATAAAACAGAAATTAATGAGCGGTTGTGCGCTCTAAATAAGGAAATATTGATACTGAAAATTGTTTTTTAGAAAGGCGTGTCTCGACTTGACAGGAAAAATATTTTGTCAAATTTTAAGTATGGCTTGCAGCGACTATGCGTTCTTCTTTATTGAGATCCTGAGTCTTGCGATCCCAGAAAGAAGAAGCGAAGGCAATATTAACGAAAAAATGGATAAAGTATGAACTTTTAGCGAAAATACCTATAAATATTAAAAAAATAAATAGTTTTTCAGTCTGCAGTATCAATAAATCGTGGAATGCACCTATTAGATCGTGAAAGGTCTAGTCCGTTTCAAACATTCTTCCCGGCTTTTTCTTAGGAATCTTCCTGACGTTAAGCTAAGTCTACAGTATCTATGAAACTCAATGTATTAGAAGAAAACTGTCAGTTCATGGAAATTCTAAATAAAATTAAGGCGCAGATTTATATGAACTAAACAATCGGCAATAATAAATAAGAGAAACAATAGTAATAATAATTACATTTCATATTGTCTTAATTTTCTAATATAAGACATGCGGATTTTGATTATAGTATTAGACAGGCTTGCACATAGGTGGGCGGCACTCTGGGGGAGGGGGTGCAATATTTTTCAAAGGTCAAAAAATAGCCTTAAAAATGGTGGTATGGCGAAAAAACACCATTTTTCAACATTTCTCATCGAGCAATATCCATTGGCATCAAAAAATTGCGAAAAAAACAAAAACATTTCAAAAATTGAATTCCGGGGGGTTATTTTTGGTTTCTGGGGGTGCATACCCCCAAACCCCCATGCCCAGGTGTGGTCTTGCAGCTTATCTAACAAAAGTAAATGGATATTATTACGTGAAATACCATTTTCTACTGATTTCATTGCATGTTTGCTTGAAATCAGTTCATGCTGCTTGTTGAGTATTGCAGTTTTTCAGCACGAAGAAGATCGAATTTTCATGAGAAACAGGCTTCATCGAGTAACAAATTCGGTTAGATACCAAATTTTTCTTCAATCAGTTTCAAAAGAGTTTGTAATAACATTGTACATAAATTATTTGCCTGCAATAAACTTACAAGATAAAGATTACATCAGCGCAACTGCATTAACGACTGCTAGAAATTCCATGGAAAGCAATAATTTGCGTAAAGCGGATATAGTTTCTGATTGATATCTGCCTGCTCGATTTGCATAGTCAACTATAAAACTTAAGGACAAAGTCAATTTTTTGTGAGCCTGAATTGTAATCTTTGGAGGACCACCAACACTGTATTCCTAGTAGAATCTTCTGATCATTAACAAATAGCTAGCCAGGCCAAGTTGATTTTTTGTAATTGCAGACAGACCTAGTAATGAAATCATTGCAGCAATGATCGATACAAAAGAAGTTTCGAAAATTGAACTGCAAGGAAACACTTCGACGATTTTACGATTCGATGTCTCTGAAGCTATAACTGAAGAATCGACAACCATTCTGGAAGGCTGTCAGATATAATCAAGTCCTAGTTCAGAGTCTGGTCTAAGAGAAGAATTGATCTCTTAGTTATTATTAGCTATTTCTAAATATTTTACTGATATTGATAACTATTTAACATTTTTTTATACGTACGTACCTAGTCGTGAAATTTAAAATAAGCATTTCGAAGTTCATGCTGGCATCTACAGAACTAGCAGTTCATAAGCCAAATATCGGGGGTTCAAAAAACAAAAAATTTTGAAAGTTTGATTCTGAAGGGTTTTTCGGATTTTCTGGGGATCCAGCCAGACCAGGATGCACGAGGGGGATGGGTAACCCCAGACTGTAAACTTTTTTCGTGTAAATGAAAAAAGGCCTCAAAAATTTTCTTCAAAGGTGCTAAAAATTAATCATAAACTGTGAATTAACATGTCTTGACGCTATTTTAGCGTTTATATTAGTTTTTGAAGTCATTCTGGTCCAAAAAAGCCCGCTATCTGAACCACAGACCGGCTATATCACAATTTTGTATTTTTCGTAATCGCATGCTTGTTTCTCAATCTGCTTGAGTCAAATCTAAACTGTTTATAGATATGTACCTGCAGGACCATGATAAATTAATAATAGCTATGCGTGTACAGTCTAAATTAGAATTCTTGATTGTCTTCTGTGGTCCGGAGAGAGATAAAGACGTGTGATTATACATATATCTTTAATATCTATCAGTCAACTTCGTTGCAGATAAATGGTGTCATAATAATACTTTGCAAAGCTTATCTTAGTCCTCTACAGACTGAGATTTGAAGATTTTTACGAAATCTCATATTCAGCAAAATGTGTATTTTTTAACTGACGTCAAATAGATTTTACTGAAAATCTTTCATTAAATGGCCAGTAAAAATTAATCGAGTCTCCTTTTCCGCCGAAATAGAGGCTCTTCAGTGCCTCCGTCTGAACCGACAACCGTAACTTGACACGAAATTCCTCCCAAATTGCACTTAAACGTCTCCGACACGACAACACTAATCGAATGATCTTCGTAGCTGAATTTTCGTGTAAGTTACTTACATATACAGGGTGTTCGGAAAAAGGGTACCTACATTTTGTTTTTAGTTAAAAATCTACGAAAATTGGAATACTGTTAAAACTTTTATGTCAGTTTATGGCACAACTATCTTTGAATATGCTAGCAAAAAATAACAGTTTATCGCTCGGCGCTAGTTGCTTGGCACCTTATTGACCAAACTCAACCACGAATTTACTTCTGTTAATTTTCCCTTAGTTTTATTTTATATGTTAGGTGTTCTCTGAATATTATGTAGTAATTTTAAATCAAGAAATATGTGCCATTATAATTTTGGACCCATCCTTACACGAATTATTGTCTACAAAATTTGCGCAACAAAGTGCGATGCTTTAATAAAACCAGTGACTGTACAAAACTCATGCCAAAACCTGCTTGAAATAAATTATTTTTGCTCAGAAGAGATGCTTCTTAATCCATATTTATGCATTTCAAAGAAAATTACGTCACTGCGTGCTTAAATATGGTCTTATTTATTTTTCTTAGGAAATGTGCGACATTGAGACAACATTGACACCAAGATCAGTGAACACTCTAAAACCGAAATTCTGCTTTCAGCGGTATCTTAATACTAATTTCCTTTGAAATATCACTATGTACAAACCTCCTTGAGCTACCCAAACAAATTCTGACATTTATTATATATATTTGTACGATACTTAGCTTTATCTAGACGAAATATGATGTTTCAAATCTAGCTTAAAGTTTACATTTAAATTTGTACTGTAGTATCGGCTATATGTACGGTATGACAATGAACTCTTAATATATAAGGTTGACGATGTACATCAGTTAATTTATGGAAAGTTTTATCAACTTTACTCAAGTAATAAAAAAGCTGTTTAAAAATAAAAATTTACAGCTTTTTCGAACACATATTAACTCGACGGAATGCAATCTCCATAGAAGAGCAGTTATTCAAACTATTTAGACAAATGCATTATATGTACACTATCTTCAAAAACACTGAATTTTTATAATTCAATCTTAGCTCTGCTTATTATTTAATTGTTACTTTTTTAAAATTAAAGGTAAAAAAATGCTAAATTAAAAATAATAAGTATAAGTTTGCTTAAGCAGGCAGAAGAACAATGCACATCCGATTACACCTTATGAATCATTTTCAAAAATATTCAGCATAAAATTTAAAACATGAACCTATTTAAAGCTGATTACCGTCATACACCGGTTTAATAGATCATAATTTAACCCAGGCTTACTTCTCAAAATGATTCGCCAAAAAGCCAATTAATTCCACAACTCTGCATCCTCCACGATCAAAATAGAATACGAAGTCATTTTTATTGTCAAAATTTAGAACTACAAGGCCGTCGTTCCCTGGAGACACGTAAATTTCTTTCAAGTCCATTAATTTCTTCGGCTTTTTCATGCACTGAAAAATACGTCGGCCATTTGAATAAAGTTTCATAACGTGGCAATCCGTGATAAGCAAGGCTCTCAGCGAACAAGTCCCACGTTTATTATACTGCAAAGAAAAGGACCGCAAAAATTAAGCAAATTAATTCACAATCATTAACGATTAAATACAATCAAAAATAGTTTTTCGCTTACAAAAACTAAAATCGTCTTCAGAAAAAGCTTTCCAATTTCATCGACGACAATTATAGTCTGTATCACATAACTTTAGACATAAATTTCAAGAAATTTTACCGACAGCAAGCCGACAGATTACGATAATTATATATCAGATTAAGGCTGTAATCGCAATATGTCATCTTATTGTCTGAGATAGTTTTTAAAGCTTACGCCCAAACTTATGTGAAACAGACGATAATTAACCGTTTGAGATTCGTTAAAAATTAAAAGCCTTTTAAATCATCATTTTCAATAAAGAAAAGGAATACGTTTGCTTATAGAGAATTATTTCGGAGTATCACCCTCAAGTCGTGACGTGCATGCAAGGTTTGTTAAGCTAGCTTTTACGTTATTTTAACGTGTAACTCATTTTTTAGGCGCTAAAAACTTTAGGTTCATTCACCAACTGATAAATTCACACTTCCAAAACCATCCAAAAGCATTTATCGTTCTCTTAATCGTTAGCCAAAACCGTCGTTCCGCTATTAACAAAGCGTTCCGCGGCATTAAACGCTAACCCTTCCGCCGCGGAAGATAATTGAAACCGTTCTGAAAATATTAATGTCCCCGTTTTGTTACGGACAACAGGAAGAACAATCGCCAGTAAAACGTAGTTGTTGGGGGGTGGCAAGGGAGACTAGTCCTCTCAAAATTTTGGAGTAAATATAATTGAAATCAAGTGGAATTTTTGAAATTCTTTGCCTCTTCAATGTGTAAGTATCACAGAATAAAGCTAAAAAACATTATCTTTTCCTACTCGAATGTGCAAATAATTTTTGAGCTATCCAACTTCAAAACCTTCGTCCCTAAATTTATACGGCCAGCTGCGCTACTGACGACCGACCATACATGGGCAGCACCCAAATTCTGGGGGTCTGAGTGGTGTAAAACCAGCAAAAACCTCAAAGAACATGCCAAAAATTCAATTCTGTGGGTTCTTTTGATTTCTGGGGGATCCACCGGATTTATCGAGGGGGTCTAAACTCTAAATCCTCCCCCGACCTCCTCCCTACGCCCATGTGTGCTGACGACCGTTATATTTTCAGCGTAGGTACATTTGTACTTGATAATCTCATGAGCAAACTCCTCCACATAATGAGACTATCGCGAAACGGACAGGTTTTGAATCACAATGATCATGACTTTTCATTCTATTTTTACATTAAATATGCCCTGTAAGTGATTACACGAGAAAACAAAAAGTTTCACCGACAACTTTTCATGTTTCCTTCAACTTTAAGTCGCAGACTAATTATAAGGCTCACATTTGGATTCGCCACAGCAATCTCTCAAAAGTTATCCGAAATAATGAGAAAGCGGGTTGCGTATCCAAGTCATGTTTTGATAACACAGAATACTCGATATCCATCAACAAATTTGATTTCGTAACACTCTCAAAAATGAAAATTCTGATTTAATGCAAAATTATGCACAGCATGTGTTATAAGTAGAGCAGTCAAAATTCGGTGCAAAAAATGTAACTGGTTTGGTGCAAAATTTCGTGCGAGTGCCGCTTTCCGAACTGCAGCTGAGTTGTCATGCCATCCCTTAGCAGTTAAAAGCGCTTCAATCTTTGAAATATTTTCACATCAGTCAACAGCACACTTGACTAGTGTTTCCTATCTGGAGCAATGGCTCGTTTTCTCAATCAGCTATGGAGTTTTAACTCGATTTTCTTCCGATTTGATGCAAATTTTGACAAATGTGGTGCTTTTTGTGCAAAACAGTTAAATTTGGTGCAATTTGGTGCAAAATTAAATGTTAGCTGAGTGCTAAAAAAGGTGTTTTTTCGACGTTTCTCGGCGTCCGGAATCTCATAGAAGGTAAAAAAATTGATGCTGCACCAAATTTTGATCGCACTAGTAATAAGTATATAACCACTAACGGCTTTCAAGCATTCGCTTTATTGCGATAAACCCTATTGAGTTGTGTGGAAACTGATGTCATATCATTTGCTAAATAGGAAATAAAAATATTGAAATATTGATTAGAACGCAAGAAAATTTAAAAGGAAGGCGAAAAGAAATATTGGGGTCACTTTCGTTTCTAATTCTGGCCGGAATCAGTCCTATTTTCGGTTTAAAGTACAAAGTCAAATATGCAGCCACGAAATAAATTCTTATGAATAAATTATTGAATGAATGCGATTGTATAGATAATGGTCGAAGGAATTGAATACCTTGCGAATGAAGCCACTAAAGATCACTTGCTGAAACTGGTATCGAGATCGAAGCGCGGAAAGTGCTGGAAAATAGGCATCAAAGTATGCATTTTCTTCGTCCTAAAAATGTTCTTAATCAGTGGTTAAATACAAAAATCAGAATTGTATTGTGAGTAAAGCGAAATTAATAAAGAAATCATACAACATCGCGCACTGAGCCCTTAATCTAAAAGCAAAAATTGAAAATCGAAAGATATTAGATGCATTTGGAACAGAATTTCATGTGCTTGTGATTTTTCACAATTGTCAAGTTTCATTCTATAAATGATTTTGCATACCTTATATTGCGTGCCAGCTTTTACTTATTTCAAATCTGATTTCAGTTGAAACAATGACTCTGTAAAGCTAGAGTTGTACGAAGGGTTCTCAAAAGTAAAACTTTTAGAATTTCATTCATAAGTGGACTAAAGACTTAGTTGATGTGTGAAATTTATCGAATTTTGTTTTTAATGCATTGCTTAGAAATAAACATCAGCTGAATATTTTTGAAATACTTAAAAATTGTTGTTCAGTTTTCTAAATGAATAAAAATGATAAAAGGGGCAAATAGATGTTTTTCCGATTTTCTATTATAATTAATTACCGAAATTTAAATGTTGTAATCCAGTGGTGTGCAGCACAAGTTGGCGTGGGAGGGAAGATTCGCAACCCCCTGGAGTCGAAAAAGCCCTTCGCAGATTACTGTAGACCCCCAGAATTATATTTTTATTGATATTTTCGGCGATTTTTGGCGAATCGACTCATCCATACCCCCATCCCAGAGTATTCTTGCTGTCTATGTATGGGGTGCACCAGTAGTCTGAATTATTCGAGAAAGAAGATCGTTTTATAAAATTGTAAATTCGTGAGATAAGCATTCAGTAAAGTTCGAAATTTTACCGATTGGCTTTCGACGCTTATTTTCGACTTACCACTTGCACAAAGTATGTATGAGCACAGAAAATTAGAGCAATTCATATCATATGATAAGCTACTATTGAAAATCTCTTCTTACGTCAGCTAAATAATCGCCAATCCACGCATTAAGAAATTTATTTTTAACTCGTTTGTTGCGTAATAATTCTGAGGCGTGAATTTTCATTTTCAACTCTGCTAATTCTCGTGCGTCCATCTTGCCGAAGAGTTCAAAAGCTCTCCACCTTAAAAGTCGAAGAAAAACAAGCACTTCTACTATTTTCTGAAAAGTCTGAATAGAACTGTTGGATTGATTAATCACTTCGAATAAAAACTTACTGTTCATACAATCGACGTAGTTTACGGGGGAATTCCATGCCGATTACGACCGGAGGTTCTGGCCATGCTACTTGCAAAGTAGTTTTCGAATTTGCAGCAATTTCCCTTAAAAAATAATTGCAACAGTGAAGACTTTCGCAAAGTTGATTTACAGATGATTTTTTTACAATTTTCTTGCTTTTTACTTGACGCGAGTATATTATTGGCAATTTTGTTAATCATAAAATATTTTGATTAAATATTTGTGCAAAGGGGACGATTTTGAATAAAATTTCAATCTAATTTCCATCCGCAGCTATAGTCCGTTTCAAACTACTTTGAGCACAACCATTGAGAATTATCGTCGACAATAAACTAACAGATTGTGATGATTGCATTAATCTGATGCAAAATTATCGTAATCAGTCGACTTACTTTCGAAAAAATTCTTAAAATTTACACCCAAACTTAGATGAAACGGACTGTACTCTGTGTGCCAAAAAAATTTCAATGCTATTTTTTCTTCCAACAGAAAAAGACTGATTTATTTACTCTGCAACTTAATCATCAGAGAAAAAAAAGATGAAAAAAAGAAAAAAATCGAAGTAAAATTCATTTTTTTGACAGTTTCTCTTCCACAAAGCAGTACAGCAAAAGAGACAAGATAACACTGTACAGTTCAGAGGTCACATTAACTGACTACATTCATTGGTCTAAATTACATAAATTTGTGACATTATAACGGCTAACCGTGTGTGCTCTTCAATTGTCCTTAGGTAGCGCCTCATCTGGTAACAGTGGAACGCCCGTCTTAAGACCACCGCAGCTTTGTATAAGTTAGTTCGTTTTCGTACGAGTGTTCCTCTCCAGATCTGTTGAACATATACTATCTTATTTCATCATGCAAAGGTGAAAAGTTTAGACAAATATTTCGGGAATGACTTGCTTTTTGAAGAAATATGACGATTTGTGATATCGTTGCAGTCCGTCTTTCTTCCAAAGCTTCGTACGTAAATTGGAATTTAATAAAAATTTTGGTGTGACCAAAAAAACAATCGGTCATGCAGTTATTTTGCTCCATAATGAGGCGCACAGCTTCCTTCGCACTTTGGCCTCGAAAATTTGGCCACGTTTTCGGCGACAAGCATTTATACCTTGAAACTCTCGCATGTGAAACACTATTTCAATAGGATTACTTAAAGTATTCATTTATGCATCTAATTTTGATCTATCATAAGTCCAAGTCTGACTTTTTAGTGGGTCCAACGATACAGTGAGTTAAGCGATATTTTTCCAGTTTGGTCTTTCGATACATTGGATCTAACTCGAAATTTCAAGCGCTAAGAAAAACATAAAAAGTAAATTTTTTCTCGCATGTCAGCCAATGCAAGTAGGCCGCCATCCCAATATACAGAATTCGGATTTGTAGACGTTCTAAGAGCTTAATGATTAGGACTTTTCGGTAGCACGTCTCACAAACGTTTTCTTAGCTAGTTATCTAGTCTAATTCCGTTTAATTCACGGATTCCTGAATTTATTTCTTTTATGTGATTAATGGATTAAAAACTAAAGTTCAAAGGGAACCTTGTGAAAGGCTGCTTACTTCCACAGACTGTTCGATTTTAAAAAAGAAACGAGGAACAAATCAAGTTGTGGACATTTTTAGCGATCTTTTGACCATAAATCGTCCAAATAGTTATTCCATGTTTTTTGTTTAAGCGAAAAATAGCATCGATAAAACCATAAAAAATGATGCTTTTGATGCGCATTCATCTTTTTCAAGCACTAGAATGGTTATTTTAGGAAACTTTGAGCCGACCCCGCCCGCAAACTTCCAAAGCTGTATGAGTTAAGCTGGACTGCACCCAAATATGAAGTTGTTCGTAAAATTCTATAATCGGCTCAATGCATCAATCTATCTATCTTATTTCACCTGTGTAGAAACTTTGGATAAGGCATATTGAACGCAAAACCAAGTTTCTGCAATTTATTTTGACCAACTATATCAAAATTGTTCAATTGTTGCTGTACGGAATGAAGGTCGAACTGATTGGCTAAATTTTTAGCATTCGACTTTATGCATATTACGAAAAATAATGCCGTATTACTAGCACTCAAATGTTCTTGCAAATCGTTGATATGGCGTCTCAATTGATAGCAATTCGTTTCAGTAGCATTGGCGTTACCACTTGGTGATGAAGCTGCTTTAGAGAATAGGCTTTGGAAAAGAGGATTAGTGCTAAAATAAAAAAATTGATTCATAGAATCTTTGAGATTCAGGGTGACTGAAAATTCTTGAAGCTAATTTCTTGAACTTTCACTGCTCAGTGAGAAGGAAAAACTTCTGATAGCTGTGACAAAAAAACTCTTACTGATGCATAGAAATCCTTAAAAGCCTTGTTAAAATTCGTACCGCCAGAAAATCGTGAATTCTACTATTAAGTCTTAAGCGATCGAAACACGTTGACATATTTAACGTTCTTCAAGTGAACAAAATAACTTTAGTGAACAAAATAACTTTGGTTCCCTATTTCCTGCTAAGCCGTCAGGGTGACACGAAATAAAAGGCCGTGTGCAAAAAATCGACATGCAAGCATCATGGAAAAATATACAAATACCACGCTGTAGAGTATTCAATTTTGCGTAAGTTGATATGATTACCCCCAGCCTGTCGTGCTTAGCCGTTGAACGCAACAGATTTCTAAACAAATCATATTCTAATTCAATTTATGCCATATGCAAATTTTTTCCATACTGTTTCTACATAATAGCGCCCGATTCCCGACTCATTAAACATGAGCTTTTCCACATGATTATTCATAGATTCACGAAGAGAGGTCTTATTCAGAGCTTTTGTGGATACCCTACTTTTGTAAAGTGTATCTTACTCTTTACTATTCGAAGCAGAATTGAATGCTCTGCATGTGGTAGGTACTTACGCATTTTTTCTATCGTACTTTGTAGTCGATTAGGGGGCCTATCATTCCGTGACACCCTGTACATTCCAGGATACTGCAGCAGAGTATCTACAGTTGCCCAACCTCTGGTGAACTCGCTACAGTCAAGTATACATAAACACACCCCTCTCATCAAAAATTACAACTGCAGTATAAGTACCTCGATAGATTGTGGAAAATCTACTGTGCCGCTTTAGCACAATAAATCCTATTTCTCAATTTAGTAGCTGCACTGACCCACACCCTTCATTGGCTCTTGGTCAAAGGTTTAGATAGAATCGAAAGCTACTACCAGACATGCACAGCATGAAAATTCTGTGGAGGTGAAATTTTAATTGCCCTTTTTGGGCTCAAAAACAGTGGATACGTATCAAAAAGCATCGCTTTTCGGCGTTTCTGACGATGCTATATTCTTCTAAAGCATAAAGACGTAAATAAAAATTAAAAAAATAGTCGAAAACTCATGTGGCTCGAAGCGCCGAATTTCGACACTTTTGAGGATACATATGGCTACACCTTTTCTACGAATTTTATGAAATTTTCGAAAAAAGCAAAGTCGGGAGGTGAAAAAATTTGGGGGGCTGGGATCGGAAACAGGCACGTAACTCTGGGGGGAATAAGGGGTTCGGACCCCTCCCCCAAATTCCGACAAATCCGAAAAATAGGACTTTTTAAACCTTATTTTGTGCTATTTTTGGCCTTTTTGGGCTTAGTCCCCCCGAAATTGGTGTTGGTCCCCCCAAAATAGGACGGCCAGTTACGTGCCTGGGTGGAAACGCCTTAATCCCCCGAGATCACGTATCACTCATTCATAACTTGAATCCTATTCAGAACTAAAATAAATTTGTTGCTTGATTGAAAATAAAAATCGATGCTCTTAAATCTAACCAAAAGCGTTTTTCCAAGCTCATACTGCGAGTGTTCATTTAAAAAACATCTTATCCATCGATTTGATTATTTTTTTGATTTCATTTTATTCTAAACTATTTTCATACCTTTTCCTCGCAAGCGTAAAAAAGTCATGCGGAATGTCTCGCTTATTCTTTTCAATGAAACCATCTATTCTATAAGTGACGCTTCCGGCAAAATGTAATATTCTGAAATCCCTTTCCGTCACCATCGAAGCATCACTTTTTTGTACTTGTCTGCTGTTGTAATTGAAACAGCCGGCGAGGTTTTGGTCCATGATTGTTAATAATACCTCAAGGGCAAAAATTATGCTTTGCTTTTTAAGGTCAATACTCATTTCACACATTTTATATTGCTTAAAAAGTAGCATATGACAAAATTTACGAGATAATAATAATGAGAGCATGAAACTGGAAATATTTATCGTTATAGCTCACTGAAACGTTTAGGAAAAATTACTCTGACTTTATTAACTACACTTAAGTCAAAAATAGGAGCATCTACTATATCAAAAATATTTCATGATGCTGATAAGCTCTACAAATCTGTGTGAATCAGGCGTCTTAAAATGATAGATTAATGCTATGTTTTCTCATATTTAGTTCAACCAACCTTATCAGTCAACTTTTCTTCTAGGGTACACCTGTCAAGCGTTGACAATATGCCTTTCAGTGGATCTTCAAATAAATCACAAATGATATCATTGCTTGAGTGATCAATCTGTAGATTAAAAGCGCATACTCATTTAACATTGTCTCTTTTTTCTATATGTAACAGCGATAATGTAAATACGTGTGCCTACCTAACTAAGAAATTGAACTTGATTACGCTCGAGTCACTTTCTTCCTGTTTTTCATCAATCATGTTTTATTTTAATTCAGTGTTCGAAGATTAAAAAATTAATTACTTTTTTGGCAAACACTTAGCGATTAATATATAGTAATGTGGAGGATTGTTTTAAATCTGCCATACTTTTTGGTTCAGTACAAATAATACGGATCCATTAAAAATATCTGATACATGGAACTCGTTTAAGTGGGTCCGGTTTTAATATCTATAGGCTTAATCCAGGCTTGAACCTGACTTCAATGTTTAAACATACGTGGCCAATTTTGTGCCTGGCTTAAGACAGACTTAAGCCTGGCTTAAGCCTAGCTTAAGCCTGGCTTAATAGCTTAAGCCTGGCTTAAGCTTAGCTTAAGCCTGGCTTTTAAGCCTGGCTTTTGCCTAGCTCAAGCCTGCTTAAACCTGGCCAAGTATGTTTAAACATTGAAGTCAGATTTAAGTATGGCTCAAGCCTAAAGGTATTGAAACCGGGCCCTGATTTTTTTCTAAATGTTCTCAATCTGACATGCAAAACACATATTTCTTAAATAGGATAATTGACTTGCTTCATAAAATGGAATGTCTAGCCTTTTTTGTTCAATTTAATATGGAAAATACAAAAAGAATTTTAATAAAGGGGCATTTTTATTTCGAATGTTTTGGCCATTCATTTTCTTGACGTTGGAAGCTTGCATACTGTTGTAGCGTTCTTGAGCTTAAAAGAGATATTTGCGCGGCTGATCCACTCAACCCTTTTATCTTTATCAATATAAGAAGAACGGAGAACAAGGTGATAAAATTTGAAAAATGATTTTACTTTCCAAATTTAAGTCTTGGATTCATATTTAAATCAAGTAAGTCTTTTACTGATGAAACTACATTTATATCAGCTTTCCTGCGAAACGTCTAACATGAATGCAGGTTAATTTTTTATCATTCTCAAACATAAAAAGAAACTACGCAATATTCTCTTACCCGTTTCCAGGGCACGCATTCAGTGAAGTATTCGGCTTGTTCTCGTTCGAAATTTATCTTTGAGTAAATTTGACGAAGCTTTTCGTCGAGATAATTGATGCAAAGTTGTTGAAATGAATTGACACAGTAATTTTCGAATCCAGGAGGATCCAGAATAGTCAAAACTGTATCACCTTTGCGCCGCTTTTCTATTGACGCATTTCCAAGGCACTGATTTACCTTGATTGTTATCCAGTCAAGAAGTCGTTGATATATGACCTAATTACGAGAAAACAGTAATTCTGAAATATTTAAATTTTGACCTGAATAAGAGTCAAGGAACACCAGGTATTCATTAGTAACGTCCATAGATGCACAGCATGACGGAGCTCAAAAACTGGTATAAATGCTAAAAAGCCTAAAAGGTATATCATTCCTTAGTTTCTGGTCAATTTTACGCACTTATAGAGAAAATTTTCAATTTTCATCCACTTTTGACCTTCATTTTTCCTCATTTTCCCTAGAACATTTTCCATTTTTCCATTCTGAGGGCCTAGACTCTACACACTCAACCTCCCACGTGCGTGTCTGGTAACGTCCCTAGCATACATGGGCGGCAAGAAAATTGTGGGGGGGGTAAATTCCCCAAAAAATTGCCAAAAATCACCAACAATGTTACTGAAATTATAATTCTGGAGAGGGTTTACAGTAATGTGCAGGGGGTTTTTCAACTTCTGGAGGGCGTGTATACCCTCAGACACCATCCCCCACGCATACGTGTAGTTCCTAGTCATTCCACTGGAGTGTCAAAAACCATCACCATTTTTAAAATTGGGGTATTTCAAAACAGACACGTGCGTGAAAATTTGCGGGTTTAAAAATAAAAGAAACATGAAAAACGTTCTTGGGAAATGACACAAAATCAGAATTAAAACTGGGTAGAAAAATTGATTTGTGTATGATTTAGAATCATCAAAAAGGAAAAATAAAGGTATTAACACTTAAACAATTGTGAGGCCACAGTAGCTCGATAAATTTCAGGTTTTTTACACTTGTTCATTCACAGATCCTTCTGGCTCCCTCAAACCGCCATCGAAGGGAACTTTTTGACCCCCTCTCTATTTTTGGAAAAAAACTTTTTTGGCCGTTTTAGGGCGTTTTTCGGCCGTTTTTGGTCAAAAATTGGGGATCATTTAGCCCCCAGGCACGTAACTCTGGGGGAAGGGGGGGTCCGGAACACCCAAAATTCAGAAAAACCGGAAAAATAGGACTTTTTAAACGTTATTTTGAGCTATTTTTGGACTTCTTGGGCTTAGTCCCCCAAAAATTGGTGTTGGTCCCCCCAAAATAGAACGGCCAGCTACGTGCTTGTTACCCCCCCCCTCGAAAATGACCGGGGACCCCCAATTTCGGTCCTTTCATCTAGGTCTGGTAGTAGGTACTTATGCAAAATTAAACTTTATTATGCGAGTGAAATGATAGAAAATATCAAAAAACCTTGTACTATAAAATCGAATCGGCATTTTGTTTGCATTTTATCCAGACATCAGTTTTATTAAAATGCAATAGAGCCACATGCATGTGTTTTTTTAAGGGTTTGAATTTAGAATTGCTGCTACCCACACATGGGCGTGGGGAGTTCTGAGGAGGATTGGACCCCCTTAGAGAATCCGAAAGACCCCAAGAATTCGGAAGAGGCTCACACAGAATTAAACCTTAAGCGATTTTTTTGCAATTTTGCCATATCATACCCCGAATTTAGGTAGTTGTTTATGTATGCTGCTAACCCCCATCAAACGCTGTTGGCCACAGAATTTTCGATTGCCCAAAAAATTAGAATATGCTGTTACAAGCTTATTTATCAATTTCAGATTTCAAATTATCACGTTTCGGTGCCTCGTGCCAAATATGTTAAGAAAGCATCGCCCAACGTTTCCTTAAATGGCGTTTTCAAAGCGTACCTCATACCTACATCGTTTTTAAGCTCAAAAATGCACTTTAAAGAATGCTAAATATATAAAGCGACACGTATCGTTGTGCGTCGCTGTCTTTTACCCTATGGTCACACAAGCAATTTAATAATTGTTTGGTTGTCCATGATTTAGTGTACAGCTATTGCATAGTTTCCTTTTTCGTGGTGACATTCTAGCTTTGCATTCTTCTGAATTAAGTATTATTATTTATTGATTATTATTATTATTATTATTATTATTATTATTATTATTATTATTATTATTATTATTATTATTATTATTATTATTATTATTATTATTATTATTATTATTATTATTATTATTATTTATTATATATATATATATATATATATATATATGTATATATATATACATATATATGTATATATATATATATATATATATATATATATATATATATATATATATATATATATATATATATATATATATATATATATATATATATATATATATATATATATATATATATATATATATATTCTGAAAGTTTGTTTGTATGTATGTTTGTTCGGGGTTGGCTCCGGCTCCATAATAGTTGTTGGGCTGACGTTTTGGCCCGAGGTCGGCTCTACCGGGGGAAGGATCCGTAGCGATATTTAGAATCGACCAATTACAGCCGTTCGCCCTGCACAGTAGTAAAGCGGACTATGTCCCCACGCTATAAGTTAGGGCGATTTCGGGAGATGACCGTTTTTTTCGGGATTTTTCTTTAAATGGGCCCTATCTTATAGCACAGGGCATGTTACACCGTCTCCTATCTTATAGCACACTTATATGTTATAAATGTCTGTAATCCTTTGCTACAATAAACTAAAAATTTTTAAAACATCAAAAATATGGTTTGACCAAAAAAATTTCCCAAAACATCCCAAAACATCAAAAATATGTATTTGACCAAAAAAAATTTCCAGAACATCCTGAAACATCAAAAATATGATTTTGGCCAAAGAATTTCAAAAACCATTCTGTAACGTCAAAAATATGTATTTGATCAAAAAAATTTACCGGGGTGAAGCGGGAGACGTCCTTATGCTTAAGCATGGCCGATTTCGGGACATTGCCGATTTTTTGCCAAATTTTAAAAATCGGAATAAATTCAGTTTACACTATCTTCGGATTACGATACTTTTGCCGCTGCGTGCATTATAACATAGGATGGACATAATATAGCCTACATAATGCTGCAAGATGGGCAATGCTATACGGTACAATGATATGATATAAGATACCCTGTCAGTGCCATAACATGCAGTGATATAAGATAGGAGATACCCTCTGCTATAACATATGAGTGATATAAGATTTCACGTGATATATGACACCCTTTGCAAAAACAAACAAAAAATTTTTACGACTTCAAAAATATGGGTTTGATCAAAAAAATTTCCAGAGCATCCCAAAACATCAAAAATATGATTTTAGCTGAAGAATTTTTAAAACAAAACCATTCTGTAACGTCAAAAATATGGATTTGATCAAAAAAATGGTTGACAAAAAAAACATTTTAAAAGATTCAAAAAATCAAACATTGTTTGTACCAACAATTTTTTTAGAAATATCCCAAAAACACCAGAAGTCCCGAAAATTAAAAAATACAAGAGACATCTCATTTTCAAATAGCTATCAGGCCTAAGTTCAGCCCGGGCAACGCCGGGCAGCTCAGCTAGTTATTTATAAGCCGTAAAATTATATGAAACGGAACACGTATCTACCTACCTTAGCTAAGCAGTTTCGACTGCATTCGGCGCTTTCTTTGCTGATAGAACGTCGTACCTCTTCTGATTTATAATTGTAATTTCGATGGCACAGAGTCTCTTTCAGGTCGCTTAAACTAATGCCAAGCAAATCAGCTGAATTAGATGTTGCTGTTTGAGATGCATTAGAGATTAATGCTTCGCATTGGCCCAGAACTGATTCGAACGTGATATTTCCCTGCAAATTTTTACGTTGTATTTAGAAACTCACTAAATAACATCAAAATCGCTGTAAACATGCACCTATCGACAATGGCTGATTATTCTTAATGAAAAACGGCATGAACATAAGTTAAAACTCTGTACAACTAAGCAAATAAATAATATGACTGTTAATGAAGAACAAAATATAATATAATTATCGACCTAGGCTATAGCAAACCCGATTTGATCATAACAGTGTGATGGGAAATCCTAAGATAAAAATGCTAACTACCAATGAATCGCACATAAAAAATTCTGGGAAAAGCTGAATTCAAAAATTATATAATAGAAAAAATATTGAAAAAAAGCAATATCACTTGATAATATGTGCTTTCTACTGAAAGTACGAAAAAACCATTAATTCACTTACAAAATGCAGAATAGCAGCCAGCACCTTCCATATAGAATCAATTTCTGAAGAATTCAGGATGGCACATTCCGCTAAATATTCGAAGCTGGAAATGAATAGGCAAGTATTCCCAGCTTTCTTTTCCGTTGTGTCTTTATGAGCAAGATTACGTGCAGTAATGTTTTCACTACCTAGTTCGCCTTCAAAATATCTGACTCGAGTGTAAACATAATCATTTGGATCTCTCGATAATTTCAGCATCTCCAGCTGAGCAGTAGGTAAGTGCATCAACATTAGGTAAAATATTCGATAATTTTGTTCATTTTGATCCCGACTTACCAATCGATCCTACAAAATATAATTACGTAACTTTTTAGGAAGTCACATAATCTTTAAAAATTCTTCTCACAGTTAGGGTTACATTTACGCTAAAAGATTATGTAACTTCAACTATCACTGATAATAAGTGTATTAATAATATCTATAAGCGATGAGTCAGTGATATCCGACTTTTCACATCGCAAATATTGAAATAGCGTAAAAGATGCATTATTTCACAACTTCTAATCAATTTCGAGCACTTTTACAGAAAAATTCTAAATGTAATCTATTGTTAGTCTTAATTTTCTAATTTTTCCGAGAAAATTTTTCCTTTTCGTTTCCAAGGGATTTGTATCACGCGAATGCCTCACGGCATATCTGTCCTGTTTTTTAGCAAGAGATTAATTCAAAATGTCTCATGCTTTGTGCATGTGAAACCAAAAATTTCATACACATTTTTACTACTTTTGTGACATTAAATCATTTGATTTAATGAATATTATCAGTAGAGAAATCGTTGCAAGAAAGAGATAATTGATACAGCATTATAATCAAACCTGCACGGACTGAGGGTCTAGAGTTCCCCAGAATAGAAAAATTGAAAAGTTTCAAATATAACAAAATGAAGGCCAAAATTGGATGAAAACGAAAAAATGTCTTCACAAGTACTTGAAATTTATCAGAAACCGTTAATTAACATCGCTTTTTCGTTATGCCAATCCCTTGAGGCAATTTTTGCTCAAAAAAGCTCTCTGATTGAAACCGCTCCCAGACTTCCCCTTAATAAGCCATGCAGTGCATCTATAATAGTAACCAGTCTTATTGTTTCACGTGTCCTCTAACATATTTTGCACGTCATTTGTGTAAGTTTCAAAAATGAGTTATACTAATCAATTAATTTCATATGACGCACTAAGAAAGCCAAAAGGGCATTCTGTTGAAGTAACAGAAAAGTCTGCAAAGTCTCTTAATTAATAATTAAAGAAAGTCGTCCTGTGCTTTTGACAAATTTATGAAAATCGCTAATATCTTTGTTTAATTTTATCTGTAAGACACATATATGTTTTCAAGTTTACCTGATCAAAAAAATGATGCGTTAAGCAGCCTTTTTTGATATTGCCATTAAAATCGAGCACCATCTCGATATGCTTTAGGAGTCTAGAAGCATTGTTATTCAGCGATGTTGAAGCATTTCCGAACAAATCGAAGACAGGAAGTAGAGAAGAAATTGCTCTGGCAATGCACCTATAAATCCAACGGTAGTATGAGCAACTCAGTTGTTGACTGAAGCTTGCGCAAAAAATTATCTATTCAAAAACTAGGCTATTAACAGAATATTGAATAAAGTTACATAAAATAAGAATCGATATGTGTAAGCATTCGATTCCTAACCAATATACATTTCAGAAAAATTTTATTTCGAAAAATTTATGAATTGATTGCGTACAATCTAATATCTATAGTCTGTTTCACGCGACTCCAATCATAAATTTCAAAACTATCTCCGACAATAAGCTGACAGATTACGATTATAGCATTGATCTAGTATATAATTATCGTAACCCTCGGCTTACTGTCGATAAAAATTCTTAAAATGTATGCACGAAGTTATGTGAAACAATAGACATAATTCTAAACTTTAGCCATAAATTAAACAAAATTAGTGAACTTATCTTACGTTTCAGCTTGCGAAGACTGACACTTTTCCAGGAAGTAATATACCATTGCATTTGATGCCTCCGTTTTCCCCGATCCGCATTCCCCTATGAATTTTGAAACAAATAAATTAAGTACCAAAATGCAAATTTTATACGCAGTCGCTGAATTACTTGCGACAGTCTAAAATTAATCAGTAATTTATCGATGCATGATATTATGCTTATCTTAGGAAACACTATCCGTTAGCAATTTAAAAAATCATAAGAACGTTAGTGTCGTAGATACGAAACAAGTTTAATCACTTAAACTAGGCCGAATTTTCACTGAACTCATTGGTAAGATTTTCAATCAAAAACAAATGTTTCCAGCTGTTAAATTCGCAAATAATTTTAAAAGTTAAGAAATAAATTTAAATATAAATTAACTATAAATTAGACATATAACACATAATTTAATAAACCTAATAAAATAGTCAGGCTCAAACCAAACTTCAATGCTGACAGATAACCGAGTCAATTTTGAGCTTGGATTAAGCTGATTCCAAAATCTTCAGGTTAATGCCGCTTAAACCTATTGCTAAAATTAAAAATACGATGACATACCTGAATGCTGTCAATATTTATCACGCACATTACGAGTTTGAGTCTGACTTAAACCAGGGAATATCGATACCAAAACATATCTAATTATACTAACTTCCGTGCAAAAAAATGAAATTAAAAAAACCAAGGTCCCGTTTCAATACACTCAGGCTTTAGCCAGGCATGAAGCCGACTTCAGCGTTTGAAGATATGAAGTCAGGTTTAAGTCTGGCTTAAGACAGCTCCCGTATGTTCAAGTTTAAGTCAGGCTTGAAACTAATGCTAATGGTACAAATATGGCGTCAAAATTTAATACTGCCGATATTCTCTCGCGTATAGAAATTAAAGCCTGGATTAAGTGAGAGCATCCAAATCGAATTCAAATAATCCTACTTTTTTAATAATCAGAATGAAATTTAAATAATACTGATGCTTTAAATAATTCTATGCTATTGAGAAATTTAGACCGTATACACTAATTTATAGAATAATTTATGTGTGTATACCAGCAAACAGCACACAAGCATTATTTCCAAATTTTTCCATCATTTTGAGGGATCTTTTAGCAATAGTGGGAAGTCCCAAATTTCGTTTGTCGTTCAACACAGATTTCTGATACGAATTCAGCAAGATCAAAGCGTTTTTACGGGCAAACGCGTATGGCATACAATCTTCGAACCTGGATTACAAATTAAATTAATGAAGGATGTTAAGAAAAAGGTTTTATGCAGACCTTGTTTTCAACGTGTGCACAATTGAACGCAAATCTGCTTTTGACAATGCAGACAAATCATCTGAAGACACTGAATCTTTTTTCTTCTCCATTTATTATGTCAACTGATGCTTCATATCACAACGCTTGTCGCGGCTGCTAACTCCAGAACAGTAATGTAAAATCATAGAGATTTTAAAAACTGAAATGAATAAGCTACTGAAACAATGTAATGTACCTGCTTTTTTATTTTCGTCGGCTGCAATTCTTAGTGAAAGTCGGAAAATGTTGTGACAGTCGTTTCAATAATACTGCCAAAATGAAACAATTGAATTATCACATAGCAATGAATCAATGAGAGAATCGATGATTGGCCTAATAATAGGAATAAAAATTATTTGAATTAAACTTATTTTGCTTAACTCGTGGAGCAATCGTTTTAAAATTAAAAGTAACAAGTGGCTCTGCGCAAACCTACTTTTGCAACTGATATGTTAACTAGGTCGGTCTGCGGTTGAACGTAACTCGCTATTCAACATGTGCATAAATTTGGGTGCGCTCATAACAAAGTGGCAAATTTGTACGCATTATATTCTCTAGCAATATCCTCATACTGGCAAAACCGGTCGAAAATATATTAATCTCAATGGGTTGCCTTCTTTTTCGTGAATTTATTGACTGTCTCTAATGAAATATAGCGCATCTGGTTCGGTCGATCACAACGCGGAGAAAAGACACCCAAGAAACCTAATTTTTGAACATTCTATAATTGATTAGAAGATACTTATACTTTATCAGAAACGGTAACATTCACTTTCCTTCTATTATGTTTAACACTTGCGCGTTTGATTCAATAGAATTTCCCTTTGATTATTCAGTGAAAGTAGTTTCTCTTCATCTGGTCCTAACCAGAGCTCAATGCATTGAGAGTCAACTATTTTTCCGTCCTTTTGATGTTTAAAATGAATACTGTACGAATGCGACAGCCTAATCTCACCACATGCATAGATGCACAGCATGGCCGATCTAGGAGAGGGGTCAGCTAGTCTGGGGGATCGAAGATTGAAATTTTTGGGCTAAAATGACCTCAAAAACTGGTATAAGCGCTAAAATAGCGTTGAAACTACAATATTACACAGTTTCTGGTTAATTTAACACACTTTTGAATAAAAGTTATAATTTTCATCCGTTTTTGGCCTTCATTTCGCCTCATTTTTCCACACAAAATTTCTTATTTCTCCATTCTGAGGTTTGTCAGGATCCCCTCAACCCCCACGTGTATGTCTTATACATGGCTTTACATGCATAAATTTATGAGATTATCAGTTACCTAAGTGTGATTCTTCATTGGAGATCACTGTGAAACAATACTTTGATTTTAAAAGCAGTCAACGTGGTGGACGACAAAGCGTTACTACTGCTTACGAGATAATGCATTTTTACAAATAATAAAGAGGGATCAATTGAGACAAGTCAAATTCTGCATAAATATAACATTGCATACTTGTAGATCAACAACTATCGTGCGTACGAAACCGTAAAGTCAAATTCGTACTTATGGACTTTCAACAAAATTAAAAAGTTTGCGATATCGGGAGTGATAAGTTTCAATATAAACTTGAAACATTCATAAATTAACCAAAAATGATTTGGAGATGAATAGCTTAGGGAAATGCACCTATAAAAAAACATATCTAATGTAGCGCGCAAATCCGAAGTCATAAAGTACGAGATCAGTGAACGATAACATCTTTTTCTTTTCAAGCTCTTTACACAATAGTCACAAACAAAAAAAGCACAATATCAAAATAGAAACATCT
Source organism: Mermis nigrescens (assembly GCA_036768485.1). Lineage (NCBI taxonomy): Eukaryota > Metazoa > Nematoda > Enoplea > Mermithida > Mermithidae > Mermis > Mermis nigrescens. Next base: position 1,436,139 of record JAVLUZ010000056.1, read on the forward strand.
GCTTGTATAAATGAGTACCATATGATAACCATAGTCATCATAATAGGAATTCACTAATAGTTCGCTCGTTTACCTGTTAGTTTTTCGTGATGTTTCAAATTCATCTCATATTAGTCTGGGGTGTGAAAAATAGTCGTTAGATTGCAAAGGTTATAAACGAGAAATACCATTTTCATTTAGGTGCATTTTCGGTTTCAAATTAAAAAATTAATAAATGCAGAAACAAATCTAGAAAACTCGTTCTCGGAAAACATGTGAAGCAAAACTCATGTCTTTGAAACAAGCCAAAGAACTTTGACTGCGAATCCATTAAAAAGGTGTATAATCAAAAGGAGCGCAATTTTCAAGTGTGATTCGTAAGAACACTAGCTCCTGACATTACTTCACCTTAACGTTAGCATTAAAATCATTAAGGACAGCCCAGAAACCCCAGGACCCTCAAAGAAATCATTGAACGTTTAATGAAAGCGGACTTCAGTCGTCGAGCAACCGGTCTCAAGGTAGACATTACAAAAACTGAGTCTCAACTAATGGTTGCTCTAAAGTAATATTCAGCAACCCAAATTAAAATCGATGATGATATTGACTTCCGCTAAAACCGATCCTTATAAGTGGAGTCGAGCAAAAAAATTTTCAGTAATACCGTTGAGGCGGAAATGGAACTTAACGCAACCTAGTGAATGTTTGCGTCAAGATGATGATTAACGTAAGGTGAACACTTATTAATGGTTGGCACACAGACATTACAGCGCAACGACATTAGAGCGCAGCGACATTAGAGCGCGCGACATTAGAGCGCCGACATTAAAGTGCAGTTACAATGGTGCGTCATGGAGGCTGACATAGATGTTTTCCTTTACCACAAGAAAAATTTGTAACTTTTTGTTTCTAAAAATTGGTGTACAAAAATATACCTAGCATACATTACGAAAATCACTTAAATTTCTTGTTTGGTTAAGAAGTGGCTGGTAAGTGACATAAATGCTCTGCAAAACAGTGTCTACAAACGACCCCTTGCTAAGCTAGTTTTAAAGTTGTAGGTGTTACTAATTCAAAAAAATTTTGACGTTAATTTAAACATCTGTTGTGCAATGGAGTAGACTGATATGTGTTCTAACACCTACAGCTCTAAAACTACGGTAGTAAGAGTGTCATTTTAGGACATTATTTTGTAGCTCTTCATGCACTTTCTAATGGAACTATACCTTTTTCACTTGTTTGCTTGACACAGAATGCAAAGTAAGTTTACACAAATTTTGATCTTTTGCTTATTTACTGCAATTTTATGATTGTTTACTGCAGCAATAAATTTCACGCTTGATTTGCACAACTTACAGTAAATGCGTACAATTCAAAAAAATTATGAAAATGAATACCGTACTCTGTGTCAGGAAAATAAGTAAAAAGGGTAAAATGGCGTTACACAAAACCTACTGCTTCAAAAGTAACTGTCCTTTTTCCGAAAGGTAAATAGAAAAGTCAAAATTTCTACTTTCGTACATCCACTAATTCAACCAATGTACAACTCAACCGGAAAGTAAAGGAAGAATTCAAAAGTCTGTTCATTGCTTTACAAAACAAAAAGAAACCGCATGCATTTATCACTACCTGATACCGAGATATTCATGCCTAGGTAGTTAACTTTGCCCCGTTATAATAGAAAGCGTATCCAATTCTGAATCGGAATGTATGAGAATCGTTGCAAATTGTCTCGATTGTAAGATACAGTAGGAATTTTTTCAAATGCATGCTCGGTTTGTCCGTGAAGCTTTAACCGGCGAATTCTTCCATTTCTTAGCATAAAAGTCTTGTAAAGTTACGTGAAAGACATCTATTATGGCTGTGCTCTAATGTCGCGCGCTCTAATGTCGCGCGCTCTAGTGTCGCTGCGCTCTAATGACGTGCGTCAATGTCGCGCGCTCTAATGTCGCGCGCTCTAATGTCGCTGCGCTCTAATTTCGAGCGCTCTAATGTCGGCGCTCTAATGTCGTGCGCTTTAAGGTCGGCTCACCTTAATGGTTGAATCGAGCAACCGGGCTCTAAGCCTTGCTGCTAGTGATCAAGGATCCCAGGTTCAGTGCCATGGTGATCGCTGTATATTTAGTTTAGTAAAAGTTTTATCCTATTTTTCGAATCCCTTAAGTGGTGAGGGGCGATCTTTCAAATTTTATAATTATATCATTTTTATACCTTACATGAGGGACTTCGACCTCGCGCTTAACTATTCAGTTACTAGCAAAGAAAAATGCTCCGATGGAACAAAAAAGATGAATATACTTGGAATTGTGGATCATTAAGGATGTAAAAAGGAGGGAACTAGGAAAAAGCTACCTAAAGTCCCAAATCTGCTAAAAATCACACTTTCTCTAAGCAAGGCAAAAAATCGAATTATATTCTGCGGCCTCTAAAAAAGTGTCTTTTTTAAATAATGTTCAAAGTTTCAGATAAGAGTGTATTAACGAAATCTATAATGTTTATTTTTTAAATTGCTTGCAAGTAGCAACGCTGACTAGCTTCGTATCCTGATTGATAGAAAACTAAGTGGTATTGTATTTAAAGTTATTCTATTTTGTTATGAGCATTATAGCAAACAAAGCAGGGGCCGATTTATTAGTGCACACAATCGTTACGGGCATGCTAGTGTACTTGCATTTAGTCTGTTTCAAGTCAACTTATGCGTTTCCTACTGTTTTAAACCAACAATTTCTTCAATTGTCTTGGATGCATCGATGTTTGCTATTTCATTCAATTGGCTTAGAAAGACTGTTAGTTTACTCAATATCATTTCCCATAGCTACTGCATAGCTAACGTGCTGCTTTTTCAATCATTTTTATGGTTAAATATTTATTTTAATCTGTTGGCCGCAGAATATATTTCGAAAAGTGTGATTTTTAGCAGATTTTGCGACTTTAGGTAGCTTTTTCCTAGTCCCCTCCTTTTACATCCTTGATAATCCACAATTCCAAGTATATTTATCTTTTTTGTTCCATCGGAGCATTTTTCTTTGCTAGTACCCTACTTTTACTTAGCATGATTTGAGTACATCAGTCAGTAAAGACATACAGTAACATGCCACAATAATGACAGCTGTCCAAGAACGCGGAAAACAATATTGTTCTTAACATCAGCATTATCCTTTTTAAACAAGACAACCTTACATTATTTAAACAGATCAAAGTTTTTCAGCATAAGCTTTACGCAAATATCAAGTGTAAGGAACACTAACGCTCAGATTTGGAAGTAAAATAAATTTGCAGTATAAAAAACATTTTAACAAGAAATAGTGCAAACTTTACACAACTACTAGGTGTAGAGAAAACTAACAGTCAGATTCCCAATTCTGATTTTACGTAGAACCTTTTGAAAAACAATTAAGCTTCAGCAAGGCTCTAGAAGTAAAGTTAATATGCAGTGTAAATTTTACACAACCACAGAGTGTAAAGAAAATTGCAGTCGGATTCGTAATTCTAATATTACTCTGATATTACGATCAACATTTATGAAAAAATTAAGTCTCCACAATGGCCTGAGGATCAAGTGAATATCAGATGTAAACCACTTTACACCGTTGTTGAGTGCAAACAAAGTGGCGTATGACATTTGGTTTCTGGTTCATTTTTAGACTTGAGATTATGTCCAGACTCATAACCCAGAACTTGGCAGAAAAAAACAAGACAGAAACACGTTTAACTCCCCCATTTTTTTGACTTTACACCTCCCAAAAAAGCTAAATATAGATGTAAACAAACGCAATTCGCTGTGACGCGTACCCCTTAGAAAGTACTTTATTTTTATCCTATTCAACCTCGCCCGACTTCTGAACAGAGAAAGTAGCGAACAAAAAAATGGACAAACACGTATTTTCCACTGTCCACTACATTGTAAACTTTAAAAATATGAACCTGACGCCCCATTGAGTGTAAATAAAATCAGTTCGAGCCAGTTTTTAGCCTTTTGATTTTAGTACGTTTGTAAGTGCCAAACTTATGTTCCGCAAAATATTTGATATGATTTACCAATCAAAATACGAAAAAAAACCTGTTTTTTCGCTCATTTTACACCGCAGATTTCGAGCTTTACACCCCATGAACAACTCAATATCACGTTTTTTGAACGCGGCTTGCTTTAAGGTGTAGTCCTTAAAAGTTACTTTATTTCTATTTTATTCAATTCATCCCAACTCATAACCGAAAAAGTTGGCAGAGAAATCTTGGATAAAATCTGTTTTTTACTCATCCACTAGAGTGTAAAGTCTAAACCCCTGGTACTGTGTATTGATTGTAGAGAAGTTTGCTGGTAAGCACGAGATAGCCCTGGATCCATAGTACATTTCTGTCAGTAAAAATTCTTTAAACTCATAATCGGAGTTGTTGGCAGACATAAACAAGTCGAAAACTCGACCAAAATGTGTCCTTTCACCCCCCTCCCCAGATTTTCGCACTCTTCACACTCCCATTCTAGAACTAAGGCGAAATTCAAAAAACTAAAAAGTGTTATCTGCAGAACCTAAGTAGATGAATAAGTCAAATAGAGTGCATGGTTTTGCCGAAAGATTTAGAAAAAATGAAAAAGTCAGTTTTCAGAAGATTTGAACCCATTAGTCTTTTGTTAAATCCGCATGCGAGAACGGATGCGTCAGCCACTGCACCAACTCCACTTATCGGCGGATTTTAATACTTAGTCACATTATACTTTACACTTTTGTGCAACAACCATTGAGTGTTAAGAAATTTTAAGGTCAGATTCGTAATCTACAACTGAGGGGCAATATTTTTCAAAAAATTGGCCCTCCGCTAATTGTTTGATACCCAATGCTCTGGGCGGAAAAATGCTTCTCGGTGTAAACTTTACACTTGTGCTAATACCGCAATATTGGGTGTATAGGAACAAAATAAACTAGGATCTGTAACGCTAAGGTCAGGGCATCTTTTAAGCATAATTAGCATGATCCGCCTACTTAGCGGAGTAGCTGAAGAAATTTCGTTTTTTGTCTCGAACCCTTTACACTAAACCGATCACAGATCAAGAAATATTGCGTAATAAGAGAAGAAAAAAGGTTTTGAGATATTGTAATCCTCTACAACATAAAACCAATTGGACTGTACAGAAACTAAAATTGAGTCAGATAAGCTGAAGGACACGCAAAGAGTAAAAAACCCGTATACTTTACATTTTTGTGCAACAACCATTGAGTGTAAAGAAATTTTAATGTCAGATTCGTAATCCACAGCTCGGGGGCAACAATTGAAAAAATTGGCCCTCCACAAATTATTTGATTTTTCGGTTTACACTTTACACACTAATTGCTAACTCGGTATTGAGTTTAAACAACAAAAAAACACCGGCATCGAATTTTTTAATTATCTATCGATTAAAAAAACCGCACCTCCCAGGTGTGTGCCGTTGTTGCTGTGAGGGGGAACACAAATTTCGCACTCGCTGTGATAAACATATAAGAAAAAAGGATGGCCAAGTATATAATAGGTAGCGCAATCGCGCTACCTATGATAAACTGATTAATTTGGAAGCCTGAAACAAGTTATATCCCATTCTAGATTTCATCGCATTTGATAAGTACGTAATTGTCTCGCTTTCTATTTTTCGAGTTTAGAACTTATGTGCCCTGATAAAGTACAATTTTTGCAGGAAAGACTAATATGCCTTTGACCACAAAAAAAGCGCTAATTTCTGTGAGGAAACAAGAATTATTGATTATTAAGCTCTTCCATCTGATCTGACGCTGCTCAAAATCGAGCTTGAAACAACGCCTTGAAAATTAAATCAAGTAAACCCCAAGCAATGGATTGTTACTGCAAGCGAAAATAAGAATAGCGAAGCTAGTATATTTGTACATAACAAGCTTATAAATCACGACTGTACGCAAATGCAAGTTCGAACATATTGATGCAGTGAAGAGAAAACCAATCGTGCCAGAAAAATGCTCTCTATTGCTCTAATCAAAAACACCAAAATCCTAGAGGACAATAACAATTTTCCTCTGACGTAAAATAAAAAACGTGATCTGGATTTCGTATCGAATCCTGCACAGAAAATAGGTTGAACAGTATATCGCTTTCGAATATCCTGGCTTAAATCGCTAGAAGAGGAGTGATGTAAAAAAATTAGTTGTTATTATCGCTTTTTCACTTATTGTGTGTACATGATTTCAGAATCAAAATAAGCACGCTACAACATCCGATTAAAACAAGGAAGAAGCTCAAATATAATTTGATCGTTTATGCAATCAAAGTCAACTATTAAGCAAATAAGTAATACATCGTCTAAGCTTGATTTAAAACAGAACCCCATATAGTCTGTTTCAGATAAGCTTGCGTTACCCCCGTTTCAAATATAAATCTATTGGCCATTTGAACTAAACCATCTCACAATAAACTGGCAGCTGGCTGTTGATAAAAAGTAAGGATACGGCTGAATTAGATGATGCGACTTAAGTTCAATGAAGCTGGCTTAGAGGACAAAGTAAATTACGACAAATGAAATTTAAGTATAGGTACATGATAGATACTTACTGGAAAAAATGCATTTTAGCTGTGATTTTGCCTACGACTGGTACACTTTTGGCCTAAGCTTCGCTGACCCTCATCGTAATGCACTCGTTTAGCAATTCTGAGGCAATGTCTTGTTTAAAGTTCTTAGTTTTTACAATGAATTCGTTATTCTAAATTATGCAAGTCTAATAGAAGATCATGCTCATCACTACAAAAAAGGATATTGAGTTAAATTACAAGCAATGACCACTTGACAATAGAAGTTAACGACCATAGATCGTAGGGCACGCAGACATTAGAGCGCATGGCATTAGAGCGCCGACATTAGAGCGCAACGACATTAGAGCGCAGCGACATTAGAGCGCGCGACGGTATGAAAATCAAGCTGGTAGAATTTCAGCAAAAAAAGATTGCACAAAAATTTTCTCCGTGCACAAACTTTTTCGAATTTGTGCACCGGTGCACAGGGATCCGTGCACAACAAAGCCTGCATGCGAGGGTCATACTTGGTGGATGGAATGGAAGTTTGCTAATCATCCATGCACATGTTCGTGAGGTGAGATCAGTTTACATAACAGTAGTCATGCTTGTCTTCTTGAAAAATGAATAGTTCCATTAAAACTCAACTAATATGCAAAATTAATCTGGATCAAGCTATGAAACTTTGAGAGCTTAATGCGGATAGTTTTTGCTGTCTTTTGAAAAATTCAACGCAATCTAGAATCTGTTGTAAAGATAATGATGCTTAATAGTATCTTCATTTTTTGGAACACCCTGTATGAGACACAAAAAAGTCTTCATTGCTCAATAGAACATTTTCCGATTATTTTAGCTGACAAACTGCAACAAATTTCAAAAACTTGGCGCTTCATATCAAGTGGATGTATATATAGCTTCACTTCGCACCTTTAAAAACAAGTGGCCTAGTCGGTGCGGATTTCTCTCCTCCTGGAAGTTTTCAAAATTCAAAAATGGTCAGTTACTGTATATGGCAAGAAATAAGGTGAAGTCACAATGTTTCGGACTTTTTCTTCAATTTCACTATCAAAATTGTTAGTGGCCCAAATTAATCTGGAGCTTACCTTAAAAACGGAGTTTCCTCTAAAAATTATGTAAATTCAAATTCAAATTTGAGTTGTGACTTAAACTCCTTAATTTTTTATCGTTACCTTGTTCCTTAAAACCTTCAAGAACTCAAAATTTTCTGCTGCTCTGCCTGTGACCCCGTCAAGCGGTCCTTCAGCGCGTCTCCTGAACTCCCAACCATACTTTCCTGGGCGCCTTGCGCCCTCCAGCATATTTTGTATACATGACCATTTTACAGCTCTGCCAGAAGTGTAAATTTATCTGCTACTATAAGTATGCGACGCTTTGGCATTTTAAGTGCAGATTAAAAGGCAAGCGTAGGTGGTTAACTTTGCCCCGTTATAATAGAAAGCGTATCCAATTTTGAATCGGAAAGTACATGAATCGTTGCCAATAGTCTCGAGTGTAAGATACAGTAGGACTTTTTCAAAGGCATCCTCGTTTTGTCCGTGAAGCTTTAACCGGCGAATTCTTTCATTTATCAGTACATGAAAAACATTTATTATCGCTGCGCTCTAATGTCACGCGCTCTAATGTCGCTGCGCTCTGATGTCGCGCACTCTAGTCTCGCTGCGCTCTAATGTCGCTGCACTCTAATGTCGCGCGCTCTAATGCCGCTGCGCTCTAATGTCGCTGCGCTCTAATGTAGTGCGCTCTAATGTCGGCGCTCTAACGTCGGCGCTCTGATGTCGTGCGCTCTAATGTCGGCTCACCAGATCGTAGGTGGCGCGATAGCACTACCTATAATACTTGGTCACCGTTTTTACACAAAGTGAAAAATATGGTGCATTTATGCTTATAACTTTTGATCCATTGATATTTATGAAAAAATTATGAAAGATAAATAATTGTCATTTATTGAGCTTTCATAAAAAGTAATACAAATTATATTATACCATGCAACTACAGTATAGCTGCAGGCCAAAGCAAGTATACCTCCTCACTATTGAGTTATGCTGTTTAGTGAAATGGCTATTTTTGAGACTGACGCAAGAACCACTTGATGGATTTCAAAAAAATAATGTGTTCTGGGTAGATAATTTTAAAATGAAACAATTTTGCCAAAAAAGTTGTACTAACTTATGTCTACAGTATGCTAGGCTATAAAAAGTGCTCAAACTTTGCATGGTCACTATAGTACACAGGTTTTGTTTCATATTTTGGAAAATGACGAAATAGTCAGATATTTTTGTGCTTTGAATTTCACTCCTTTTTGTTTCTCTTGTTTCTGAATAGTTCGTCCTGCAATTTCAATTTAATTTTTTTCCAATATGGTTTCCACCCTAAGGTATGCATTTTACTCGCAGTATGTTTCATATTTTTCAACGTTAAAGCACATTTTGGAAAGCCTAAAAAAGTTCTTTGGAATGATATCCTATTTGTCTATTTAGTAAAGAATTCCAGTTTTTCAATATGGCCGCCAGGAAGGCTGTCATACTGTAACTTTTGATATTTTCAGCTATTCAGCTATTATTTTGTGATCTTTTGACGTATTTCAAAATTTTTTCAGTAAATAGCCAGAAAACTCAATTTTATTTCTAATAATTATGTCTCATGTCCTGAATCCTTCTAGTTCGTTCAGGAAAGTTCGAAAACTTCAAAATTATTCATTGTATAGTGAAAACGACGTTTAGCGAGTGCGAATTTAATATCCCCTCTTAGAGCTATAAGCACACGTGGGCGTGGGAGGGGGGTTTGGGGGGTATGCATCCCCAGAAATTGAAATAATCCCCCAGAAATCAAAATACCTCCCCAGAATTCAAATTTTGAAATGTTTTTGCTTCTTAGCGATTTTTTGATGCCATTGGATAGTGCTCAATGAGAAACGTCGAAAAATGGTGTTTCTTTCGCCATACGACCACTTTTAAGACCATTTTTGACCTTTAAAAATTTTTGCACACCCCCCCAGAATTTTGGTGCTGCCCACCTATGGCTATAAGGGTACATATCTGGGAGGTGCGGTTTTTTCAAAGATAGATAATGAAAAATTCGATGCCCAGAGGACTAAAATTTTTTTAAATGTTGATCTTGATTAGTACATCACTAACCTGATCTTGAAATTTCTTTACACTCAATGGTTGTTGCATAAAAGTGTTAAGTATACGGGCTTTTTTACTGTTTGCGTTTCATCAAGCTTACCTGACTCAGTTTTGCCTTTTGTTCGGTTAAGTTAGTTTCAAAATGCAGACAATTTCAAAATCTAGGGGTCGTTGCTCATTTTTTTCTAAAAAATGATAGTTGTAAAGTAATAAGCTGCGTAGTGTAAAAAGTCTGGGGCTGAAAAAAGATTTTCTCCTGCAAGCTTCTCCGCACAGTAAGTGAAAAGTTATTATTATGCTAATGATGTGCCCTCCCCTTAGCGTTACAAAACCCATTTTATTTTGTTTTTTATACTCAGAATTGCGTTATTAGTGCAGGCGTAAACTTTACACTTTAAAGCTCTTTTCCGCTTAAAGCACTGTAGATGGCGAATTAAAAAAGTTCTCTGTAACGTCAGAATGACAAATCTGACCTTTAAATTCTTCTACAGGCATTGGTTGTTGAACTGTGAAGATATGAAGCATCAATTATGCTAATGTTTTCTAATGCCGATATATAACTCCGTATAGCATATTATTTAATCAGATTTTTATTTCAAAAGTTTCTGAATCTTCTTTTATAAATAATCACTCTTATTCGCAAACATGCGCTATTTTCAAAGTTAACTGGAATAGAAAACGTTTTTTAAAATAGTATAATCAAGCTAGAATTTTCACTGCGAAACCTTGTTAATGTGAATTGGTGCTGGTAGACAGGTACTACTCATACATATGTTTATTTTGCTAAGTTACAAATTTGCAGCCTAATAATGACAGTAGGTTGTATGAAAACAAGGACACATTTCAAGTATTTATCTTTTGTTCGCAATAAAGATAAAGTAAGTATTCAAATCCGCTAATGGCGAGTGTTCGATGCAAGGGGTTATCACGTCGTTCTTGCATGCAGTGGAAATAAGCTTAAAATATTCGAATCTCACGGCTCTTTATCCATTTCTTTCAAAAAAAGTTCTATCGGCTAAAACATGAAACTTTATGCGACTTTTTGGTCTATACAGCATAAGTAAGCTGTAGTTTTTTCGTTTGATCATTTTTGCTATACGTTGTGTGTACATTATATAAACCTTTTTAAAATATCATTCGCATAATAATAAACATGACTACATGCAAATTATTCATAATAATAATAATTCTCATGCTCGTATTCATCAAACCGATTCCAATATTTTTTCCACCTTTAAATCCATGCAAATATATGTCTCTCCATTTTGGGAGGATGTGTGCGTTTCATAAATTTTCTAAAATTTTTTGCATTCTGACCATAGGTGGGCAGCACCAAAATTCTGGGGGGATGGTGAAAAAATTTCTGGGAGGGGGGTGAAAAAATTTTTGAAGGTCAAAAAAGGTCTTAAAAGTGGTCGTATGGCAAAAAAACACCATTTTTCGACGTTTCTCATCAAGCTCTATCCAATGGCATCAAAAAATTGCTAAAAAAGCAAAAAAAAATTTTTTCTGGGGGGGTATTTTGATTTCTGGGGGGTATTTCAACTTCTGGGGGGTGTATACCTCCCCGAACCCCCCCTCCCGCCCACGTGTGATTCTGACGCGTCGACTGTTTATTATTGGCCGGATTCGCTTATGTTGCCTTGCTCGACGACAGATTTTCATTGCTCTCTCTTGCGTTGGTCCATTGCGTGCGATTTTTGGCGGCCAATACACCATTGCGTTGGTTTTACACACTCCTGTGTTTGATGCCATGCCTGCCTTTCGTTTCACTGTTTCTGTCGATGCAGGATTTCACTTTAATCAGGTTAGTAAATTCAATTAACATAGATTTTATTTCAATAAATATTCTGTCTACCATTGTTATCTTTCTTTGAAAAAGTTGAAAAAACTAAAAACTTGCACTTAATGTTTGTTTATGTAAACTCTGGATTTAACTTTCCTCGAATATTTCTGGTTTGAAATACAATAAGTTAATATCTACGCTAATTCTTAAATCGATTTGACGGGCACTTTTACGTAGATTTTTTTATCTGTTAAAAGTAGGTTAGATTGTCTTTTTTTGCATTGAGGATGCAATATTTCAGAACAAAACCATGCTAAAAAAAGTTGAATACTAGCAAGAAAAAATGCTCCGATGGAGCAAAAAAAGTGAATATACTTGGATTTCTTTATTGTTAGGGATGTAAACGGAGGGGCAAGGGAAAATTTCCCTATACGCGCAAAAGCCATAAGAATTTGCTACAGTCAGCTTCCTCTAAACACTTCAAAAATCGAAGTATATTCTGCGGCCTGTGAAAAATCGAGGTTTAGTCACAAAACATTTTTCACTGTTTCGGAAAGGACCATTGGAAAGCTTTCATTTGCTTTAAATAATCGATTTAATTTATTTCGTGAAACCTTACCTTTCACAACGCTCTGATGGAAAAAAGAATATCGGCGTGAACTTTACACCTTCATTGCCAAAATTCAGTCTACAGAAACAAGCATAGGTCGCAGAGTACACTTAGATTTTTGCGTTGTTTATATGAAGTCTAGCACTTTCTTATGACTTTTGCGCATATAGGGAATTTTCCCTAGTTTCTGCCTTTTACATCCTTAACAATGAAGAAATCCAAGTATATTTACCTTTTTATGCTCCACCGGAACATTTTTTCTTGCTAGTGTAAAGATAAGCGGTCTGGGAGTTCAGTCGGTCGCAGGGTCAGTTAGTGAGCGTTTTGGACCACAATGACCTCAGAACCCATATAAATACTGAAATTGTGTGAAAACTATTTTATTTAACAGTTTCTTATTTGGAGCACATCTTCGAAAATGTTCGACTTTAATATATTTTGATCTTCATTTTGCCTCGTTTTCCACAGAAATTTTTTCATTTTTCTATTCGGAGAAGTCTACACTTCCAAACTTCTTCTCACGTGTACCTATATCCGCTTATGATTGACTGCTAAAAAGTGTCTTATCATCATTAATGTAAAGGATCGAAATTTTGGATGGTGTCCCCGGCCATTTTCATGGGGGGAGTAAATGACTTCTAGTTTTCGGCCAAATACAGCCAGCATCTAAAAAGGGCCGGAAAATTCAATTTGTTCTCAAAATTGGGGAGTGGGGGTCAAAAATTATCAGGCTTGGATGTATACGAGGACAATCAACTTTGGGTGGAGGATCCCCAACCCCTGTTACATGTATGGTTATCATCATGTGTAAGGAAAAACATGAATTCTGCGGCGTCCGAAATTTTTAAAGGCAAAAAAAGGCAAAAAAATTATGCAAGGCACAAAATACAATTTGTGACGTTTGGAATCGCTGCTGCATTTGCGAGTATGAAAAATGGCGGAAAATATCAAAGTTTTTCAAAATTTTAATTATGGGGTCAAAACAGTTTTGCATGGGGCGTTCGCAAAGTTCTATGTTTGTAATATTCGAATCATACGTCTGTATATGCTCCTTAATCATGATTGTAAAATAGAACAATTAAATAATTTTCATCAACCTTCTCTTTAGGCACTTGTGCAACCCGAAAGCAAGATGCTGCATGTTTTTTAACTTCTAAATCAGTGTTTGATGATGACATTATCTATACTTATATAATGCATATAATGTAAGTCAATCTGATTAGGCATATTAAGTCAACATATTTATTGTAAGTTTATTGACACGTATGTAATCAGTGCCATTTTTTCTTGATCCTGGATGCGAATGTTAAAGTGATAAGTGACATTTTCAAAGCAAATACAAAGAAATATTATTCAATGTTGCCCGTCTTTTATTTCCCAGTTTATTTAATCATCAACGCATCGGCAGAGCCTAAATTCTGATGGGTCCCTGGACAAGGTATAAAATAATTAACAGTCGAACTGAGGGGCGAAAAATCTTCAAAAGTGTATAAAAAAGTAAGTTTTCTACGCTATCAGCTCCAATTGGCATCGAACAATCGCAGAAAACATTTTTAAAAAACATTTTCAAAAGCAGAATTCTGGGTGTCTGTTTGAGGATAAGATTTCCTCTGTGATCGGTGATCATGAAATTCTGTTCTTATGATTCCTTCCAGTGGCATCACATAAGTGATATTCCGGAAACGGAATGCTTCAATGTGCCTAAGCATATGAAAATTAATAAGTAAAATGTGAACGTAGGTTAGGTAATACCTAATCTCAAGTGGGTACACGTGCAAGATGTTCATCACTACATACATATTCATGCGGACTTCACTGCTTTATCTTAAGCATAAGGGGAAATAAAATTTTGATTTGCTTTTTTCCCGGCCAATCATCAGGCACGCTATGGCACGAGGTCAAGATAAAACGGCGCTTACTTTAATATAATTAAACATCGACGTTTCGATGCTGAAATGCCAAGTTCTGCAAAACAAAATTAATCGAATGAATTTTAGATTATCAATAAGCGTCGTTTCCATAAATAGCACAATTACCGCATCGCGGCTTGATTATCCAGGCTTGGAGTTGCATTGCAAGCAAGAGGTCGACAAGAAAGAACCAGTTAGCTATTTATCCATTTGCACGGTTTCGTCAGCAATGTATAATGGTAATTTCGACTCAGTATTTTTTTGTACAAGGTCCCTTTTTACATGTACAAAGATGCTCCCCAAAAGTCTTTGTACATTTTGTACGTGCAAATTTTCGGATACTGTAATATGGTACAGTAGTGATTTTAGTGTTGTAAAACAGGATTTTTCGACCTTTGGTAGTGTATTTCAGCTAATTTCTGGGTTTCTGACGACAAAAAATACTGAAAGCGCCGAAAAATTTGACGTTTTTCCATTCTGAATGCAAATTCTGTTATTATAAAGCTATATAGACAATTACTTATTTCGGCGCGAAACGCCGGAAATTTTTGGAAATTTTAGCTCTTTTTACACTTTTTGTCTTCCCGAAAATCTTTGTACGTGTACAAGGACGGTCCCGAAAAGTCTTTGTACATCGGGAAAAATCTTTGCCGAATACAAAAAAACCGTGTTTCGACTCCAGGTTAAAAAGGAAAAAGGAAACATTGAGTTTATCTTCGAAATAAATGAACATAGAATGAATGATATACTAAATTAGCAGAACGAAACAGTGAGATTGCAATCCAATTTATGTATTCTGCGTGCGAAATTCATGCGAATTAATTCAATCTAATTAAATTGAAATGATGTCACTTTTAGAAAAGTCTTTTATTATTCAGCAAAAAAATAGGATTATCACGATTAGAAATGTCAGTAGTAAAATCTCTTGAGCGATGTAAAAAAAGTAATATCGCGCATGGTGTATAACATAAGCCAAAACAGTTTTGCAGTTCATAGCTTGAATTTGAATAGATGCCCGTATATTCATCATATAAAAGTAGTGACCTGCTTTCTTGCTGCTTTTGGCCATGGAAAACTTACAAAGCATGCTAATCAAGTGCATCCATAAGTATGTATGTATACATACCTTACCTACCCTTCTGTATGTTATGTAGATCTGTCTTCTGACATTCAGTGCCAACTGAAATCAATCAGTCAAATATGAAACATTGAGCTGAATTCTTTTTACCTACATCTCATCTAAACAATTAATATTAAAGATCTGGAAGCACGACGACATTATTTCTCACAGCAGACCAAAATAATTACTATTGTCCCATTCTGGCTTCAGAGCTTTTCCAAGTTTTGTAAAACACAATTCAAAATTTATAATTGGATGATCAACCCTAAACATGTGAAATGCATTTGCGTGTGTTAGAATATTACAAATGAAAATTGAATTTCAATTGCAAAAATGCTTGTGATCATCAGCGCTATTCGAATTTTTAGTCAGCTTCAAAGACAATATATAACTGAATAAAGCAAAAGATTTTAGGCCCTGTCTCCGGCTCTTAAATCCGTCATGCTTAACACGTTTTAGTCCTGTATGTCATGGCCAGACATGCAAATGGAGGATAGCGTTAGTAAACGTTAACGTCATTTAAATATCGGTAATTAATTTTGCGTTTTTCATTATTACACACATTCTTTCTATATTTTTGTATTGTATAGATATTGTAGTAGATAATTTTGTGCTGAAGCTAAAAATGCAATTTAAAAACCCACTGACCAGACATCTAACAGGGGATGGGGGATACCCACATAAAGTTGGTCGTCCCCCATCCCCCAAGTCAGAAAATTTTGACCCCTAATTTTAGGGAAAATTTGCGACTTTTGGCCGTTTTTTGACCGTTTTTGGCCGTAAATTGGAGGTCATTTATCCCCCCAAAAAACAAAATTGCCGGAGACCATAGGTGAGCAGCGCCTAAATTCTGGGGGGTGTGCAAGGTTTTCAAAGGTCAAAAAAATGGTCTTAGAAATAGTGGTATGGCGAAAAAGCACCATTTTACATAAAGATAAAGATAAAGTTGAAATTTTAAAATTTAGAAGATAAAGATAAAGATAATTATAAAAAATTAAGAAAGATAAAGATAAAGATAATTTGCAAGATAAAGGAACCAAAAAGATAAAGATAAAGATAAAAAGTACATGTGTAAATATGGTCGCCTGGACCCAGGAGAATGATGTTTGTGAAGTGCAATACACGAGAGTGGGTGATGTAAAGCAGCTAACTGAATGCCCTAATTTTTACACCTGAGATCAAAGAGGTGATAGGCATTAAGCACACATAAATGTAGGTTTGGTGGTTTGCCCGCGGTATCTGACTAACCCACGTACTACTACTACTTGCAGACAGCAAGTCACTTCTTTCTTTTCACAAGCATCAAAACTCTGCTCTGTGCGCCTGTACAAAGTATAGTCGCAACAGTTATTGATTTTTTCAAACTTCTCTATGTTCCCCAGGCTTGGACTTAGATTAACGTGGGTGCTAGTAGTAGTACTCCCGCTTAGATTGGTATCACTACCGCTTACTTAGGTTGATATACAGGCATTATAGTCTGTTTCACAGAACCTCGGTCATAAATTTTAAAACTATCTACGGCAATAAACTGACAGATTGTGATTATAGCATTGATCTGATATATAAATATCGTAACCCTCGGCCTACTGTCGACGAAAATTCTTAGAATTTATGCACGAAATTATGTGAAACGGACTATAGTTTGGACCGCACGCCATTGGGTTTAAACAATCGTTTTCTTTTCTTTTCTTGTATCAGTAAAACTTGAATGCTTCTAAATGTAGTTCACGTCAAACCTGCATTTTGGATTGCATGCTAACTTATGTACATACTTTATCTTTTTGCAAGATAAATTCCTATCAAAAAGATAAAGATAAAGATAAAGATAGCCTGTGATTTTTCCAAAAGATAAAGATAAAGATAAAAAAATCGTCAAGATAAAGATAAAGATATCTTTATCTTTATCTTGCTAAAAAGATAAAGATAAAGATAAAGATATCTTTTACAACACTAAATTGCCAATGACGTTAATATAAAGGTCAAAATCTAAATTGACCTTATTTCAAAATTTTTGCCGTGGCGAGAAAAGTCAAAGTTTTCTTTCACTGTGAAAATCATACCACCAAAGTTTCAAGAAGCTTCATTATCCGATATCTAACGGTATTAAAACGATTGTCAACCTTATGGAGGAGTGAGGATGTAAAGACACCCCAAGAAGGAAAGATGGCAAAATTTGTTGGAGGAAATAAGGTAATAAGAAAGGTAAAAAACGGACAAATATTAGAACTTTTTTCACGGAAATTTGTGAAAAGAGCCAATTATAATAGATTTTTTGCTATTTCAACGCTAGTATAAAATTATAAGACCATTTCAGCTCAAAAGTCTCTGATCGACCTCATATGACGACTAATCTCTCCAACAAGCCATGCTGTTTTCAAGGTTAAGCCTTGCAGTTTGAGGCTAGAAGAGAATCAGAACCAGACCTGGTACATAAGCCGAGCATGTCTTAAGGGCCGCATTAAATTGCGTGCATTAGCACATTAGCGTAGCGATTTCAAAGCGTCAATTTGTGTCAACCGTTTAATTCCGGTTTTTGAGGAAAATTTTCTAGATTTTGATATTCAAAAAATAGAATCACGAGAAGGTCGAAAAAGGGTACAAATCATACATGGACAGTAAGAAAATTCTGGAGGGTCTGGTTGGATGAAATCGCCAAAAATGTTACTAAAAATAGAATTCTGGGGTCTACGCAGTAATCTGTGGGAGTTGTTCAATCTGGGGGTGTAAACCCGCACGCCAACGTGTGGTACAACTGCACTAAGCATTTTTCAGCCCAAAAAGTTCATGTAGAAAATTTCATTGAAGCAGAGACTACTTGATTCCAGTGCTGTATGCTTTTCTACTTATGTCTCTTATGGCAAGATTCAAAATCAGCATTCGTACGGTTATTGCTACATTCTTGATGTTCAATAGTAAGTCGTTTAATAGAAATGATCGCTCAATACGTTCAACAAACAATGAACAAGATTATATTGCAACTGGAAGGAAGTAAAATTTTACAATAAACAATAAATAGTTCAACTGGTGTTATATCAATAGTATGCTCGACAAATAATCGATACGCTCACTGCATCATTCATATAATATTGCTATCTTGAACACATTGCGACTTGCGACTTACGAAAATTGCCAATCGAATGTAAGTAAACGTGCAAGTTTGTTTCGTACTCATTCCAGAATGAACCCTTATTATTATTCGAAGTTAAACCGAGCGATTGATAAATGATCAATAGCAAATTCCTTTTTTTCTGTGCCGTATTAAACTTTTCCATTTTATTTTTTTCCGTAGACATTGGGTTCATTTAAGCAAGGAACAACATGGTTGGAAATAAATAAAAATGATTTTAAATAAAAGGCAAATGAAATGAAAATTTGGCGATCACTGACTCTGATGCGATACAAATCTTTCTGTCATTAAATTACAGAAGCCAACATCAACTTTAAATCGGCATGCATGTACGAAACAAACCAGACTTATTCTACCCTGAGATTTTCTTTGGTATAAACGCGCATAATCTAAAAACAAGTGACAATAACTGTTCGCATACAACACAATCGCAGTCAATGTATACTATACACGCACACTTTGTTTAATAATTCTGGTAGGTATAAAATTGGAATCACAAATCTAATTTTAGTTTTCGAATAGGAATCCGTCCACATACAGATTGGGTCTTTAAATAACAACTAACTGACTATTTTCACTTATTTTCAATAAAAAATAGGGGTTATGCCTCGGGGCTAATTATAGCATCATTGACTGAACAGCAGGTAACGTCCCGGGTGACCGACAGTCCCGGGTCACCGACAAATAGTATAAAAATAGATCTGTCAATCAAAAAATTCCCGAGTGACCGACAGCACCTACTGGCCGACTGTTCCGAGTGGCCGACAGTACCGGGCGGCCGACAGTCTCAGGTGACCGGCTGTACCGGGTGGCCGAGAGTCTAGGGTGGCCGACACTGTACCGGGTGATCCATAGATGGCATAAAAATTCCCAAATGACCCGGTTGTACTATTACTATGAATATATGTACGTACGAATGTATGTATGCACGTCCATTTTTTCAAAATTTTTTCAGTCTTCACTGGCATAAATGTGAATATAAACTTATTACATGTACATACATATTGTATACATACTTATTAAATGTACATATTTCATATAAACTATCAAAACTAAAAATTTTGTATCAAAGATTCATTTTTGTCCAGTCGTCGTTAAGATCTTGAATTACTTATATTCCTGTGCGCGTTAAATTCGGCCTATAGCGTAGTTTCACATGCGCAATGGCATGCATAAGCAATGAATCGCGTTTAGGCACCTTCAGAATCAAAAAATTCTAAAAATAAAACCTCATTTGCATTTTGAATTGGGCGTATAGTTAATCCGTTTTTGTCAAAATAAACATTAAGTTTAAGTAGGATAGCACTAAAATATTACGCCTAGTAAATAATAGGCCTTTTTTCACAAAATCCTGGATGTTTTAAATTTGCTATGAATTCATATGAGCAATGTTATTGCATTGGTAAAACTATTTATGTGCATAAATAAGTACCTACTTGAAAAAGCATTAATTCCGGAATCATTAGTCAGTTAGGAATTTTCATGACAAACCTATTATTTTACCACTTGTCGGTCAACCGGGACTGTCGGTCATTCGGTACAGTCGGCCACCCAGGACTGTCGGCCACCCGGTACAGTCGGCCACTGGGGACTGTCGGCCACCCGAGACTGTCGGCCAGACGGGAATTTTTTGATTGACAGATCTATTTTTAAAACCATTTGTCGGTCACTCGGGACAGTCGGTCACCCGGGACTGTCGGTCACCCGGGACTGTCGGTCATCCGGGACACAATCGAACGACATGCTTTACAATATTAAATTCAATGCTTTTTATGTCTCTATTCAAATTCATGATCCTGAATTAACATTTTGGAAAAAATATAGATGACTGAATGAACACGGATAAGCTATTTGGTCAGAATTGAGAATGAAGTTATCGCAAATCATTTATTAAGAACGATGACACGTCGTATACCAACTTAGATTGAAGTAAAATAAAAAATTGTAGAATGGGTAAAGCGTGATGCACGATACCGAATGTTCTGACCTGCAAGGACAGTGACAGAACGCTCTGACAATGCCATTCTTTCTAGGTCACGGAAAGATGCATTTCTTCGGTGCATACGCGCCAGTAAGTAAGCGGTTTCATGAATTGTTCACAAACCTGAATCGGAGTTACTATAAATTTGGTAGAATATAAAAGCACCAGAATAACGTTATTCTAAAATATGCGAGCGAAGCATATCCTTCAATCCTCGAACCCTACCCTGTACGACGGCAAAAGGCACATAGTCAAGTAGACAGCGCTTCAGTTAACGTCAATCGCGCTATTAATGTGACTTAAATGCATGTATTCGACCATAATGTTCCCTTCATCATAGGTCGACCAAATTACGTGGAGCAGCTGCTAATCTAATAGTAACGGAATGAATAGATTGCCGGGAGGAACTCAGCTTCACAAGCTCGATTGCTTAACATGCTTAGCCAGCAGACTCATGAATGTTCTTGTGAAAGATACCCGAAAAGAGAGCATTATGATCACGCCGCATTCGGCCCTTTCTTGAACGCCCCCCGCTACGCACAGCCGCATCGGGACACGATCATACCCGGCACCCTGGACACCAGCACTTGTTTGTCGCTATTGAAGTAGACCATGGGCATGGAAGCCATTTGAGTGGGGTAGCAGCACGGACCGACGTTGCTCGACCGAGCCGGATTCGCCTGCTGCACTATGTGCGTGTGCATGTAGCGTTGCAGGTGTCGAAACGGGCATTCACCCGAACAATAATAGGCGACGTATTTCTTGGGGGCGATCA
Organism: Mermis nigrescens; assembly: GCA_036768485.1. NCBI lineage: Eukaryota > Metazoa > Nematoda > Enoplea > Mermithida > Mermithidae > Mermis > Mermis nigrescens. The sequence goes on from JAVLUZ010000056.1 coordinate 1,457,083, forward strand.
CCCAGTCCCATCCAAATTTTTCGAAGTCGATTTGCAGCGGGTACCGGCAACATCGATTCTCTATATCATTCTCATGACAGTCCAAACGGGGGGCGTCGCGTTTTCGTCTCGTCCGTTCGCTATCGCGCACCATTACTTCCATGTACATCATCTGCAAGCACATCAATCTCTAATCACATCCTGAGAGGAAGGACTTCCATACAAACATATCTAATGATACATTTGAATTATTAAAATTAATTTAAATTAATAATTATTAAAATTAAAATAAAATTTTAATGTTACTGTACAAACAAAAGTATCTAACGTGTAATGTTCATGATCTGACTTATAACATGCTTTCAAAAAAATTAAAAGAATAAGAAAGCGCTGCATGAATAATAAATAAAGTTATATCTCTAACTTGCTTATTTTCTTGAACGGAATCAATTACTCGTAGATTAGATTCGAAAGAAGAATTACTTCACTTAATTCAGAAAAACCGATTTCCTTGCTCTTTTATTACACTTTCTATCTCGTCCAGCTTATTTCTGTCTGCATTCATCAGGCACATTCAATGTACAGCATGCATAATGAAGAGCAAACTAGATGAGGATGTCCTATACAAGTATTGAAATAAAAGAATGTGAATTACTTCCTTAATGATTTCCAAGCCGAATTTTGAATTATTTTTATCGGCGCTTCACCTTCAATCACTATAAATGAGATCTACTGAACGTTCGAGGGTCTTCTTCGATTTTATACTTGAAAAACTTCGATATATGATTTGAAAAATTTCCACGAAAAAACTTCAAAGAATGTAGATATTAAAGAGGGCTAAAACGTTCACGCCTTGCATTGCAAGTGAAACAATTTGCAGGATGTATCTATTCGCGTGAGGGTGAGCTGTGCACCGCAACTACGAAGAGGCCCGTAGCCAGGGGTACTGAAGATGCAGCCGCATTCAGGGTCTGACAATCATAGAAATTATGTCGAAAAGCATTAAATATGCTTAGACACAAAAACGTTTAAACTGTAACAAATTTCATTTTTGTGTAAAAATTCTAAAAATCATGTTTAACTTCTGAGCAATTTCAACGCTCAAATCAATATAAGATAAACAAAATTTATCAGCTCAAGCTTTCATAGTGGCCATACCTTAGACTTTGCTTCACATCCCAGTCAAAAATCCTGGCTACGGTCCAGATTACTCTTAACTTAATACTTACTAAAAATTTGTTCTCCATGAGTATACTTAACTCGAGAGACGTCTATATTTTTGAACAATTATATGTTACTTAATTCAATAAAAAGTTCAATTAGCGCTTCCTTGTACACACCGTAGAGCATATTGATACATTTAAGTACATACATACGTGCTTATACATATTATTACTTTCTGAGAAATTCGAAACAATTTCATTGATGGAATTTAATTGATCAGATTTCTGCAATAACATCAATCTAATTTCTGGTCAACGACATTACGTTAATGACCTCCATATTATTTTGTGACAAAAACCAGTGTTAGAAAAGTACTGGAATTGAGTGTACAAAACGTACTTTAGGTCATTTAACTTTATACCGTATTTTAGGGAACCGGAAATACAAACAGGTAATTCACACCTTACGAGAGTAGGTAAAATGACATCATTACATACATTTTTGTCCGCATTTGGTGACCCGGGTGCAACGACTAGGTTTTGTCCATTGTACTCGACTTCCAACGAAAGTCCATAATTAAGCTCTGGTTTTTTGAACCAATGACGCACCAGTTTGGTTACCGAGAACTCGTACCAGTGACCTTTCGTTCGTAGATCGCGTTTAAAAAACCGATGCATAAGCTCCATTTTCTGAACATAAAATTTTTCATGGTTAGACATTTAGCATATCAACTTTAAAATAAAACATGTTTCTTCTTAATAATACTTAGAAAAAGTATACAAGACTTCGAATCAGCTGCTATCCGAATACTTTTTGGAGAAATACGCTAAAATCCTAATGAGCCGTATTAATCTTGTCCGTAGAAATGAAGTAATCTACGTAAAAATTCAAATGACGAAGTTTAAAGTTTAAAAAGGCATGTTTCCTTACACTCGATCGCAGCTCAAGAAAGCCTTCAACTGTTACGATTGGAATGAAAATGTGAAAGCGAGTTACAAGCACACGTTGGCGTGGGAAGTTGGGGGTTTGCACCTCCAAAAGTTGAAATTCACACAACCAGACCCCTAGGATTTTCTCGTTGCCCATGTATGGTAACAAAGAAGGAAGGAAGAAAAAAACCGCTGAGTTTTCCGGGGCACAAGGTCTACTTCACTTATAAGTTTGTGCACAAGCTTTTCTTACCGACAGTGAACTGACGGTACGATAATTGCATTGATTTAATACTTAATTACCCTAAACTGATGTGAATCAAAGGATAGTAATGACATACCTTTTTAAGTAAAATCCATAAAACATAATAATAATAAAAATAATAATAATAATCAGAAACATAATATAAATCATAATAATTATAATAAAAATATTAACAACAATAATCATAATATTAAAATATGATAATAATAATAATAATAATGACAATAATCAAATTAATAACAATAATTATAATATCATTAATAATAATAATAATAATAATAATAATAATAATAATAATAATAATAATAATCATTATTAATAACAATAGTAGTAGTAGTAATTATAATAATAATAATAATAATAATAATAATAGTAATAATAATAATAATAATAATAATAATAATAATAATAATAATAATAATAATAATAATAATAATAATAATAATAATGATAATAATAATAATTATAATAATTATAATAATAATAATAATATTAATAATAATAATAATAATAATAATAATAATAATAACAATGATAATAATAATATTAATAATGATAATAATGCTTTATTCAGATGAACGCAAAGGTAAAACGTCACAAAGAAAAATGACATAATAAGTATAAAACGCGAATACCATGAGCACACACACATATAACTAATTCCGCTCCTTCATGCATACTAATAACTGATTAATAATTTATTATTGTCATTCAAAATACTCGGATATCCGTTCGCACATCGTAAATACTGTAACGTATATAATGTATTCTTCTAGGGCGCTTTGATCGTGCAATTTCTCGCATCTCTTTTCACTCGTTTTACTAGCAGATTTTTTCTTGGTTATATTTCTTTTTTCCTTTTCTTTCATTACTGAGTTTATCAAAATTATAGCTTTCTATTCTTTTAGCTTATTTGTTAATTTACTATTGAAATACCTATCATTTCCCGTTTAAAGCAATAGAATTGATGAATTAAATAATTAAAATTCAATACAAAAAAGCTAAATATTAAAATCATAATAAGTTGTAGATTTGAAGCCAACATCGCCCGAATAAAATAAAATTTCAAGCCCAAACAATTTTATGGCATAAAAACATGTCTAATGGAATATCATGAAAAGCTAAACAAATGCTGAAAACTGCGAACCATTGAGAGAAAACTTATTAGAATACGTCGCATAGAAGTAGTTCTCCTTTCCCCTTAAATATAATTCAGAAAATCGTGTCCAATGTGTCAAAATGATATGTGCGTTATTTTTCATTATGCTGTTGTTTCGTCGATAGCGCAAGCTTTAGCTTTAGCACCGAAATTATCCGTGAATATTCTTTGGGAGTAGTGCTCATTTGCCTAAAACCGCTGCACAAATAGGAAACTAAACAGCGCTTAGAAGTAAATATATAAATCATTTCTAATGAAATTATCAGATAAGGCACAAAACGTGCAGATCTTCGTCTTCCACTTTCGAAAGATTCATTCTTTTTAGATTTTTTAGTTTAAAGAGAGCCGCTGTCTGACCAACGTCAAATTAAAACGCCAAGAATTCCATGTATTCCGTCTGTTAGATGATAATTTCTTTCTTAATTTTAAAAATCTGTGAATTTTTTATTCTACTCACCGTTCCATCAACTCGTTCTATTTTATAAAGCCTGGCGACTAGTTCTGAAACAGGTTCGACGACTTCAGACTCTGGCGGGCTTCTTACGTAAAATCGCAAAGTAGCATTTTCCACGTGGTTATTGATCGTATCGCCAGAAAATTTGAAATATGAAATTTGTTGGTTGTCCGGCAGACCAAGGAAAACAGGCGCTACAACAAAAAAAATAAAATTCGAAATTTGAAGCATACCACAGTGTGATAAAATACGACTCTTGTTCAGAGTTGAGTATCGATGGAAGACAAAAAGCAAGAAATGATAACCTCTGCAAGAGTTTGCCCGTAAAATTAGCTTAAAGTGTCAACATTTATGATAAGAATATTTTTAGCGCTTTTTTTGGAGGGCGCCTTTGTGACAGCAAGGCGAATGTAATGCGCGTTTCCGCTGCCTTTTTCGCCATATTTTACAAAAAATTTTAACCCTAGCGTTCAGATTCTTTAGAATTCGTGAGTGAAGTATTTTTATTTTTACATTTTATATATTTTTATTTTATAAATAATTTATTTTTATTTTTTATATATTTTTATTTTTATGATACATCCAATAAAGCATCCATTTCCTAAAAAGGACCTGAGTCCGAGAGACAAATCGCTCGATTTCATACCGAGTCAAAGTTAAGACCATTACGTATGTAACCTTATAGAGTTGTTCTCTACCCGCACACATACCGCGATTATTTAATTTTTTTATTAAGATAAAGAGCAACTCTAGATTACACGTGGGCGTGGGGTGGTGTTTGGGGGTATGCATCCCGCAGAAGGAAATACCCCCAGAAACCAAAATACCCCACAGAATTCAAATTTTGAATTTTTTCGCAATTTTTGATGCCAATGGATAGTGCTCGATGAGAAACGTTGAAAAATGTTGTTTGTTCGCCATACCACCATTTTTAAGACCTTTTTTCAACCTTTGAAAAATCTTGCACCCTCCAGGATTTTGGTGCTGTCCATCTATGTTTTAGAATCAGCAAGCATAAATTTTAATAGTTGCAAATAATTTCTCCTAATAAAACAGCGATCGTTATGTAAATTATGTAAATTTACACTTTTACAATCATAAGAGTGTCAAAATAAAAATTAAACTTTGCACAATGCCTTCTGCAGAAAAATATGAAGCCTTATCGTTTGAATACTACGGAAACGACGTTTAATTCATGACATATATTTTCCTATCCTATACTTACAACACTTATCTAATCCAAGCAACCAATTAGATTTACAGTACGACGCAATAGAATTCTAAGCTCAGTGCTTTTAATTTATCTTGATTCACATAATTAAGAACAAATCGTTCAAATATCGCAAAGAATTACACTTATAAGGTGAACCCAACATACAGAGGACTTATTAGGTAATTAATTAACTTGAAACATGGGCGACACGTAGTCCGCCTCCGAAAACAATTTCGACCTTTTACTCAATACAAAAGCCACATAGTCGTATAGGTGGGCTCCATTAGGTCATTAAGTCACGCTTGCAAGTGATGAGCAATTTACATAATTATTCATGGTTTTAACAAAATATGGCTATGAGTAATAAGTTTTGGTAAGAAGATTAAGCCGGAGCCAATAGACTGTTGACATGCAGTTTAATGCAGACGCCTTGTCATATAGAAACAAGTGACCGTTCGTGTTTTGGCTGATCAAGATATTTAATAATAGAAGAGATCTTCAACGTTACATTAAAATGCAAAAAAATTCATATAGAAATAAATTTTATTTCCCTTCTGGGCGTATTCACGAGAATATACAAGAATTAAAACGGGGATACATTTAACTAAACACGCGTACTATTCAAATCAAAGCTTTAATGTCTTTCATTATATTTTAATTTAAATTTAAACCACTTTGATTCCATTTCAATGCCATTTTAATGTCATTAAACCAGATTAAACTTTGAAAAATAGTTTTCCTGAGAGAAAATTCGACGTTGAATTTGAGCATTCAAAAGTAATCATTTCCATACATTAAAACACGAAAATTCTGGGATGTCAGCCCCGAAGAACCTTTTTGGACTTAAAAACAATGGGTAACGCTATAAAAACTATTTCTGACGTTTCTGGCGATGCCCAATCTTTATAAATAAAATATAATAACATTCAAAAAGTCGGAAAAATTCCAATAAAGTTTGAACAAATTGCATAAAACATAGTCAAGAAATAAGTAAACCAAAAAATTTAACAATTTTGAGCCAAAAAATCGTTAAAAACGCTACGAAACATTTGGTAAGATTTTCTGCTAAATCGAAAATTCTAAGGGGTCGCCGCAGCCATTTTGCGAGGGTCAGCAGTCAATCGCGGGGGGGCAAACATTCTAAGAACACGTATAGTTATTGCCATACATGCACAGCATGGGAATTCCCGGGGGGAGGGTGAAATTACAAAGTGCCTTTTTTGGTCCAAAAATGGTAGGTTCGCGTCAAAAACATCGTTTTTCAGCGTTTCTGACGATGCTCTATCTATCTAGAGCATAAAAACATGAAAAATTTCGAAAAAAATCAAAAAAGTCGGAACAAATTAAACAAAATATATATAGTCAAAACATGCGTATAATGGCGTGAAACGCCAAAAATTTGGCACTTTTGAACAAATAGATAGCTAAAAACGCTTAAAACAGCATCTTTTTTACAAATTTTTAGACAATTTTCGGGCACTTTCAAAAAATCGCCAATTCTGAGGGGCAGGGGTTAGAAAATTTTTTTTGGGGATTTCTCTGGGGGGGGGGTGAAAATCCACCAAACCCCCCCAAAGATCATGTATGGTTATTGCATCAATCGGAAATGTTTGGTTACTGAACATTATATTGAGTATTGAAATAATGTACCACTTCAAATACCTACACACGGATTAGAAACTTAGTTAGTGCTCAACGTTTTATTACCCATCAATTAGCGGAAGAGTTAAAATACTCTGGTACCCAAATTCTTGCACTGAACTCTGAATTAAGACTAACCCAGGCAAAATACGCACTCTAATTTTTCGAACACATGAATCAAACGTGATAACACGATCAAAAAGAGTCATGCATGTGCATGTAAGATTAGCGCGGTAGTATACTACTAATATAGGTAATCTGATAAGACATAAGACGTGTAAAACTAATCAGCTAATGTGGAAGAAAAGCGTGCTAACATTCACCCGTTGGACTTCGAACTTGAGACTATGAAAAAATAATTAAAACTCAACGATTTGTGTTAGTTTTTATGTTTGGTTCCTCTGATTCGATACAATGTAGGCATATGTACTCGCAATTGATTTCCTGCACGTGTTCTATCGACACATGTTATTCCTAAAAAATGATCGTATTTCGCAGTTATATTTTTTTCTATAACTCTAAACCAACTGATGCAAATTCGGTATTTATGTGTATCTTACATCTGCGTACGTGTGTAATATTATACAGGTTGAATGCTCAATAAACAAAAAGTTTATTATTGGAGCATGTTTGAAGTTTGTGATCGATCATTATTCTCAGGTCAGTTGAGGTAAACGATAAGCGTTGGGGTCTGGTAAATTAATCTTTTCACACCCGTATGTAAATCTGGACAACCACGTGCTTGAAAACCTTCTTTAATGTATCATAATCATTACAGCGAGAAGAATGTATGCTAAATCAGAAGTGCAGGAATGTGTACGACACTTCACCTATGACAAATTGCAGCCGCTCTATTAATACGAGTTCATGTATTTTCGCGCATGGATAATAAAATGACGTGCCTTCTTTAGTATCAGTTTTTCCATCGTGCGTTGTTTGGACATAGACGCACAGTATAGCCGATCTGGGGGTGAGTCGGTCTGGGGAGGGTCAAAACTTGAGCTTTTTGGGCGGAAATGAGCTCGAAATCTGGTATAAGCTTTAAATTAGCGTTAAAACTACGTTATTACTCAGTTTCTAATTAATTTAAATACGTTTAGAGAAAATTTTTAATTTTTATCCATTGTTGGCCTTCGTTTCGCCGCATTTTCTCCGTAAAATTTCTTAATTTTCATGGGGAACCTAGATCCCTCAAACCCTTCACGTACTCTGTGCGCGGGTGCCTTCCGAATTGTTTTTTCTAAAAACGAATTGTTTTCTGTGCGTAAGTAAGCATAAGAATGCTATTAAAACAGCGTTGAGAAAATTCAAATACGAGAAGATATGAATTTATACTTTTCTGATTATGAATAGTGGAAGATATAGCTGATGCAGTGCGGATGAAGGTTCATTCGTGATAATTTATCGAATCATGAATAATTGAATTTTTTCTAATTACTTCGATGTGAGAATGTTCAATTTGAAAGCGATATGTAATTCGCAATTTTTTTAGAGGAGGGTATTTAACAATAATGGCAGTTGGCGCTGCGGTATCATGATTTCATGCGCACATCACTAAGCAATACCATGATTTTAAAAATAACTTTATTCTTATGCAGTCTATTAAACTAGACTGTCGAAACATGGGCTAATTTTATAAGAGATGCATCCAAAAAAATAATTTAGAACAAAACAACCTCGTTTATTGAGCCGACGTGATTTTCTACGTATTAATTCTTCGATCACCCTTTTTTCTACTTATGCTAAAACTTATCTAAATTATAAATCATTACTGCTTAGTATTATGAAAATCTAATCGTCACAATCTTATAATTTATTTCCCCGACCATCTGATTATCCGTTCGTCCTGATTCTGATCATCCTTACCACGAGCAGATTTAAAGGGGCGGGTGGAGGTGGCCGCCCCCCATTGGCTTAACATTACTGGTAAAATAAAGGATAAATATGTATTTGCAATGATTTTTGACCATCAGTGATAATAATTTTTCAAATTTTTCCGATGCTTCACGCCGGATAATACCTATTAATGACATTTATCTACCTTCTTGACGACCTAGAGCCGTATGTGTGCTCAATGAATAGGTTATAAAACGATTTCAAGACAAGAGAAAGCTATTTCATAGATTTCTTCTATTTCCAAGCATCATTTTTAAAAAAATTTCGATGTTCGCGTCAAATGCTACTAAAATCGGAAATCGAGCAATAATTTAAGCTTCAAAACGTCCTTCCGCCTAAATTTCATAAATTTTCTGGCGCGCCGAATCTGCGCTAAAGTCACAAAAATCTAATGATTTTTTCACTCAAAATTGCCGACAATTTTTCGAAAAAATGTTGCGCCAAAAGCGATTTTGAATGAAAGTTGACAGCGTAAGAAGCTTACAAAAATCCTAGATCCGCCGACGTTTTGTGGCAATTTTAGCGTCTAAATTACGTCCAATCATTTCACAATGCTAATTTCCCTAGAAATTTCGAAATTTCGGCAAATTAAACATGAAAAGTGCACATTTTGTCAAAATTTTATTGAATAGCATCAAAATCGCGAAAATTTTGACTGAACGATGTCAAGAAAAGGTAAAATTCTTTCAGCTGTCAAGAAAGTGAATAAATGTCTTAACCGGTACGTAATTGATTAAAAAAGGAGGGAAAATGAGTACTAATGCGCATAAGCGTCCTTTATATAGACGCTTCAGAATTTGATTCAGCCAAATAAGATAATTATTTGTATGCAACCTATAGGCATTTAAAGGTGATAAGAAAGGTCTGATTAAGCTTGTGTATTTTGAAAGACAAATATATCAGAATTTTCGATGGACTTGCTATGGTGGTTATTGTGCGTAAGTCAATAGGAATACAAAAAATTTCGAGATCCTTTTCCAAGTATTCAAAGCTTATCTCGATACCAAAATATAGCGCGAAAAATCACTGGGAAGTACCTATGTCTAAGAATCCGAAAAACCTAATTCTACTATCCAAGGCACAAAATAAGTTTTTGGGACCTTTTGAACAATTTTCCCGCCACCATTTTTTAGCCGATCCATAATAGCTATAGTAACGAAACTTTACATACAACTAGCTTTTGACTTCTTGTCTTTATACCTGCAAAATAATTGAGTTTAAAAAAATTTCACATTCATAATAAAAATTTCATTACTGTATCTTTATTTCGTTTCTCAAAAAACGGTGGCGGGGAAATTGTTCAAAAGGTCCGTTTTTAGTTGGTATTGTTTATTTACTTTATCTTTCGCTCAGTGCATCACAATCAATTAATTACGAACGATCGACTAATTGCACATTGAACGCATTTGACGCTGCAGGATAACTCACAAATGATAAGTCGAGTATTTTTTTACTATTTTCAATTAATCAAAAAGGCGATTCTTCGAAAGAGGCTCAAAATTTTTCATATAGATATAAAGTCAGCCGAAATTACACGATTTTTTTAGTTTATCGGATTACAATTGTCTAAAAAGTACTAACGTCTTTAATTTTCCATTATTTTCTAGCAAAACATGTTTGTATGAATCTCTACATATATATATATATATATATATATATATATATATATATATATATATATATATATATATATATATATATATATATATATATATATATATATATATATATATATATATATATATATATATATATATATATATATATATATATATATATATACAGGGGCGTAACCAGGATTTTATTTCGGGGGGGGGCCCAAAATTTTTGAAGTCCTATATCTCGGGAACCATTAGGAGATACGCGAAAATAATGGCATTTTTGAGCATTTCTAGACAAGATCTATATTATAGTGAAGTAAAAAATTTAAAAAAATTCAAAAATGTTCTTGCTTTATTTCAAATTTGGATATAAAAAATCTATCTTTTAACCTATCGGTATGACTAATTTCTCAATATCAAATTAAAGCTTGACTACAAAACATTTCGAAATTCTTTTCTTTGCATTTAAATTTGCAGTTCTGTTAAGAAAACTAATTCAGAACATAATAAATCGGCGCGAAGCGCCGAAAAATTTTGACAAATTCGCTATTTTTAAGTAAAATCTGGGCTTCTAAGGTAAGAAAAAACATAGAACATAAGAAATCCGGCGCGAAGCGCCGAAAATTTTTGACAAATTCGTTATTTTTAAGTAAAATCTGGGCTTTAAGGTTAGAAAAAAGATAGAACATAAGAAATCCGGCGCGAAGCGCCGAAAATTTTGACAAATTCGCTATTTTTAAGTAAAATCTGGGCTGCTAAGGTAAGAAAAAACATAGAACATAAGAAATCCGGCGCGAAGCGCCGAAAATTTTTGACAAATTCGTTATTTTTAAGTAAAATCTGGGCTTTAAGGTTAGAAAAGAGATAGAACATGAGAAATCCGGCGCGAAGCGCCAGAAAATTTTGACAAATTCGCTATTTTTAAGTAAAATCTGGGCTTCTAAGGTAAGAAAAAACATAGAACACAAGAAATTCGGCGCGAAGCGCCGAAAATTTTGACGAATTCGTTATTTTTAAGTAAAATCTGGGCTTTAAGGTAAGAAAAAAGATAGAAGACAAGAAATCCGGCGCGAAGCGCCGAAAATTTTGACGAATTCGTTATTTTTAAGCAAAATCTGGGTTTCTAAGGTAAGAAAAAACATAGATCATAAGAAATCCGGCGCGAAGCGCCGAAAATTTTTGACAAATTTTTTATTTTAGTCTTCTAAGGTAAGGAAAAACATAGAACATGAGAAATTCGGCGCGAAGCGCCGAAAATTTTTGACAAATTCGTTATTTTTATGTAAAATCTGGGCTTCTAAAGTAAGAAAAAACAGAACATGAAATCCGGCGCGAAGCGCCGGAAAATTTTGAGTTTAGAAGCTAGAAAGTGTGCTGAAAACGCATTATGGCTGTCCACAATCCGTTTCCACTTCACTGGAAGAAAAAGCAAAGGGTCCCCCTTTGCTTTTGAAAAATTATTTTTCCACTTTCGGGGGGGGCCCGAGCCCCCCCGCCCCCCCTGGTTACGCCCCTGTATATATATATATATATATATATATATATATATATATATATATATATATATATATATATATATATATATATATATATATATATATATATATATATATATATATATATATATATATATATATATATATATATATATATATATATATATATATATATATATATATATATATATATATATATTTATAAATCTTATTTCTTTAAGTTTTCGCTCGAGCAATGTGTCAGCTAACTGCAAGTCTAGTTTTTTAAAGGCATGCTCAAAGTTATTAGAAAAGGACTATTTAAGTGCTGGCGTTTGGCTCGAAGCAAAATATATTTAAACAATTCCTGCATGATTTATACGCATTCAGCTAATGTAAGAAGAAATCGAAATCCTAAAAGACAAAAGTCATTATGATCTGAATAATAACGACCGAGCTATATAAAATTAAAAATAGTTTAAACATTACATTAACGCGAAAACTAAGAAATCTCAGTGCCTGACCATGATTCAAAGCACATTCATTGACTTTTACGCATTTTTCTTTAATTCTGTTCATTTTCCCAACCCCAAGCCTCCCGATTTTCCTTCCGGGGTAATTTCAGTCTCACTCTATGTATCCACATATTTGTATGATCCTAACCATAGTAAAAAGTATGAAAGAAAATGCTAATTACAGTCTTTAGCCTAGAAAGAATAATCCATGGCCGAAACACTTGAAGAATTCATCGCTTAGACTATGTATAGGCAACGTAGAGGTGGCCAGAGGAGGGGGTGAAATCCAGGAAGGTATTGGTGTAGTATGTCTCCACCTTTCCAAAAATGCATCCACCTAGGTGTAGCATGTCTCCACCTCACCTAAATTAATTTTTTTATGGATAGGAAGACATCCAGCTTATTTGGTGTGTCGCCATCTCGATAATTTTTTTGTTTTTTTTGTTTTATTTGTCGTTTTTTTTGTTTTTTCTGTTTTTTTTGTTTGTATCATTGAAATAAATTATATTGTTAATTATTGCGAGATAAGTTCAAGAAAAAAGAACTAAATAAGGGGCAACTGTCTTGCTATTCCGGCGACGATGTCGTTGAAAGGCGTCTGGATATGCTGCTTCTTGTACCAATATTGTGCTAAATGCCCTGGAAGCAAAGTAAGCGACGTGCCTCGCATTTTTCTAACAATTTCGGTTTTTACATGAAATCCTAATTTGAATTTGTTTTTTGAAGCCGCAAAAAACCGTTGCACAGGCTGCCAATAGTTTGAGATTCAAACTACCATTGAGCAACAGCTTAATAGGTACTGATATTACTTTTTTTGTATTCGGTTTTACAGTTTTATAAAACATAACAGTATGTTTTTAAGTTATGTAAATTAGGTACCACTTATGCTAACTATGGTTAAACCCGTACAGGTATGTTTTACAAAACAGTTATGTAAGAAGCAATATCCATAAAAAAATAATTTTAGGTGAGGTGGAGACATGCTACACCTAGGTGGATGCATTTTTGGAAAGGTGGAGACGTACTACACCAATATGTAGTAAATTGTGGTTTTTGTACAAGGTCTCTTTGTGCATGTTCAAAGACGGTCCCCAACAGTTAATGTACATTTTGTGCATGTAAATGTTAAGGCGCTACAAAATGGTGCAGCAGCATGTTATGTGCGGTAAACTGAGTTTCTTGACTCTTGAAAGTGAAGTTTACCCAATTTATGTGATTTTAGCAGTTAAAAATACAACAAAATCAGTACGGCGCGAAGCGCAGGAAAATTTTGATATTTTAATCGTTTTCAGGTAGAATTGGCGGCTTTTTTGCAGTATGCTCAAAAAATGTCCTGCAGCACCTTTCTTTTCCTCAATTCTCAAAACAGCCTGACAGTACCTGATTTACCAAAACCTCAGGTAGGGGGTCATACCCGTAGGTGAACAGCATGGCCGATCTGGGGAGGTCAGCCGGTTTAGGGGGGTCAAGAATTGAGCTTTTTTAGGTCAAAATGGCCTCAAAAACTGGTATAAGCGCTAAAATAGCGTTAAAACTGCGTTATTACGCAGTTTCTGGTCAATTTGAAGCACGAAAGTTTTAAATTTTCATCCGTTTTCGCCTTCATTTTGCCTCATTTTCCCGAGAAAATTTTTTATTTTTTCAATCCTGGGGGTCTAGACCCCCGAACCTCCTATGTGCATGTCTAGTCATACCCCCTACGTCCATGTGTGGCCTTGACGTTTGAAGCGCAAAAAGACTACCCAATCTTTAGGCCGATTCATCTCACATTTCGACAGCGTTTTCATGGCCGTTTACCGTTACGAATGCAATCTTACGTTGGCTAGCTATGGCGTAAACGCGTTCCGTCTGCGCTCCCGTACTCTCGGTCTGATACGACATTCGATCGTAATAGCTAGATACCAGCGATTGCGGATCGTCGTTCAGCGCCGTGCCGTCGACCCGAAAGCCCCACTTGTCGAGCAGACCCCTCAGTTGGGGCAAAATGGGCGGAAAGTCGGCGCCGGTGGCGTTGGGCGGCTCTTCGAAACCGAGCTTTTGCAGCAGATCCATCTTAATGCGTTCGATGCGAGCCAATTTCGCCTCGGCGCGCAAGAAGCACGCCGAGCAATTCAGCTGGAACGGCGGCGGATCAACCGTCGCAGACGGAGCAACGACGGTCGGTTTCGTGGCGACTAGCGACGTCGCCGAACAATTGGTACGACCCGTCGAGATGATGATGCAAAGGAATATTATAACGATGTAGGTAAATGCATTCATCAGCCAAATGCAAATCATGCCATCTGTGATACGCATGATTATTACTACAGGTGAATAGAGCGGGCAAGATCCCTAAAATCCAACCGTCCGCTAGCGCGTAAAATTTCGGTCCGGGCTGATTTCGCGTCAACTTTATTCAGCAGATCGTAGTGGTAAATAATAAGTGAATCTCAATCCGAATGCAGTATATGTTGCTGATGCGGCCGTCAAAACTGACACGATAGTTGAAAAATAATCTGGAATATTCTGCGACTCGAATAAATTTCAGAGGACAAAATCGTGAACCTAAGATAAAATTATCTATTAATATCAATTACAGATAAGGCAAGTGGGCTGATACGATGACATAATCGAATACACCGGTTGTTAACGCGATATGTGAGCGACAAAGTTCTTCACGGTTCAAATGCCCGAGAATAAACGAAGAAACGTCCCCTTTAATCCAGATGCTTAAACTTAAGCGATAATGAGTAATAAAAATCACTTTTGCAATTTTGAGTGACACTCAAGACTCTATGTTTGCCGATATGGTATGCCCTTAGACACGAGTTTGGAAAGCGATAAATTTTCACTAGACTTTGAGTGCCATAATTGTCAAAAACAAACAGTTGCATTTAGCAAGGCTGCGTGTTACTCGCCGATCTATATTAAGCAAAATCAAAAGCCTCAGATACGCCGCATATGAGGCTGAATTTAACGTGGAGCTATAAAAATGTTAGCTGTCAAAGCAGTAAAAATTTTGCTGTCACAAGCGTTTTTTTCGCTTTTAAACGCGCTTGCGTATAATATACACAAAAATAAGTATGCTTAATAATTTGTAGACGCCTTGCTCCCAGAAACGTAAAAATATATACTAAATTTGAACTGATAACCGCGACGGATGATCAAAGTCTATTTTTAGTTCAATGCGTTGAATGCAAGTTTAGCGGAGAGCACGAACAGGTGAGAATCATTTCACTTACCCTGTACTTTAGAGAAATAATAAAGGAGTGAGGAAAGCGATTCGAAAACAAGTTTGACTGAAGAGACTAGCCGAGGGATAACGCTTACAGTAAGACTTGCCCATCACTTTGTTTTGTGTGTGTGCTATAGCTTCGCAGCACTTAAACAAGGGGCACTATAAAATTGGGACACCTGTAAAGTCTTTTAATGCGCATCATTTAAGATATCGCAGAAAATAGGCTTTCGGGTCAGTCTCGCGCTTAGTTGATTGAATACAGTAGGATAGCGGTCAAAATTAGGCGTGGTCTATCGACCTACATGTCAATTCGGCATTGGATCACAAAAATACGTATATTTCGCGTACAAGTGGTCGGAAATGCGCTATATTAATAGTGGTGCTACTTTTTCTTGCCATTATTACGTTAGAATGTAGAACACTGATAAAATTTAACAACAATGCTACATTTCGATTTATTGCATACGAGCAGCAAATATTTTCCAAAACAACTGAAATTCACAGATTTGAAAAAGACCAGATTAAACGACGCAAGGTTTAGCAGTCATTTTTCTCTGTAGGTTATAATCGAAAATATCCAACAGCCTTAAATGTCAAAATTAAAAAGCGCCGTGTCGACGGCTTTATTCAGATGTTCCGTAAATCGCGCGAAATTCTAATACAAAGTTTCACACCGAAGATTCCTAGTGCACTTTATATACAACTGCACGCGTCATTTACAAGTGACATATTATACACGTCTATCAGATACTTTTCCGATCAAGGACTAATTTTCCCTGGAGGACAAGCGCTGAACCGGGTCCAAGTGATCGAATTTTGGGGCATTTGTTTTATGCGCTGCCATTATAAACATTTTGGCACACAGTATCGTAAAATACATCAAGTGCAATATAATTTTCTGCGGAACTTTGGACTACTGTTTTGTAGCCTTTTTCATTAGGAACTCTTAAGCGACAACGAATTTGTGGAATACAGTAGTGAAAAAATAAGTGACGTCATTCATTGCGCGAATTTGCAAAATGAATTCACTAATGATAAATGGATTTCCTACCAAATTTCTCGGACACAAAGTCAACAGCGATTCTCCCAACAGATATGCAACGTATGGGCCAATCTGAGAATTCAGTGGGGGTGCAATCTCATTGTCTGTAGTTTTAAATATGAAAAAGACTGAACACGCGTAATTTGACACATTTGTAAAAAATTATTATTTTTGATCTAGTTTTCCTACCAAGCGATATTCCTGATTTGTATCCGTACAATCATGAAATCTAATCTTCAATACGTGCAGGTAGCAGCAGCCTTCTTTAAATTCAATCCTAACCTATGTATGTACATAGTAATTTCATGAGCACAAGCCTTAAATATTTTATTTAAACGTCTTTAAATAATATTTGAGACACTCTTTTCTTAGGTACTGAGAAGATGCATGGACTAAGAAAATATTCAGAACTGTCCTAATTTGCTTCGAGAACCATTATCATCATAAACTTAAAAGTAAACAGCTCCTGATTAGGTCTAACCGATCAGCATACACCTAAATTACATATTCATATTCCAACCTAATCTTCTAAAGAAGTGCAGCCAAAACAGCAGATTGAAAAAATTCATATAATGTCCGCACTATCCTGAAACAAATAAGTGATCAATTAAAATCTAAAAGTGCCAAAATGATTTTAAATTAAATCAGCGTCACCAAATGATAATGATGCTGTGTAAAAATAGATGCATGCAGCGCAAACATTTGAGAATGTCGTAAGACAAACACGTTTACCTGATGCGTTCACGCTATTTTGATTGCTATGAATGATAAAAATACTAAGCGCACACGTTATTAAATAAAACAAAAGTATGTCTGTAGCTAATTATTCAAAAATAACTTGATATTAACGTACGAGTGATATTATTCTATAGTCCACTGGAATTAGTTATATTTATCCCACACTGCTTTGGTATTTTATTAGTCTCAAAAATCGGTCTAAAAATATATCTTTAAGGGAAAGGCAGTGTCTTGGCTTTACTGTCACATTGTTTCCATGAATTAGCGCAAGGCAGCCAGTTTACTAGCTGAAATATTTCAGTCTTCACCATAGGTGGGCGGCACCAAAGTTCTGGGGGTGCAAGATTCTTTCAAAGGTCAAAAAATGACCTGGAAAATGGTGGTATGGCGAAAAAACACCATTTTTCAACATTTCTCATCGAATACTATCCATTGGCATCAAAAATTGCGGGAAAAAAACAAGAAAAATTTCAAAAATTGAATTCTGGGGGTATTTTGGTTTCTGCGGGGGAGGTATTTTGGTTTCTGGGGGTTGCATACCCCTCAAACCTCTCCACGCCCAGGTATGGTCTTCAACTCTGTTATAGTTGCTCTCATAAATTTGTTACGCAGAACCAGCTTCTAAAATTTACCTCATCCCTATGCGAATTACTTACGCATTTAAACATTCATGATAAGTATTGCTCCCTTCAGCAAATCGTCATATCATTTATCACAAAGCGGTCTCTTTTTAAAACTATTAAAAATCTGATTCAGTTACCTTCTCTTCATAATTCCGTCTAAAGTCTTCGATAGTATAGAAGATAAACTTGTGTTCTAGGATCAATAAAGCGAAAAAATTGAAAAAGAAGAAAATCGTTTCGTATAATATTCCTGCAAATTACATACTTGTTTTATATAAGCTGCAATTGTTGGATTAGATAATAATAAGTAGCCTAGATTCGCTTCAGATCTGCCACGCATGTGTGCAACTCTTATCGTAGTCATAACTGTGCGCGTGGCATATTGACGCTAAATGCTGTACGTTGAAATAATTGGTGCATATAACCGATCTAGGGAGAGCCAGCAGCACACATGAGCGTAGGGGGTCTGGGGCTGGATTCCCTGAATCCGGCTGACCCCTTAAAATCGAAAGAACCCAGACTCAGATTTTTAGTACTATTTTTTGGCAATTTTACCTCATCCTACCCCTCAGAATTCGGTTGCTGCCCATGTATGGTCAGCGGCTTGGTAGAAAAGCAGCTCTGTAATAAATTCGAGATTTCAAGCTTTATGGTCTAAAATGTCGTTTAAAAGGGTTTTAAGATTAAAGTAACATAAAATAATGAGCTATTTTCAAATGATTTCGAGTAATTTCGCATTGTTTTCGAACCCATTCTAGTCTTAATTCTGCTTCATTCCCCATAAAATTTTTCCGTTTATTCCATCTGGAATTTCTAGGCCATCTAAACTTCGACATGCAAATCTTGCTCTGCTCAGCTAGCCTCAGGCCAAAGTAACACAAAATTAAATGATTTGGCTAACAGCAGATGATAAAATAAAAAATGACGTATTTATGTACATAAACCTGCGGAAAGAGACCCAGTTTAGCATTACACGAAACGAAGAAAAACGCCTCTTTTTACAAGAAGAAAAATAGCCCGGTAGGTCGTTGCGAAACTAGAATGCAAGGCACGGCATCATTATCAGCCTATGCGGCCCGGTTGTTTGTCTTTTGTTTACTTTTTGACACTTTACTGTGAGCTATGTTAAATTGAACTTGACACACTAGATTAGATTAATTTAGCGGGCACTGAAGTGATTCGGTATCAATTAATGTTGTGTAATTACGAAGCTTATTCGTAGAAGAAAAGAGCTATCGACACTTTGTTTTAAACACTAAAAGCGACCTACTACTTCATGTCAGTCCGGATAAACAATAATAATAATAACAATATTCCAGCATTATAAGGAAATTTTTGAGTGAGCGTTTCTTGATCTAGAAAAACAAAACAGGTTTGTCGTTTATAATACAAAGTAAGAATTTGATATTAACACAAGTTCGCGGCGCACGCCGGGCCATATGTGGAATTTGCGTGTTTTGGAATTTGGACAAAGTGCATGAGGAGATAATTTTCATTAACTATATCTGAGTTAATAAATAAAAGTAGTAGATGTGTCGGAAAATGTGACATCGCGTATATCTTCACTTTTTCTAAGCTTACATCGCACAGAATTCCATTTCTTATGAGTATGTTACGCAATAGCAATCAAGCGGAGTTTAACATTTTTGTATACTTATTGTTAAGATTTGCTATTGAGCCTCTCGCCATAAGCAAATTTTTGACAAAAGTAGCCTCTTGGGCGACTATTGAAAAAAATTTCATTCTCCACCGTTCTAATAGCGCGGAATTTAGATTTTTTGGTTAACAATATTACTATTAAAGTATTAGAGCTGAGTAGATTTACATGGACAACATGATTAATTTGTTTGATAATTGACAAAGCTACGACTAGATATGCGCGTGGGAGTTTAGGGTCTTAATCCCCAGAATGGGACAATAGTAACGTTTCTGGGAAAAATCAGGCAAAATAAAGACCAAAAGTAGACGAAAATCAAAATTTTATGCTAAGTGCTTGAAATTGATTAGAAACTGTGGATTAACATAGTTTTTGTGCTATTTTTAGCGTTTAGACCAGCTTTTGAGAATATTTTGACTTAAAACAGCTCTATAGCTGACTCCCGAGACAGGAAAAGCTGCGCATCTATGTACGGTTCCGACCATATGTGCACAGCATGGCCGACCTGGAGGGTCAGCCGGTCTGAGTGGGTCAAAAATTGAGCTTTTTTGGGCTAAAATGGCCTCAAAAACTGGTATAAGCACTAAAAGAGCGTTAAGACAATGTTATTACACAATTTCTTGTCAATTTGAAGCACTTTCGGAGAAAATTTTTAATTTTCATCCATTTTCGGCCTTCATTTTGCCTCATTTTCTCCACAAAATTTTCCATTTTCCATTTTAGGGGGGTCAGGACAGGACCCCCAACCCCCCCCTCCACGTGCATGTCTGGTTCCGACACTTCGCGCCTTGTTTTTATGAAGAATTCATCGAATTAGAAAGTCAGCGCAGAGATTATTGAAAGCAATTGTTTTATAATCTTGAGAGAGCGTGATGAAAACATATCCGAAAGCGCTGATTATTTTATGGAGACCTAGTCCAAAAAATAGACAATTCGTTTTGGATCCGTGATTTTCACCTAATAAATCCCAGATTAGCTTCTTAGCTTCAGCCGCACACACGACCAGACTTGCACGGAGGGGTTCGGGGAGGTCTAGAACCCCAGAGTGGAAAAATATGAATTTTTCTTGTGAAAATGAGGCAAACTGAAAGCGGAAACGAATGAAAATTGAAAATTTTCTTCAAAAGTGCTTTAAATTGACCAGAAACTTTGTAATCATGCAGTTTTAAAGCTATTTTAGCGCTTGTGCCAGTTTAGGCCCAAGAAAGCTCAATTCTTGACCACCTGACCGGCTGACTTCCCTTAGATCGGCCATGCTGTGCATCTATGCGCACGACTTGTCGAAAAAAAGCGCAGCAAAAATACTTCAGATTATTTCGGTATGTTCTAAGTCAAACGAATTTTTCGACTTTTCAAATCGCGCAATATCCGCAGAGATTGTGAAATTAAATTTAATGCTTTCACCCCTATTCGGTCCGAAAATTCCATAAATTGTAATTAATTAATAATGAATTAATAATTCCAAAAATTCCATAATTAAATTATTGAGATTCTATCGTAACATGTAATGAAATGATGATATAAAATAAATATCTGCGGTCTTCTATTTTAGAAACATTTTAAAATCAATGCTTAAAGACAGCCATGATGACCATGCAAAAGCTCGATGCGCAGGAAAAATAAAATTTAAAGAATTCGGGCGAAGCTAGTTGAAATAACTTTCTCCAGAATTTCATGAATTTATGTTTATCAATTATTATGGAAAATCGTATAAGGTATGCAGATGATTTTCTAGAGATTAATGAAATAAAAATCAAATAGAATCAAACGTTGCAAATCGATAACTCAGTCTTTTGAAATTACACTGTAAAAAACGACCAATGCCTTAATATAGATTCGGTGCAAAGCGACATGAAAAAAGTGAAGGAATAGATATAAAAACGAGAACTGATTTGAAATGTCACAGAAAAATTATTCGCAAGTCTCTGTACTTATGCGCTGGAAGCAAAAAAGCTGGTATATCTATAGGACTTCGTGCAAACTGCTTAGAGCTTATAGAATTGCAGCGGAAAAACGAGGAAAAAAGCATGCCTTGCCGCTTTCTACGCTTTTGCCAAACCTTTGTGCGGGCTTAACTGCATAAAAGCCTTATTAATAGCTCCAACAATTTCTATAATTTAAACATTTTGTACTTTTGAAAATTTCATTAAAACGGTGAATAAAGTCAGTGGATTGGCTGATAAGCACTATTTGGCGCGTGCGGGATTGATGTCTGCAGGAAATAAGAATTTGGCAATTAAAAGACCATTAAAATGCCATTTCTTCATTTTTACATTACTACAGTAGCAATCTTATGATACGCTTTTGTAGCCGGTCTAAATTTCTCATCACCTAGCGAATAAGGAGTAAATGGACGATATGATGGGGTTAAGACATAATGAACCTATGGATCGTAAAAAATTATCATTTTAAAAAATAATAAACTCAAGTGCACCCGAGATAGTTAAAATACGGCGGTCAAAAACACTAATCGCACAGTAGCGAGTAAACAACGCTGAGAAGGCTAAAACAGTAAAAATATTGAGATAGGTACTGATAAGTTATGGTAGAACGTGATGGAATTGTTCGAAAAACAGTTCGGAATGCATTACGATTTGCCTCACAGATTAACGATAAAGCCCGTTTTAACCAAACACCTATAAAAACGTAAACAGCCTATTGTAATTATTGGTCTATTTTTACGTCAGAGCGTTGCGGTGCGCGGCCGAAGGTTAAACATCCGCCCGGTGCGCACTTCGGGACTTTAACATTAACTCGTGCAGTGAGTGCAAAATAAAATGTTAATATGGCTGCTGGAATTTATCACTGCCGTCATCCATTCATTTATCACCTTCCAAACGAGAGTCCACATGAGAAAATCTGAATAACAAATGACTACACGTTGCTACGGTCGCATAGCACGTTGGACCGATGAAGAAAGTGCGGAATAATACAGAAAAATAGTATTTTCCTCACGGGCAAATAAACCTAAATTATAGAATAACAGGTTACAAAAAATCTGTGGTTGACGTCAAGAGATATCTCAAACTTCTCGCAAAGTTCATACTTTTATTAAGTCGCATCCAGGACAGTTAGTTCAAGATTACGTGAAACCGCATTGATTAACGTGCGAGATATTGAACATCAATCAATTCATGCGATTTCACAGTATGAAGGTTTGATTACCGATACAAAATTTAAAAAACAGGTCCAGTGGCAAAAGTGCAGTCATCGCCAAAACGGGATACAGATAACTCGCCCCCTCACCACTGGCGCTTGAAACTCTGAGCCAAGGATTTATGATTTCTAATGCAAGTATGTATTTCAAAGTCTATATAGAGGCTTCACGAAAAATCTTTCTATAGCGAGAACTTGTATCTAATCAAGACGAATTTTCGCGACGTCTTTACACTGCTGCTACAGCATAACGAGTCTGTCTTTGCTTTTATATGTACGATGAATGCATATTGTATTGTAAGTGAGGTGGCAATTACACGCTCATCGAACTCCGGGCTATTCTTAGTTCTCTTCTTTTTGCGCTCAAAGCGTAGGTTTGATGCTTCATCTCTAGATGAAGCTGCGCTATTTCTCTTTCTGGTTGAGCACTGGTCTGTATGAGCTCATTTTCTGAGCCGCCTGGCGCCAGTCAAGCTGTACAGTAGAACTCTAACAGTATCATATACAAATATATTGGTACATTTCCATATATTTATATTAATCTTCGTTAGTAATTTGTGGACATAAATGCAAATCATAACCAGTGAAATCAGCTGGTCTGCGGGGGTAAAACATTGAGTTTTTCTGGAAGAAACTCACGTCAAAACTGGAATAAATATTAACTACCGTGAAAACTGTATTAATCTACATTTAATGGTCAATTTCAAGCACATTTGAGACAAATTTTTCTTGCTCTCATCAGTTTTTGGCCTTTATTTTGCCCCATGCTTCTCAAAAAACTTCCAATTTATCCATTCTGGGAGTATATAGACCACCGCAGCAACACATTGGCGTAGGGCTTCATACCCGCCCCCAGAATTTGAAACCTCCTTAATCAATAAAACCCCCAGAATTGAATTTTTGGTGACACTTTTGGCAACTTTGCTCTACCTGACGTCCCAGAATGGGCTGCTGCCCACGTATACCCGCAAAACCCAATTGCATGTCTGGTTGTGGGGAGCATGCAAACATTGGATTATACGTATACGCATATGTTGGTAGGGGTTAAATTGATTTGTCAGGATTGGATTGAGGCTGACCATACGCAGGCAAGACAGAAAAGGCCAAGAGTGAAAAATTGTGTTATCGGCAATACCTTATTTTATTGTTAGCTTTATCCATTAGCATTAAAAATAAAAAAAATTATATTCTGCGGGGTTTTCAGCTTCTGGGTCTGACTGAATCGTCCATGATTGGGTTGTGATTGCGATTCCATTAGGGCCGGTTGTGGGAAGGGGGTTAGTTGTGTGGGGGCGAATAATAGGGGGCGAATTGTGGGGGAGCTGTGTAAGGGCGAGTTGTGGAGCGGCGAGTTGTGTGGGGGCGAGTTGTGGAGGGGCGAGTTGTTTGGGGGCGAGTTGTAGCGTGGGGAGACGAGTTGTGTGTTGTGAGGGGGCGAATTGTAGGGCAAATTATCCGCAAATCGCCAAAACGGTGGCGCTTTTGGGAATGTTCTCGAGTATTCCTTACTTTTAGCTTAATTTTTTTCGGATGAGGAGAACAATAATCGATGAGGTGAAAACTGTCGTATCCATTCATGTACAGCACGGGAATTCTGGGGAGGTTAGGCCCAAAAATTTTTTAAAAAGTGTCTTTTTTGGGCTAAAAAACGATATATGTATATATATATATATATATATATATATATATATATATATATATATATATATATATATATATATATATATATATATATATATATATATATATAGCGCGTTAGCGCGTACCTATAATATACTTGGGTACCCCTAACACCTGTGCACCCCCCTACAGCTATAACGGGACACTTCTGGAAGGAGCGTTTTTTTAAAAGAAAGGTAATAAAAAAATTCGCTGCCCGTGTTTTTTGTTTTTCTTGGAAACTCAAAACTGGCTGTGTAAAGAAGGTGTAGAGTTTTTGTGTAACATTATAACATAGGACAAATTTTGGGACCTTTTTACTGCGGCACGTGGACAACTGAGTATTGATGACTCGAACAATTAAACAGCATAGGATTATAGAGGGATGAATTCTCCAGAACGCCATTTTTTTTGTTTTTTGAAATTCGCATTAGTTCTCGAATGGCAGTGTAAAGAGTGCGAAACTCTGGGGGTGAAAAAGCACTTTTTGGTCGAGTTTTCAACCTGCTTATGTCTGATACTAACTCCGGTTTTGAGTTTTTAAAAATGTTTTCTGACAGAAATGTAGAGCGGATCAAGGGCTACATTCTGCATATAAGCAAAGTCTTCTACGCTCTATGGTGAGTTAGATCCCGGGGTCTAAAGTTTACACTCTAGTGGATGGTGTAAAAAAACGGATTTTAACTAAGATTTCTCTGCCAAATTTTTCCGCTCATGAGTCAGTGTAAATTGAATACAGCAGTAATAAAGTGCCTCTTAGGGGCTACACATCGCAGCAAACCGCATTTAAAAAAACGCAATATTTAGTTGTTTATGGGGGTGTAAAGTTCGAAATCAGACGTGAAAAATGGGCGAAAAAACACGTTTTTTCCCCAATTTTGATTGGTAAAGCATATCAAATAATTTTCGCAACAGACTTTTGGCACATAGAAACGTACTACGACTCGAAAGCTACAAACTGTACCAAACCGAATTTCTTTACACTCAATGGGGAATACGGTACGGATTTTTAAAGTTTACAATGTTCTGAATGATGGAAAATATGTCTTTGTTTGGGTTTTGTTCGCCTATTTCTCCATTCAGAAGTCAGGATAGGTCCAATAGAATAAAAATAAAGTGCCTTATATGGGGTGTATGTCATAGGGAATCGCGTATGTCTAAACCAATATTAAGCGAGTGTAAAGTCAAGAATGGGGTGCTTTAAACAGGTTTCTGTCTTGTTTCTTTCTGCCAGCTTCTCCGGTTATGAGTCAGGACATGATTCTCAAGTCTGTAAATGAACCTGAAACCAAATTCAATACGCAATTTTGGCGCGTATGTTTACACTCAACAGTTCAGTAATGTGGTTTAAACGAATGTTAATTTATCCTTACGACATTATGGAGACTTACTATTTTCATAAAAGTTGGTCGTAATATCGAAGCAATATTAAAATTACGATATCTGACTAAAATCTTTTTTACACTAGGTGTTAACATATCGTTTACACTACATATTAATCTTCGTTTTAGAGCCTTGCGGAAACCTAATTTTTTCCTTATGACTAGAAATTTTTAAGGAATCAAGTGTGAGAAGTCGGTTAGACACATTTTTTTACACAACAGTTGTGTAAACTGTTTTACACCTAATGTTAATTTGTCATCAGACCATTGTTGAGACGTGATGTCTTTATAAATGTTGATTGTAATATCCGCGTAATATCAGATTTACGAATCCGACTAAAATCTTCTGTGCATTCTGTGTATGTAAGTAAACACTGCATATGAACTTTTGACCTAGAGCCTTGCAAAAACATAATATTTTTCTCAAATTCAAAAAAACAATAAATCAAGTGTGAGATGCCAGTTGGGCGCGTTTGTTTACAATGACGCTTTTCAAAAAGTGGTCTTATAACGATTGGAACATAGGTTTTGGCTTACTGTTGATGCTACAGTCTTATGTATTTCATGTAATTCTGTGCATGAGAATCAATTTTCAGCTCATTATCAAGTGACCACAGAAGTGATTGAAAAATTGCCTACAGTAATATAGTTTTGAAAAGTAAACATTCATGTGTCATGTAATTGTTAAGTACAATATTATGATTGTTGCTTCAGCTAAAGTCACTTCAGTTTCTTGAGTACAGTGATTCAAAAATTGTTATTCATGCATGTTGCTCCGCATTCATAATGGTTTGCTTTAGAAATTGTTATAAGTGTTGGTTACGTTATCATACATGTGTAAATTTATCATAAATGCTTTGATCCGCAGGTAATTGATTTGTCGTTCTTTGACTTGATGAATAAGCTTAATTACTGTACGTAGTGTTAATGTGGGTATTGATAGAGTGAGTTGAGCGAATGCGAATGGAATATTGCGACTACTGCTTCTCATGCAACTTTCTCGCAGCCTTCAAGGCTAAAATTGGTCTACAAAATTTTCCTTCAGCGAGAGATAAAGGATTAAGCACTACTAGGTAGAGATGAAAAGTCGGGGCCCGACAACCCGACCCGATCAGGGCTGGCAAAAACCCAGATTTGAAAATTTTGCGTTTTGGGTTTTTTGGGTTTTTGTGGGTGTTTGGGGTTTTTCGTGGGTGTTTGGGGTTTTTGATGGGTTTTTGGGGGTTTTTGGTGGGTTTTTCCTGATATAGGTACATCAGACTTGACTGTTTGCATACCTACACTTATAAATATTGACTTGGCTGACTTTGTGACATACCTAGCCAAAAAATAATGTTGCCACTTGAACGACGCATGCATTTTACTTTGAAATGCGTGTTTCTTAGGTCGATTAGCCAGTGCATTGCTGCGGGCAGTCAACTTTATCGGACTAAATAAGAGTCAGCGAGAAGTAGTAAAATGACAAAACGTGAGATTATTTGTTGAAGTTGCATCATGGTCGAAGTAAGCAACGATCAGAAGCGATAAGTGAATTCCAGCTTGAGCACAGAAAATAATGCTGCTTCGAACTTCAGCTAAATAATATTGCAAACGCGCGGAGTCGGAATATAATTCATACACAATGCAAGTATAAATTGCTAAGATGGAAGCAGTACCTAATGACATTCGCTACAACACTGACAAAGATAGGAATAACTACTATTTTTTGCTAACAAAAAGTTGGGTACTAGCAAGAAAAAATGCTCCGATGGAACAAAAAAAGGTAGAATATACTTGGAACAAAGAATTATCAAGGACGTAAAAGGAGGGGACTAGAAAAAGCTCCTATCTACAAATGTCACAAAATTTGCTAAAACTCAGAAATTTCCTAAACAAAGAAAAAATGAAAGTAAGTAAATCAAAGAAAAACCTACCTGTGCCTAAAACTGCAAGATCTGCTAAAAATCAGACTTTTTCTAAGCAACGCAAAAATCGAAGTATATTCTGCGGCCTGCAGAAGAAAGCAGCATCCTGTCGAACAAAAGATAAAACATTGGGCTAGATAACTGAACCAACCACTCACTCTGCAAAAGCAGATATCGCCATAGCTGAGCAGCGCCATGTTGCAATATTTTTCTGGGTCAAAAAATAGTAATTATGGTATGTTGGAAAAACGGCAATTTTCGACGTTTCTGATTGAACACTGGTGCATACCCTTAACCTCCCATGCCTAATGGTTTTCAGTTTACATGGACAGGAATGAAATCCGGGTGGTCTGGTGGGATTAAACGCCAGAAGAGTACTGAATGGACGCATGCCTTATATAGAAATCACAGTCTTTCGTTGCGGTATGGCAAATAATCATAGGGTATAACTTTTGTAATATTTATCTAGCCACAATATCGAATAAATTAACGTTGCAAGTGATTAGCAAAAACGCAGATTTGAGATTTATTTTATAAGCTTTATATTAAGCATTGGACACCATACCTAGACGTAGGGGGTTTGGGGAGGATGCAACCCAAGGCAAAATACCCAACAAGAAAACGCAAATACCCAACAATACCTCCAGAATTCGATTTTTTAAATCTTTCTGCTCTTTTCGGGTTTTTTTGGTAGGTATCAATAGATAGAGCTTGACAAATAACGTTCAAAAATGGTGTTTTCTTCGCCATAGCACTATTTTTAAAGCCAATATTCCAATTTGAAAACTCCCCTCAGAATTTTGGAACCGCCCACTGTATGGTGGACAATATGAGAAGGTTCACCTATTTTTTTCAGAGGCCGCAGAATATACTTCGATTTTTGCGTTGCTTAGAAAAAGTCTGATTTTTAGCAGATCTTGCAGTTTTAGGCACAGGTAGGTTTTTTCTTTGATTTACTTACTTTCATTTTTTCTTTGTTTAGGAAATTTCTGAGTTTTAGCAAATTTTGTGACATTTGTAGATAGGAGCTTTTTCTAGTCCCTCCTTTTACGTCCTTGATAATTCTTCGTTCCAAGTATATTCTACCTTTTTTTGTTCCATCGGAGCATTTTTTCTTGCTAGTATATATATATATATATATATATATATATATATATATATATATATATATATATATATATATATATATATATATATATATATATATATATATATATATATATATATATATATATATATATATATATATATAAATTTTTGTTTTCCCCTAGGGTCCCCCAAAGGGTAAAATGACAAATTGGCGAAGTGCGTCTGAAACGCCGCTAAAACAAGTTTTTAGCGTACTTTTGAGCTAGTAAACTCAAAATTATTCGGCGCTTCGCGCCGGATTTATTGTTTATGTATAGTTATGTCTTCTAAACCGCTAAAAATCGTCAAAATTTGAGTTAGACATAGAGAGCATGTCAATTTTTTCCACAGCGCTGTGCGCCGGATTCATTGTTCAGCTTTAGTTTTTGCCTTCTAGCTCACTCAAAACTGCTCAAATTTGAGTTATGACATGGGAAACATGAAATTTTTCCTGCGCTACGCGCCGTATTATTTGTTTAAATATGTTTTTTGTCTTTTAGCACGCTCAAAACCGCTCAAATTCGAGCTTTACATGCAGGATATATCGATTTTTTCGGCGCTTGGCGCCGAATTATTTCATTATCTGTATTGTTTTTCTCTGTAAAGCACAATGATTAAGTGAAAAGGCAAGAGATAAGAAATAATTCGTCGATTAAGTGATTAGAAATCAGCTTAAATGATAAATTTGCTTTATATCAATATGAAATAGAGTGAAAAATTTTCGAATTTTTTTTTGAAATTTTTCTTCGCCATCGTATAGAGCTCGCCGAGATACGCTCAAAACTGCCTTTATTTTCGCCTATCTCCCAATGGTTCTCGAGATATCTGGCCCCAAACCCCCCGAAATAAAATTGCCGCCGCGAAACTCAACATTGCCAACCTCCCAACGCTGTCGTAGTCCCAACACCGCTACCGTCCTAACACTGTCACCGTCCCATTATTGCTGCGAGTCTCAACCAGACATGCACATAGGGGGAGGGTTTGTGGGTCTAGACCTCCTAGAAAGGAAAAACAAGAAATTTTTTGGGGAAATGAGGGAAAATGGATTGCAAAAATTGATGAAAATTGAAAATATTCTTCAAAAGTGCCTTAAATTGACCAGCAACTGTAAAAACGCAACACTATTTCAGCGCTTATATGAGTTTTTGAGGTAATTCTGGCCCAAAAAAGCTCAATTCTTGACCCCCTCGAGACCGGATGACCCTCACCTCCAGATTGGCCATGCTGTGCTTCTATGGTCTCAACATTGCCAATGAGTCTAGGCGTACAACCACAAATAAGCTTCCGGTGAAGGGGTTTAAACTACCTTAAATTCAGACTCCCCTGAATCTGGCAGACCTCCCAGAACTGTATATTTGGCGTTTTTCCTGTGATTCTCGCCATATCCATATTCTCACGCAGAATTTATTTTCTGCGCATGACACAGCATAAGCATATAATTTAAAATCATTATTTATCTCGTTTTCAAAGATTATAATTCACGGGGTCGCCATGGATAGGTAAAATTAAGACCATGTGGTCAGGAAGAGACTCAGACCGAAAATTGTCTTCAGAACTAAATTGTCGACTTTTATCGGCGACATCGCAGACAAAATCAACCAAGTGCATATACAGGGTGGCCCATAAAAAAGACTACGTTCCAATTTAAGAGGTCATAATTTTGGCTGATGTGGATATAAAACTCTAGAACCAGCTGTTTTAGATAAAAACGTGTCTTTATTTATACTGCGATAAAACTTTCGGCCAGCTACCAGCGGTTCATGCTATGTGATTACACCACACTTTGACATTGTTTAAACCCCAGTGTTTCAGCATAATGTCCTATTACTACCTATACAGGTATCCTTTCTTGTCATTTTTGACAATAAATATAGCCACAAAAATTACTTAGTACGCTTTTTATACTCCCTAGAGTAGAACTGCGTCCTACTAAATGCAAAAATTTCAGGATATCATTGAAAGAAAGTGCAAATTGATGGCGGGACTGATGCCGCTATTGGGTTTAAAGAATATTAAAGTAGGGTGTAAATAAATTGCTGCAGCGTCCGAATTATCTAATTCTGGCCAGAATGCAGACAGTCCTAGAGTTTCATCTCTAAGTTGGTGAAGTTGTGGCCTCCTAAATCAAAATGTAGCCTTATTTATGGGCCACCCTGTATAAGCATATGTTACTAGTAAAGAAAAATGCTCTGATGGAACAAAAAAGACGAATATACTCGGGATTATGGATTATTAAAAATGTAAAAGAAGGGGACTACGAAAAAGCTCCTATGTATATGCCTAGAGTCAAAAAAGTGTTTAAAATCCGACTTTTTCTAGCCAATGCAAAAAGTCGAAGTATATTCTGCGGCCTGCAGATTGAAATAAACTATTCAGCTAAAGAACGATTGAAAAAGCAGCATGTTAGCTATGCAGCAGCTATGGGAAATAAGATGGAGTAAACTAGGAGCGACTTTGCAAGCCGATTGATTAAAATAGCAAACATCAATGCATTCAAGACAATCAAAAAAATTGTTGGTTTAAAGCAGTAGGAAACGTGTGCTTACGTGAAACAGACTACATGTAGGTACACTTGCATGCCCGCAACGATTGTGTGCACTAATCAATTGACGCCAGGTTTGCTTGTTTTAATGCTCTAAATACGATTGCAGTCAGTTTTCTATCAGTTACAATACGAAGCGTCAGTGTTGCAATATGCAAGTAAATAAAAAAGTACCTATACATTTCAGATTATGTTTATACAATATTATGTGAAGCATTGAAAATTATTTAAAGAAGGTTACATTTTTTTCAGAGCCGCAGAATATACTTCGATTTTTTGCCTGGTTAGGGAAAGCCTGATTATTAAAAGTTTTTGCGACTTTAGGCATACGCATAGGAGCTTTTTCTTAGTCCCTCCTTTTACATCCTTTATAATCCATAATCCCGAGTATATTCGTCTTTTTTGTTCCATCGGAGCATTTTCCCTTGCCAGTCCCCTACTTTTAATTAGCATGTTTCTAGTAAATCAGTCAGTAAACACATACGGTAACATGCCACCAGCACTGCTAGAACGCGGAAGACAACGTTATTCTGAATATCAGCTTATCTCTTTTAAAGAAGGCAACCTTACCTCATTTAAACAGATCAAATGTTTTCAGCATTAACTGTACGCAAATACTGGGTGTAAAGAACACTTACACTCAGATTCGTTATCCTGACATTACATGGAACTTTTTTTAAAAATTAAGCGTCCGCATTCCCTGCAACTAATGTTAATTTCTAGTGTACACTTTACACAACTGCTGAGTGTAAAGGAAACATACAGTTAGATTCATAATTCTGACCTCACGGAACATATTTTGAGAAAAATTCACATTTTGTAACGCTCTGGAAGTAAAATAAATTTGTAGTGTAAACTCTACACATTAAATAATGTAAACTTCAAACAATTGCAGGGTGTAGAGAAAGGTAACAGTCATATTCGTAATTCTGACGTTACATAAAATATTTTGGAAAAATTAGTTCCCGCAATGCTATAGGATTAAATTTAATTTTCAGTGTAAACTTTACACAACCACAGCGTGTAAAGAAGATTTCAGTCGGATCCGTTATCCTGATATGACTTTGATATTGCGATCTATATTTATGAAAAATTAACTCTTCACAATGGTCTGAAGACAAAAATAATATTAGATGTAAACAACTTTAAACCACTGTTGAGTGTAAACCAGCGCGCCCAACTGACGTATGACATTTGATATCTGGTACACTTTTAAACTTGTGATCACTTCCAGACTCATAACCGTATTTTTCCATCATTCACCACACTTTAAACTTTAAAAATCTGAATCTAACTCCCCATTGAATGTAGAGAAATTCGGTTTAGGCTAGTTTTTAGCCTTTAAAACGTAGTACGTTTGTATGTGCAAAACTTCTGTTCCGCAAAATATTTGAGGCATTTATCAATACAAATAGGGGAAAAAACGTGTTTTTTCGCCCATTTCACACCCCCCGATTTCGAACCTTACACCCTATGACTAACTCAATACTGCGTTTTTGAAACGCAGTCTGCTGCGACGTGTAGTCCTTGAAGGGTATTTCATTTCCATTTTATTTTATTTATTTTGACTTAAAAACAGAAAAGTGGGCAGAAAAATCTTAGAGAAAGTCTGTTTTTTACACCATCCACTAGAGTGTAAAGTTTAAACCCCTAAATCTAACTTCGTATCAAGTGTACAAAAGTTTGCTAGTAAGCTGAAAGTAGCCCTTGAGTCGTAATACATTTCTGTCAGATCAAATTTTTGGGGACTCATAACCGGAGTTGTTGGCAGACAAAATACTGGCCAAAATGTGCCTTCTTACCCTCAAATTCTTTACATTGCTACACTGCCACTCTGTAAATAAGTCAAGTCTCGAAAAAACAAAAACATGGTCTTGAGCTTAGTCAATTGCCTACATTTAAAAAAACCAGACTAAACAGATTGCAGAACTGAGTTAGGAAAAATTGGTAGCCGACCAAAATTTAAAAAAGTATATTTTATAACGTTACAGCAAAACTTTACACGCTCTTTACACACCGGTATTCATTTAAAAAACAGAAAAACACCGGCATTAAAAGTGAAAAAATTAATTAAATCAGCTTCAAGTGATTTTCTTTTCAATACTCATGCATTTGAATCGAATGGAATCTACACAAATACTAGGTTTGCCAAATGAAGTCTTCTTTCGAACAAAATTGAACTGAAGTTTAACTAATTATCTTAACTGTAAGATGGCCATTCATTATACAGATGCGAAAATATTCAATCAGACACGTGGAAGGCGAATTACACTTTCATTGTGCATAATGCTCAGGATAAATTAAGTGGAAACCTAGAACGCCATGCAATCTCCAAAAATTTGTCCTCGCCAAGAACTTTATGCTACTTTTTTGATCCTGGAAAATTCTTGGACTTGCAAATCTTAGGATTCTCGCTCTGCTTCTGTATGGCTGTCACACCACGATGGTGCTCGTCCAACCAGAGTACAGAAGCGCTGATCCTGATAAAATAAAAATAATATTTTAAAATATAAAATAAAATAAAATATAAAAAGTCTTGATAAAATCGCTGACCAATCAGTTTTAAGCAATTTCTTTTGGGAGTCAATAAAATATCAAAAAGAAAGAGAGAAAAATTAGTAAAATTTAACTTTGTATCCTTATTTTTATAAAAGCATCGATAAATTTCATATTTTTAAATTTAAAACGCCCAGTCATACATTTTACATGAGTTAGTTGTTATCATGGTACTCATTTTTACTATGTGGATTTGATAAGCACATATTTCTATCTAAAAAATGCGAAAGTCTGCATATTGCCTATGTACAGCTTTGTTTACTTGTTTACTATTTATCATATTCGGCGATTGGCAGGCGCACTGTCGCATCAGCTATTCAAGAACCGACTTGTTGAATAAACAAAAGCTACTTCAATGGCCGGTCTGTCCTCTCAAAATGAAACTTCTTGGTACCTATGTACCTACATACCTATCTAAAATGTTACAGTAACGTAACGTTGCATGGAAAAATTTAGCATGAATTCGCATTATTGCATGCAACTATAAGTAAAGAAGACTTAGTTACACAGAGGGAATGGGATGTGAGCTTCCAAACTTCGTTTTGAAAAGAGCAAAAATGTTCGTAGAGTGCGTATTGAGACGCCTGCATAGCATTCATGCATATATGGGTACCAGCGTTCTTGTTTTATAGTATTCGTCGTAATACTGTAGAAATGGATGTAAAGTGCAAGCGATTCGGACTGCATTATATAATCAAGAATTGATAGCCAAGTTCGTGAAAATTCGATTTTTCGTGAGTTTCTATTTTACGATTAAATTGCCTAACTCACTGAATACATCTCGCCCAGTGCCATTGCGTAGGTTATCAGTGTAGTGATTTCCAAGTGATTTAATGTTCACTACTTTGGTCCTGCGCAACAGTACTGGTTCAGCGATAGGACCGTTAATTTCATTTTTCGGCTGTTTTTATTGTACCGTGTAGATAAGATGGATAAATTTTATTTATTATGTGCATAGTCGGCTATTTGTTGTCGAGCGCGAGTAAAAGACCTGCATAAGGAAATTGTATTGCGTTTCAAATATCACATCCATCGGTTTTTATACCAAAATTATTTGAGTATTCAGTTATTTATTCCTGTAAAAAATCGATAAGATAGTCTCTTTAGGTAAGCTAATGAAAGCTTTTTTTAATCTTCATGCAAAATAATCGCAACTCCTAATTAATTACAAATTGCCTTCGAAACTTAAAAGCACAAACTTTAATAACGAAGCCAGTTCTTGCTCGCGTAATTTTTAAAACTCGGTCTTCTCATAACTATGCAAAAAAGGTACCGATAATACTTAAATACATGAATGTACGTGCTTTAAAAATCGAAGTCGATCAGTGGCGGACTTGAGATTTTCTTAAGGGAGGGGGCGGGACTATGACCCCAATTTTTTCCAAAACGATCGAAGATACATAGGTCCAAAATTCGCTCTTCATGACCAAAATCGCGTTTTTTCGGCGTTTTACGTTGTCTGCTTTTATTAAAAATCTTTTTTGGCACAACAATTCCTCGAAAATTCTAAAATTCACGAACAATTTAGTGCGAAAAAAATGCTTAAATTTTTTGGCTCTAGCGAATATGCTGTGCAAAGCATCGGAGAATCTTTCAGATTTACGAGGAAGGACGATTAGAGATTTGAAATGCACTGTATTTCCTGACTTTGTAGCATTTAATGCAAAGTGTTGAAAAATTTTAAAATTTACGCTTAAAAGTGGAAGAAAACTGTTGAAATAGCTGTTTTTGTTCCACAAATCGTTTTAGGAGTCATGAAAATTTTTGCTGCTACAAACGACCTATTCCTGGCACCAAAAATATGAGTTCCAGACCGCCAAGAAAGCAAAGGAATGTCAATAAAAAGAATCATTCGGAGCGAAGCGCCGAAAAAATTTGAGAAATTATGGTCGTCGACGGCCAAAAATCGTCGCAAATTGCATATCCATTCCTCATCTCACCAAATATTTGTGGCCAATGGGAGGTCGGCCGCCCCCGCCCCTAATCATACCAGGGTGTAGGGGGTATGGGGGCATGCACCCCCCAGAAACCAGAATACCACCCAGAATTCAATTTTTAAATTTGTTGTTTTTTGCAATTTTTTTATGTGAATGAATAGTGCTCGATGAGAAACGTTAAAAATGGTGTTTTTCGCCATACCACCATTTTTAAGGCTATTTTTTGACCTTTGAAAAATCTTGCATTCCCCCAGAACTTTGGTGCCGCTCACCTATGCCCCTTATCCGCCCCTGTCATCGATTGCACTTTTTATTTCAAATTATACGACTAATGTGAACCTGCACGCATTGTACATAATTATAGTGATACTTCGAAATGGCAGACGAATGACTAAGTTCGAAACAGTTTTTTTATTAAACGATGGAAGTGAGTTCATTTTTAATATATTTAAGCATTATTTCGTTGATGTAGCGATTGTCTTTGTTTCGTGTTAGCATGTAAGCAAGTAGCTGACTAGCTTCTTCATAAACAGCTTCTCCATTCGTTTTGTTCCTCATCTTATCACACAAAATTGCAAGCAATCGCGCCGTGTAAAGCAGAACATATTTCTTGGCCTTTAAAATAAGTTTTATAATTTTCTAAAAAAGGCGCGCTTATGCACTACCACTTTTATAATTTTTCTGATAATCTGTTAACGCATGAATAATATTCCGAATATTAATGAGAATCAAGCTCCAAAAATTAGGTTTTATTTGTGAAAAATTAAATTACTTAATAAAGTTAGTTGAATTAAAGCGTTAAATTTATGTAAATTAGATTTTATAAAGAAATAGTTAAACTATTAGCCTCGTTCATTTGCGAATGGCATCTTTAAAAGAGTTCCAAAATTAGAAGAAATTATAGAAAGCACATGATTTTTTAAAATTTTGTTGTAACCAAATTTTAATTGCCTCGTTTCTATCTCCCCTTAGGCATTGTTTTGATTTTTACATTATAATATTATTTTTTTATTGTTTCCACGTTTCCGTCTTATTTAGCATTCTATTAGCCGATTATAGACGATGAATTTAGGAACTTCATGCTTTACGCAAATAAAGAGAAAAGTCAGGAAAGAATGAGGCAGAAAGGGTTTTTAGTTTAATAAATTTTAATTCGAAAAACGTTCTAGACATGGAATTCGTAAGAAGTGTAAGATACATAGTAGAGATAACTAATCAACACTACATACGAGTGTATTACGGGTACGTCCCAGGCCCAACCAATTCATAAGCTGAACGTTTCCAGCTAAAAATATAAATAACTATGTAAAACTAGTATGTCTTACATCTATATCAATTAGCTTTGATGATCTTGGAGGTAAGGTCGCCAGATTCCTACATTCAAGATCCCTCTGATCAAATACAGGCTCCTGAATGAAGAGTATCAATTTCAATCTGACGTGATAAAGGTAAGCGATGAATAAAATTTTTGTATGAATTACTCTCAAGCTCCAAAACCATACGTAAATGAGGGTGAACAAGATTTTCGGATCAACTTCCTGTCCGATTATGTCAAATCTTTGCTCATCGTTGCCATTATTTAATTGAGTCTGAATTAATGCCTTATCTTAGTAGTTGACTGTAGGACATTATTAAGTTACAGTTGTTGATAAGCTCTTCAGTTGATCTGACACTAGTAGTTTTGAGATAAAGTATCGTAGAATGTTATTAAACCGGTGTCAAGGAGGGTGGACAACTAATTGTAATTCAAGTTAACGGTTAAAAAAATGAAAAATTAAAGTATTTAAGAATAAAAGTAATAAAAACGATATACGTACCAGTATATGAAAATGATAATCGTTGTATAAAACTTCTCCATTGAAAATTTCAACCAACTTTCTAAAACTTAAACGAAACTTAATTAACGACAAAATTTCATGACTGGCCCCGAAATTTCTAATAACCATCAGCTATAAAAAAGGCTCTGAGCTGTTCATACTAACTCTCATTATTTGTATATAGGTCGCCTAAGTGGTAAAGCAAAATTCAAAACTATGCTTAAAAATAAGAGTCTTTGTTGCCCTTTAAAACAGCTTTCGAGCATGATTTGCAAGTATTTTTACTAATATTTAGCTAGAAGATTTTATTAAGCGCATTGAACTTATCAGTAATTAGAGTAAACTGTCGGTTTGCTACTGAAAATATTCTTAAAATTCATGCCCAAGCTAACTTTTGAAACATTATAATTATTATTTGTAAAGTTCTGGATACGATTACTATATTCTCTGACTTAAGCCAGGCTCGGACCCGTACATTGAGAAATATAGACATATAGGTACGTGTTCTATGGAGGGTCGACCTCATAAAATTGACTCCCCCGCAAAATGTTGTCGACTTCCCCTCCCCGCAAAATACTGCCAACCTCCTCAGAATTTCTGATATTCCGGAAAAAATCCGGGCCATGGTTGTATGCACAGCTGTATTTAGGTCAATTTTTGTTTCGCATATTCTAATCAGATAGGTTTGACTACCTTAAGTTCGTCGACTCTTTTTTGTACTCTTTTATCTGTGCAGCACCGGAATATGCTTTCATTTATCTCAGTATTTGATTCCGTGGTAAGGAGCCGAGAATAAGCAAAACACGATCCTTTATCGATTCCACTTCTTACGGATTGCTGCGATAATTTGCGTAAGTACATCCTCGGCCGATTAATGTAGTCAATATCTGAATATCCATCAGTTTCGTCATTAATGTGGACGTGATTTGTTTCCCAAGACAACTGAAAAAATTCACCATTAATGTTTCTTAGAGGTTACTTTCATACGTAATGATGAGGCGCTTAATGAATGTGAATCACAAAGCATTAGGCAGATTTCGCACATAATTGCGTAATGAGCATGTTCATGAGTCCATTTTGGTTTAAAGAACTAGGTTTACTTAAATTATGATTAGTTTAATTCAGTTTCAGATAAGGATGTGTTATCATCGCATACATTACCGCACTTTTATCTATATGGAGTTGAAAGTGGAATTGTTTTTAGACTTTTAAACGAATAGGATGCAACTGTGCGACGATAGATGCTTATGTCAACGAGGGTAAAGCCACAGGGGCAGAGGAAGACGAATAGCAAGGATCGAACTTACTCAAAGTCAACTAGTGAGTTACTAATGTTATAATGAATTTTCTTGGTCAAAATCGTATCCAGAGATATGGTAAACTTTTATACGTTTTTTTCTAAACGGAAAATTTTCTGGTTTGCTCAAAGTACGATGCAGGTTAAATATCATAGAGGTTTTTCTTTTTCAGCTCATATTTCCTCATTAATTTCCTACGTTTGTTTCACGATAGATAATTGAAAGCGGAATAAGCTTCATATGGCTAAAATGAACATGTCGGACATGTTATGACTTTGTGATTCAATGCCAGTCTATAACAGCCGTGTAAAGAAAGTAGATCGACAGCCCGGCATAATTCTGACTGTTACTCGTATTCGGTCCTTTGCTTAATAAGTTTAGTGGATTAATGTGATGGCTAGAAGTAGCGTGATCTTGATTCTCGCAAATTTAATTTTTCATCTTATTGTTTAGGTTCGCCTTTATTAATGCCAAAAAAATTATTTCTGTGATTTGAAAAAAAATTTCTTTCATCTATTTCACGTGATATTTTTACCTTTTAGACCATGAGTAAAAAAGCATGATAATTTTTTTAACTTATAGGAAAGCCTCTTAGTAGATTTTGATTTCGTTATATAAGTTTTAATGTGAGATGTCATACTTTTTAATATATTCGACGATTAGCAACTGAGTTGAATTTTAGACTTGTCTCACTGTTTATAAAACATTTGTGCTTTTAAGCTGACTAATCTTACTTCTGTCTGTTCGCTGTTATTATTGGCTTCTTCCAAGAATGGCAATAGACTAGGTGAAGATCGTTTCTCAGAATTTCGCGTTTCAAGCAACTGAATTAATTTTTCTCCGCAGAGATATACAACCTATCAATAAGAAATATGTTAAATCAACAAGAAATATGTTAAATT
The DNA here is from genome assembly GCA_036768485.1 of Mermis nigrescens. Lineage (NCBI taxonomy): Eukaryota > Metazoa > Nematoda > Enoplea > Mermithida > Mermithidae > Mermis > Mermis nigrescens. Next base: position 1,496,932 of record JAVLUZ010000056.1, read on the forward strand.
GCACGCAATTAAATAAAATTTACACGAAACTTGCGTATACGAGTAGAAGGTCCTTAGATGGATTAACTTATTTGTAAAGCAGTAATTAAAGCTTTTTTGGAACTTTTTTGAAAAAGCTTTTAGCATCTCACTTCTGGTAAGTGTCTCGTGGCTGGATTTTCAAAACCATGTAGTTGCCTCTGTTGCATTTGTACATATTCGCTCAAATTCACGCTGAAATGTAACCGGACAATAAGCCATTATTTCGATTAACAATACGTAACTACACTAATAATATTACTTAATGCATCAAATAAATTCTATGATAACATATCCGATCAAGTCTTGAGATTACTTCAATGATAAAATGCGTGGAAATATAGCTAAAGAATAATCATTGCATGATTTAATGCAATAAATGAATTTTTCTTATAATACGCCTAGTGCTTTAGAAACAACAACTATACCCTAATATACATTAGAAAGCAGAGAGCAATAAATGTAAACGAATTCTTCATTAATGCCGAAAATATATTACAAATATTTGCCATACGATTAGCTGAATGGATCACAGCTTTTTATATAACTGTCTTATTTATCTATTTATTTATCTGATTTTCATTATAATCTTTGAATCTAATTAATGACTTTTTACTAATTACTAACAATGAATATGTGCTAAAATTAATTGTATCATTTTAATAAAAGTTTATTATCGTAATAACCTATCACGTCACTTTACTCTTATCTTTTATAATATATTACAAGTGTTCTTTGAAAAATAATCCTGATAATTAAAAAGTGATTTGATAGAGCACATCGTATAAAATATATGCACTGAAGAAAATTTACAATAAACGACTTCTTGTTAACTTAAAATCTCAGGTAGATTAATATTTCAATAATTAATTCGCTAAATTCAGGTAAACGAAAATAGCAAAAGTGTCTCGGATCCAACAACCAAACATGCATACAGAATAGAGACTTGTTGGATCTATACCAATCTTGGGCTTAGGGTCTAGGGAGTCTGAACCATACGTGTTCTTGGGGGTTTTGGGGGGTTTAGATTCTGAATGACAGCCGACCCCCCATCGCAAAATGGCTGCGACCCGCCCAGAATTGTCGATTTTTGCAAAGTTGGTAAAAGTTGTAAAAAGTGTGCCTAGGCGTTTTTAGCTCATTTTCAACTCAAAAAGCTCTGTTCGGCACTTCGCGCCATATGCACATTTTTTGACTATATTTTGTTCAATTTACTCAATTTTCTCTATTTTTTTAGATTTATTTTACGCATTTATGTTCTAGAAAAAGCGAGCATTGTCTGAAATGCCAAAAAACATTTTTTGACGTGTACACATCGTTTTTTAGCCCAAAAAGGGCACTTCTTAAAAAAGTTTTGGGCCTGACCTCCCCCCAGAATTCTCATACTGTATTTGTATGGCCTGGACCCCCATCCACCTCAAAATCCGACGCACCCCCAAATCGATAGACCCCCAGAATTAAATTTTTGATACTATTTACAGCAATTTTGTCTCATCGGACCGCCCAGAATTCGGCTGCTGCCCATGTATAGCCCTATACCCCTAGAAGTAGAAAAAAAGTTTCTATGGCAATAAGTCAAAAATAAGGCCAAAACGGAAAAAAATTAAAAAGTTTTGCAAAAGTGTTTGAAATTAATCAGAAAATGTCAATTAAAGTATTCTTTACGCTTTCATAACGTTTATACTAATTTTAAAGGTCATTTCAGCTCAAAGACCTCTGGTTGAACCCAAAAACCGGTTTGACCACTCAGATCGGCCATGCTACGCATGGTATCAAAGCGTCTCATTTTGTGTCATTTTACGCGATACTCAAATCTCGTTTCTTCAGGCACGTAGCTAGCCGTCCTATTTTGGGGGGACCAACACCAATTTTGGGGGACCAACATAATTTTGGGGGACTAAGCCCTTTTAAAAAGTCCTATTTTTCCGATTCTTCTGAATTTTTGGGGGTCAGGACCCCCCATTACCCCCACAGCTACGTGCCTGCGTTTCTTACTCCGTTCGAAACACAGGACGAAGATTCAGCCACATTTTGTAGAATTTTGATACCATGTCGACTTGGTCTTGAGTTTGTACAGAAGCTGGCCTGTTGTGTGCGGTCAATGGACTATTAAACTATTAATTACTTGACACTAATGATATGTTTCCTAATTTACCTGGTTGCCCTAAGGAGCTCTATAGCTTGATTATCAGTGTAGTTTTGCCTCCAAATTAAAAAAGCGCAAATAAGCACGCTTGTTCTGCCCAAGCCAGCATGACAATGTATAGCAACCTGAAATTTTATTTACATTAAATTGGACATTCGGAAGGATGAAATAAAAAATTAGACGATCAAAAGAAGAGCATTGCTTTTGTTTTTCATTAATTAAGATGCATGACATGCTAAAAGCAACAAAGCTTTATTATATCCGCTACAGAAATCTAGTTTTTAAAAATTTATTATTTTTATCTGGTAATTTATGTTTTGTATGATTATAATTTCTGACATTTTTTCTTATATGTATTTATATTTTAAACTTCTTTACGACCAGGGAAAATCCTATCCGAAAAAACTGCATATAATTCCTGTTAAATTAGTAAGAATCGACTCATAATAAGAAAGCACACTAAGCACCTTGCCCTGAGTTAAAGCGAAACGTACAATTTTGACCATATCGAATAGAGTTTGCATAGAGCTGACTCCGAAATCAGGCCAACCGAAATTGTAATGATAGACTGAAAAATTTAAGATCCAGAAGCAATTGCATTTAATGAACTGAAAATTTTATTAATGAAGATTGTACACAACAGGGCCGACACTTACACCCTTGAGCCATCGCATCTTCGGGATCGTAGCTAAAACCACATTTCAGCAGTTCTGGACCACAGTGGTTATGCTCCATGTATTTTTGCAAATTTATAATGCTCGCAATCTTCGCACTTTTCAATTGATCAAATAAATTATACTTTTTGATAGTAACTGAAGTTGGTCTGGATGTTGCCAGTATATCTTCAGTAATCCTGCAGACAGCGTAAGAATTTTATTACATGAATTTAACAAACAAAATTTTCATTTTAAATGCAGAGTTAAGCAAGCAATCGATGAAGAAGAATGCCTACCAAGCTGAAAATAGACCAGGTATTGCCTGTTCCGCTGGCGTCATGCAATCGGGGTTGCAGTATGTGCATCGCCGTCCATGGCAAAATAATCTGCACTTATAATTATCGGGTGTTAATCGTAAAAAAATTGTCTTACCTTGCCATAATTCGCTAGAGCAGTTTTATCCTTTAATTTCGACCCCGCATTGCCTACAAGATATGTTAACTTCGGTCAGATAACAATTTTTTGATTAATAGATACGATTTTTAGCGTAATATTTGATTACCTTGGAGAAATAATTCACAGGCGCGTGCATTCATGGCAACAACCACATTCTGAGAGGTCCGATGGGGCCGAATTGCCAAAAATAGCAATGAAAATTCAATTCTGGGGTCTATTGATTTGGGGAGTCGGCCAGATCTGAGAGAGTTCAAACTCCAGACCCCTCCCCACGCCCATGTATTGGTCTTGGTGTTTGTGGCCTTCAAAAATCAGGAGCGAAAATTTTGATCAGATATCTCGATGATTATAAGGAACTGATGATATTTTCAGATATATCAATAATCATAAGGACCTTATACCTTAAGCTTTATTTTGCAAGCTTTAAACGATAAGATCAATTGCAGAAGAATCAAAAAAGAATTCCGATCCATTTCTAACTCATGCTCAGATGTGTGTATAAAAATTCGTCTCTTACGGTAGATATATAAATAAATTATTCCTATCCGAGTCTGGACATTAAGAATTCAATAACTCTTGCCGATGCTCCTTTTGGTGCATTTAAGAAACTAAACATAATATAATAAGTTAGCAAGAAGTGCTCTAAAATTCTGACTTATTAACTATACCATACCCAAACTTAGGATGCTTAGAAGATGAAAATTATACAAAAAATAAATTCGGCGAAAGCACCGTAAAAAGTTCGAATGCATTAGTAACAGGTGTAGAAACTTATTATGGCGATCTTTCATATGCGTTTAAAGAAATTTTAATTTTACCTTTCGGAGTACCCTTTAGGAGACCCTAGAGGGCCAGACTCCCCCTACGTGCTTGACAGTACAGTTCACATGAAGTTCAGGTTTGTGCTCCCTTTAGACACATAGACTCTTCGATATATCGCAGAATATGTGTCATTCGACCAACTGTTTTGGATGAATGACCCACATGCTCGTTAGACTGGATCCTAAATAGATACCGAAAAAAATCTATAGACCTACTCTGTATTGATAAATTCACGATAAAGATCTCGTAATGTTCATGTTCAAGCACTTGTGAGAAATAATCGAGTAATATAATATCGTTTTGAGAAGCCCGACTGTGCAACTCATCACTATCTCCGGTAAACCGAAAACTACGTCACTTACTACCGAATTAGAAAGGCCGGATTACGGGGCAAGGGAGGGCCGCCCCGACTGTAGTCAAAAAATATTTGGCGCAATACGGCATAAATGTGTATTTTTGATGATTTTAGCCGTTTTTATCACGAATTTTTAAATTTTTCGGCGCATTGCACTGGTAATACTCATTAATAACATTCACTGACATTCTTTGCGCTCTAAAAACCTTATTTTTACGTCATAAGTGTTTTTGTATAGAACAAAATGTTATGGTTGTTACACTGATTTCTCCAGTTATATAGGTACTTTTCAGCGCTTTGTGTCGATTTTTTGCACTAATTTTGCGCGTTTTTCATGGAAAGCTTCCGGGAATTTTTACATGTTTAAATTTTTCGCATCAGAAATGATTTTGCCTATCAAAAGACGACAAAAACTGAACGGATTTTCCAGGCAATTTTTGATACTTTTTATGAAATTTTGGGTTCCGCCCCCTGTCAGAAAATCTTGGATCCACCAAAACGAATTATCGATAATTTTCCGAGTTCAAAATAGCAATCGGAATAGACGCAGACGCCACTCTCCAGAACTGAAAATAGCTAATTTAAACTGTGAGATAAGTGGAGAAAACCGGGTCTAACGAGATGGGCTCATTGCAGCACGTTCATAAGTTCAGTTTAAGCTCTTAACTTATTACGTTAGTAGTGGCTCCATAGATTTATAGGTATATATTGCGTTGCATCAAAATTTACGTAATTTTATACATATGTCTAAAGGTTCATGTGTAAGTTCTCTCGATGTTCTCTCGATTCTTCAATTCTCTGCCAAAAATCACGAAAAACATCCAAAAATGAATTCTGGTGTTCTACCGTAATCCGCCGAGGGTATCACTAGTAGATTCTGGTGATCTAAACCTCAGCTCATTTTTCTTTCCTAACTTCTTTCTGATTTACTGCTAGATTTTGACTTTTTTCACGTTGATTAGCTTTACCATTTAATGCTCCTAGCTTTTATCTTGTTACTGCTAATCTAAATATATGTCTGTCTTGGTGCCGTTTACTGATCTTGAAACATGCCTACTCAGAAATTGCCAGATCTTCGCCAAACTGACCAGTTTTGACATTTTTCCTTTTTTTAAACACCAAGGGATAGAACTTGACGAAAAAATCGAAAAAAATATTTCGCCCTTTTCATAAATTTATCTACCGTAAGCTAAGTCATTATATCAGATGACGCCAAAAAAGAATGAAAATGATCATATTCAATATTTGTTGTGCATCGAGAATTTCCTTACTGAGTTCCAACCACGTGTGAACTTATTGGCGAATCCGTATTTGATTTTTCATTCCACTGATTTATTTTAAGTTGTCGCTGCGTGAACAACAAGTGAAAGCAGTCACAAAGATGCAACCCGCAAATGCCATTGATAGTGGTAAAAATTTAGTGCTTAATGCAGTCACATAACGTACATATGTACATAGGAATATTATGTGAGTACCAGGAGTTATTCTTTTGGTACCTTCACATGCTTTTGATTTTAAAAAATTTCAATCGTTCCTTCTAACTGTTTTGATGAGACTGGTGTTAGCTGCAAGTTGTGTGTTATTACTCATTTACTCATTTATTTATTTTTATTTTATTTTTTTTTCTCTAAAACATAATTTTTTCGCTATTTTTGTCTCATTGATGACTTTCTGTCATAATTAGCTGTTCTCACCTCGTCTAATCGCATTATTTATGTTCCATCTAAATTTAAAAAATTTCTCCTATCCGAACAATATATTAGATACTATTTCTAAAAAGAGACCCATTCTAAGAGATAATTGAAGTTTACTAGATCATGTTTGTGCCTCTCAGCTTACTAGTTAGCGACTGTGCATTCTAATCTATGTAATCAGTTCAGTAAATGTAACCAGGTAGCTGAGAAAAGTGGACCTCGTGGCCATCCCTGGGCATGGGGGTTTTGGGGGTATCCAGCCTCCGGGAAACCAAAATACCCTCCAGAAACCAAAATACCCCCTAGAATTCAAATTTTTTTGTTTTTTTCGCAATTTTTTGATGCCAAGGGATAGTGGTTAATAAGAAACGTACGTTGAAAAATGGTGCTTTTTTCGCTATACCACCATTTTTAAGGCCATTTTTTGACCTTTGAAAAATCTTGCACCCCCAGAATTTTAGTGCCGCCCACCTATGCCCGTGGCCTGCTGTTCTGCACACATTGAACGACATCCTGATACTATACAGATAGCGCTTCTGCATCTTAACATATTTTTGTCTGCAACTTGAAAAACAACTTCATTAAAAATCTCTCTTGAAGAAATTTATGAAATATTGTTCGAACCATGAGGAATGCTTTGAAAAGGTACTTAAGTAGGTAAGTACCTTCTCGAAAGCTGACGAATCATTTCGATTTTCGCGTTGCTCAGAAAGAGTCTGATCTTTTACGATTTTTCTCGACTTTTTCATGGGCAATCTTTATTCCTGGTCAACTCTAAATCTATTTTATTGAGTGCATACTCGCAAATTTGAACTTCGTATTTTTCTTTGATGAATAATAATATGCGAATAAGGATTCAGCTCGTACCCGAGTTTTTTGAGCAGCTCGACCGATCCGTCTGGCGTCTTCTAAAGTCAGCCATTCTAATGTCTCCTAATTAACCCGGCAAAAATAACTTCCTTCGAGAATACATCTAGAGGGCTAAATGGAGATATCAGTCAATCCGCAATCCTTGGACCATTCTACTATTGGCTCGCGGATGTGTAAAAACTAGTTTCCTTCAGTACTGATTGAGCGTAATTGCGAATTGTTTAACTATAGTTTTCCTGAGCTTTTGATAATTATGTGTAGTTGGTTTAAAAAAATCATCTTGCTCGCTAGTCATTCTTACTCATAATTGATCGGGTGCATTATGCATTTTGTATCTAAGCGAGCGACGAAGCTGTGCAGCGACTGTTTTTATTAACAGGTTTGCTGTCAAGGTAACCCACGTTTTTTATTATTATTAATTTACGCATTCCTTATTTGGCGTCATATCAGAAATTTAATGAAGCTTTTTTTGATAAGAGATTCGTGATGATAGATCTGGCCAATAAGTTATAATGGATTTTGCATGTCCCTATCTTGTTTTGCCTGCTTTCAATGACGATGATTATCACTAAAGCTAATAGAGGAGGTAACAACGAAGAAATGCATGGACAAAAATCGATCCGGAGGTCATAATAGACATTTCACAATATGCATATATGTGTATTTTTTACGTATATTTTCGAGAAGTGCTACTGACTTTTATTTTAAATGCAATCGTGGTTTGCATCTTTCCGCAAAATTCAGGAGACCGTTGTCATTCATTCAAAACCATCCGTTTTTTGATACAGTTATATGATGGGCGTGAGTAGTTAAGCGTGTCCCCCTAGGCTGCAACACAAAGTATAGCCAGTGCTTAAGCATAGGCTGTGTTAAAGCATAGTCCTGTGTTGAAGCATAGGCTATATGTTTTGTGTTGCACTCTAGGGGATGACGTCACACTATAGTTAACCTCAACTATGGGTATACTGGAGACTATTTTAAATTTGCGGATCAAGTCAACCAGGTATACTTTACACTACAGCAAGAGCAATTTTTTAATGCTGGGGGATATACGAAAAATGGGGGAATCTATCAGAATTTTATTTTGGGGGGATAACTATGAACACCGCTTACCATACTAAATGCGTACAATATTCTAACTCGGGTATCACTTGACCACTTTACACTTTACACTCGAGTAGTTTACACAATATTATAAAACCGCTATAAATCATGAACCAATGGCCGGATTGAGCTGAAATGTTCAGAATGTAAAGACTACATGCCAAAAATAATGTGTATGGAAAATCGTGTACCGGCTTACTGTAGCTATGTTATAACACGTATTTTTTGAACCAATGGCCGGATTGAGCTGAAATTTTCAGAATATAAAGACTACATGCCAAAAATAACGTATATGGAAAATCGTGTACCGGCTTACTGTAGCTATGTTATAACACGTATTTTTTGAACCAATGGCCGGATTGAGCTGAAATTTTCAGAATATAAAGACTACATGCCAAAAATAACGTATATGGAAAATCGTGTACTGGCTTACTGTAGCTATGTTATAACACGTATTTTTTGAAGCAATGGCCGGATTGAGCTCAAATTTGAGAAACAGCATATACACGAGTCACAAATTCTTTACACATTGTCTTACTGTAGGTATACTGTAGCTTTTTGGATTTTCTATATCTCACAAACTAACAGTCAAATAGAGCTGAAATTCAACAAATTAGATGTATATGAGTCAAAAATAACGTACGCAAAATATAGTGCACGGGGTTACTGTAGGTATGCTACAACACATATCTTTTAATTTGCTGAGCTGGAAATTTGAGAGGATTAAGAAACACGATAGAACAGTACACAAGGACTACTATAGGCCACATTTAGTGACCCATAGTGAGGAAAAGGTGGTTGTGAAAAAGGTTACAAAGGGTCCACAGTCTCGCACAGATCTCCCCAACCTAAAGCTAGAGGATCACTCTGTAGACTGCAGATCTTTTGTATGAACACACTGAAAACGTACATAATACTTAATAAGATTATGAGACAATAAAACATGAAGATACGGGTTTAACGAAAAAATCAGACATATTTTGTAAGATTTGGAAATTATTTTGTAAAATTTGGAAACTTTTTTGTAAAATTTGGAAATTATTTTGTAAAATTTGGAAACTTTTTTGTAAAATTTGGAAACTTTTTTGTAAAATTTGGAAATTATTTTGTAAAATTTGGAAACTTTTCTGTAGAATTTGGAAATTATTTTGTAAAATTTGGAAACTTTTTTACGTGCTTAAGCATTGGAATTTTGTAAAATTCGGAAACTTTTTTTGTAAAGTTTGGAAATTATTTTGTAAAGTTTAGAAACTTTTTTGTGAAATTTGGAAACTTTTTTGTAAAATTTGGAAACTTTTTTGTAAAATTTGGAAACTTTCTGTAAGTCTATAAAATTTCTTTCGAAATTTGAGAAATTCCAAGCCAAACCGGAATTCCTCTTGTAGAAATCAAAAAGTTTCTTGCAAAGTTTGGAATTTTCTTGCAGAATTTGAGTATTCTTGCATTGTTTCTGAAAAACATTGAGAAATCTTGGGATACAGAGGAGCTTTTGTGAACTTTGAGAAATCTAAAAACAATTTTCTCATCCGAACTTGGAAAACTTGCAAGATTTGGTAATCTATCATTAGAAAATGAAATTAAGGAGGTAAAGGTTGTGCAAGTTTAATAAATATGAAACAAATTGTCCTGTATATTCTTGCAAATGAACAAAATATTTAGTCCTCTTGTTACGGCTATGTGTTACTTTGACCACGATCAAAAACTACCCTTTCTTTACAACAAATTTATGTAGTTCTGGCTAACATAGAGGCCAAAATTTCCTATTTAAAACACAGTTTTGTACCAAATATTGCTCAAAACATGGGAAATTCTCAACGCAGAAGTCTCGTATCTGTATATGGAATGCATCTTTCTGTATGTGCGAAGGATTTTACCTTTATGCGACTATTTTGTTGTCCAAAACATACATTTTGTACTTATTTTTCAACAAGTCTCGGCTAAAAACATGTGCTTTTGCTGAAGAAAATGAAAATAAACATAGAAAATAAGCATATTTTGATAGCAATAAAACATGACCAGTTTCTGAAAGTAGGGATAGCCAACTTTTCTGTCTCCAAAGCATGAAAATAAAGAAAATATACATGCATTTGTAGGAAATTTTCGAATTTTTCGCAATTTTCGAGTGGTTCCACTCCATTGCACAAAATAGTACTTGTTATTAAAACTCTAGAATTTTCCCTCACAGAAAGGTATACTTTTGCACCCAGCGGAAGTTATCTAGGAAAAAAGAATCAAAAATTTATGCTAAAATAGATATCATGTATAGCACCGACATAGCAAAAGGCAGATAATTGTGTGTTTTAAGAATCATTCTGAACATTTTGGGAAAAGTTTGGTCTCCATGTGCACAGTAGTTGAGGGTTGAGACACATTTTCAGGTCGAAATGATGTGAACTTTCAAGCAAGAAACAGGCAAAAATAATGCAAATAGATGCTGAAATAGAAAAATGTCAGTTTTGCTCGGAAAGTTCTTAAGATCAACCAGAAATGGCAACTCAGGTAGATTCTGCACTATTTTTACCCTTCTAGTCAGTTTTTCAGGAATTTCAGCCTTGAAAGGTTTGGAAAATTGACACTTCTTTACCCTTTTCACCCTCCCAGACCAAGATCTGCTTTGGGCAAAAATAATTTATAATTAAGGCCAAAAAGAGACAAATATTGCAGCTTTGTTGAGAAAGTGCTTGAAATCAGCTGAAAACTGCAAGTTGAGATAACTTTTTGGTTGTTTTTATGAATTTTAGGGCCATTTGAGTCCTGAAAAGCTCGAAAAATTTACTTTCAGACTGCCTCATCCTCTCAGGCCTCCTGGCCAGACACTCACATGAGGGTTTGGGGGTTTTGCCCCAAAAGGGAAGATTTTCTAGGAAAATGAGGCAAAATAAAAACCAACATTGAATGAAAATTAAAATATTTGTTTAGAAACATCAAAAACCGAACGGAAACTATGGATTTACATGGTTTTTCGCTATTTAGCTTTAAATCGCGTTTTTTGTGGTCATTTTATCTCCTAGACTAAGGTCTGTTTCAGTCAAAAATAATGTAAAATCAAGGCCAAAAACAGACAAAAATCATATTTTGTTGCAAAAGTCTTGAAATCAAGCAGAAACTGTCAGTTAAGTTGAAGTTTAAGCTATTTTGATGCTCACAGTCAATTTTTGAGGCCATTTCAGCTCTAAAAGGCTCGAAGAACTAGCTCTCAAGACTGCAAAATCCTTGCAGGCCTCCTGATCTGACAAGCCTGTAAATTTGGATATAGAAATTATAAAAGAAAATTTGAATATAGAAATCCTTTCATTTTTACAAACCAATCTTGTGAAACTTGTCATGGTTTATGAATATTAATTTTATTATTCAATATCAGGCATATTCATTTTGAAGTATTTTTCAGTAAATTGTGCAAAATTTTGGAATTAGTAATATTTATGTGAGCAATTCGTTGAAAATATGCTTAAATTGACCAATTAATTATGTAAGAAATATATTTTTGCATATGAACATGCAGATAATATTAAAAATTAAGATAAATTCATTTACTTTGACCACATTTGTTATAATACTAAGAGAGGTAATCATGGTCTGCCTTTCTGTAAATCTTAAACATGGGATACATAAAGCCATGTCTCCAGAAATTTATCGGTTTCAAATATTCTTGAGCTTGACAATTTGATCAGGCAGAAACTTGCTATAGAATAACAGCAATATTTTCATACCTCTTGCTATTTCTGACTTGGAATGTTGTTTATGGATGAAGATACCATATCAGTTTTATTGGAAATTCAACTGGCTGTCTTATCTTGCTAGTAATTCTTTCTTGAACATATACAAACATTGAAAAGAAGCTTCATTCTAAAATGCTTCAATGTCAATAATATAGCTATTTGAACTATCACAATAAAGATTAGTTAACTAAGCAAGTTTATTTGGACATCTGTCATTCTTACCTTTATTTGTATAATATAAATACAAACATAAATTGGAAGTAATAATCAGTAAAAAATGTAATTATTCCTTGGTTGCTATGCTATATTTCTGCCATAATCAATGATTTAGCACACTTAGAACCTCCCTTTTTTCCAGAATATGGATGCATTAATAGTGAGTTATTTCGATATACTAAGGCGAATTAAAACATGTAATTGAAAAATGCGGGTTTCTGCTCAATATTGTTAAAAATGCAGAGCATAAAAATACTCACTTCCTTCTTGAGGAAAAGGACTAATTGTGAAATATAAGAGATATTGTGTAAAATCATAATTTTCCAGGCTTTTTTATTTACAGTTTTCTGCCCATCACCCATGTTTCAGATTAGAGGTTTTTTGAACTCTGGACTATAAATGTTTATATTCTAAACAATTGGAATATTAATCTTTGAAATAGGTATCACACTTATATTTGTTATTTACATGGCGAAATCAGGGGCTGAAGTAGAGATTTGGCTGTACAGTCTATGTTTTCGTATGAACCTATCAGAAAATGTAAGATTTATATCATGGTTTTACCCTTTGCCTCACTGCACACCAAGGTCTGGGAGCATAGGTGGCAAGAAGGACCGCTCTGGGGGTCAAAATTTCTGCTTTTTTGGAATAATGGCCGAAAAAATGGGTGTAAACGCTAAAATAAGGTTATTACCATGTAAATCCATAGTTTCGGATCACTTTTAGGCATTTTCGGAAAGATTCTTCAATTTTCATTCAGTTTTAGTCCTCAGCTTGCCTCAATTGACCTGGAAAATTCCCATTTCTTCCATTCTGAGCTGGTCTAGACCCCAAATCCACAGGCTTGTCAGATCAGGAGGCCTGCAAGGATTTTGCAGTCTTGAGAGCTAATTCTTCGAGCCTTTTAGGGCTGAAATGGCCACAAAAATTGACTGTGAGCATCAAAATAGCATAAACTTCAACTTAAGTGACAGTTTCTGCTTGATTTCAAGACTTTTGCAACAAAATATGATTTTCGTCTGTTTTTGGCCTTGATTTTACACTATTTTTGACTAAAACAGACCTTAGTCTAGGAGGTAAAATGGCCACAAAAACGGGATTTAAAGCTTAAATAGCGAAAAAACCATGTAACTCCATAGTTTCCCTACGGTTCTTGATGTTTCTAAACAAATTTTTAAATTTTCATTCAATGTTGATTTTTATTTTGCCTCATTTTCCCTAGAAAATCTTCCCTTTTAAGGCAAAACCCCCAAACCCTCATGTGAGTGTCTGGCCAGGAGGCCTGAGAGGATGAGGCAGTCTGAAAGTAAATTTTTCGAGCTTTTTAGGACTCAAATGGCCCTAAAATTCATAAAAACAACCAAAAAGTTATCTCAACTTGCAGTTTTCAGCTGATTTCAAGCACTTTCTCAACAAAGCTGCAATATTTGTCTCTTTTTGGCCTTAATTATACATAATTTTTGCCCAAAGCAGATCTTGGTCTGGGAGGTTGAAGTGGGTAAAGAAGTGTCAATTTTCCAAACCTTCCAAGGCTGAAATTGCTGAAAAACTGACTAGAAGGGTAAAAATAGTGCAGAATATGCCTGAGTTGCCATTTCTGGTTGATCTTAAGAACTTTCCGAGCAAAACTGACATTTTTCCATTTTAGCATCTATTTCCATTATTTTTGCCTGTTCCTTGTTTGAAAGTTAACATCATTTCTACCTGAAAATGTGTCTCAACCCTCAACTACTGTGCACATGGAGACCAAACTTTTCCCAAAATGTTCAGAATGATTCTTAAAACACACAATTATCTGCCTTATTGCTATGTCGGTGCTATACATGATATCTATTTTAGCATAAATTTTTGATTCTTTTTTCCTAGAGAACTTCCGCTGGGTGCAAAAGTATACCTTTCTGCGCGGGAAAATTCTAGAGTTTTAATAACAAGTACTATTTTGTGCAATGGAGTGGAACCACTCGAAAATTGCGAAAAATTCGAAAATTTCCTACAAATGCATGTATATTTTCTTTATTTTCATGCTTTGGAGACAGAAAAGATGGCTATCCCTACTATCAGAAACTGGTCATGTTTTATTGCTATCAAAATATGCTTATTTTCTATGTTTATTTTCATTTTCTTCAGCAAAAGTACATGTTTTTAGCCGAGACTTGTTGAAAAATCAGTACAAAATGTATGTTGTGGACAACAAAATAGTCGCATAAAGGTAAAATCCTTCGCACATACAGAAAGATGCATTCCATATACAGATATGAGGCTTCTGCGTTGAGAATTTCTCATGTTTTGAGCCAAATTTGGTACAAAACTGTGTTTTAAATAGGAAATTTTGGCCTCTATGTTAGCCAGAACTACATAAATTTGTTGTAAAGAAAGGGTAGTTTTTGATCGTGGTCAAAGTAACACATAGCCGTAACAAGAGGACTAAATATTTTGTTCATTTGCAAGAATATACAGGACAATTTGTTTCATATTTATTAAACTTGCACAACCTTTACCTCCTTAATTTCATTTTCTAATGATAGATTACCAAATCTTGCAAGTTTTCCAAGTTCGGATGAGAAAATTGTTTTTAGATTTCTCAAAGTTCACAAAAGCTCCTCTGTATCCCTAGATTTCTCAATGTTTTTCAGAAACAATGCAATAATACTCAAATTCTGCAAGAAAATTCCAAACTTTGCAAGAAACTTTTTGATTTCTACAAGAGGAATTCCGGTTTGGCTTGGAATTTCTCAAATTTCGAAAGAAATTTTATAGACTTACAGAAAGTTTCCAAATTTTACAAAAAAGTTTCCAAATTTCACAAAAAAGTTTCTAAACTTTACAAAATAATTCCCAAACTTTACAAAAAAAGTTTCCGAATTTTAAAAAATTCCTATGCTTAAGCACCTAAAAAAGTTTCCAAATTTTACAAAATAATTTCCAAATTCTACAAAATAATTTCCAAATTTTACAAAAAAGTTTCCAAATTTTACAAAATAATTTCCAAATCTTACAAAATATGTCTGATTTTTTCGTTAAACCCGTATCTTCATGTTTTATTGTCTCATAATCTTATTAAGTATTATGTACGTTTTCAGTGTGTTCATACAAAAGATCTGCAGTCTACAGAGTGATCCTCTAGCTTTAGGTTGGGGGAGATCTGTGCGAGACTGCGGAACCTTTTTCACAACCACCTTTTCCTCACTATGGGTCACTAAATGTGGCCTATAGTAGTCCTTGTGTACTGTTCTATCGTGTTTCTTAATCCTCTCAAATTTCCAGCTCAGCAAATTGAAAGATATGTGTTGTAGCATACCTACAGTAACCCCGTGCACTATATTTTGCGTACGTTATTTTTGACTCATATACATCTAATTTATTGAATTTCAGCTCTATTTGACTGTTAGTTTGTGAGATATAGAAAATCCAAAAAGCTACAGTATACCTACAGTAAGACAATGTGTAAAGAATTTGTGACTCGTGTATATGCTGTTTCTCAAATTTGAGCTCAATCCGGCCATTGCTTCAAAAAATACGTGTTATAACATAGCTACAGTAAGCCAGTACACGATTTTCCATATACGTTATTTTTGGCATGTAGTCTTTATATTCTGAAAATTTCAGCTCAATCCGGCCATTGGTTCAAAAAATACGTGTTATAACATAGCTACAGTAAGCCGGTACACGATTTTCCATATACGTTATTTTTGGCATGTAGTCTTTATATTCTGAAAATTTCAGCTCAATCCGGCCATTGGTTCAAAAAATACGTGTTATAACATAGCTACAGTAAGCCGGTACACGATTTTTCATACACATTATTTTTGACATGTAGTCTTTACATTCTGAACATTTCAGCTCAATCCGGCCATTGGTTCATGATTTATAGCGGTTTTATAATATTGTGTAAACTACTCGAGTGTAAAGTGTAAAGTGGTCAAGTGATACCCGAGTTAGAATATTGTACGCATTTAGTATGGTAAGCGGTGTTCATAGTTATCCCCCCAAAATAAAATTCTGATAGATTCCCCCATTTTTCGTATATCCCCCCAGCATTAAAAAATTGCTCTTGCTGTAGTGTAAAGTATACCTGGTTGACTTGATCCGCAAATTTAAAATAGTCTCCAGTATACTCATAGTTGAGGTTAACTATAGTGTGACGTCATCCCCTAGAGTGCAACACAAAACATATAGCCTATGCTTCAACACAGGACTATGCTTTAACACAGCCTATGCTTAAGCACTGGCTATACTTTGTGTTGCAGCCTAGGGGGACACGCTTAACTACTGGCGTGGGGGTCTGACTACTCCCCCTAAAATCCAGCGGACCCCCAAAAAATCGATGGCCCCAGAATTTAAATTTTTAGTTCTACTTTTTACGATTCACCCCATCCGATGACTGTCTGGCTGAATGAATTTACAAATGCATTCCTCAATAAAGCTACTTGAAGCTGTTTTCTGCAATGTTACAGAAAAATTTAGAAAAGTTTGTTTTGCTTAAGGCGACGACAATACGCTGTGCAAGGATACATACACAAATATCTGCTTTTCGCTAAATTTTGAATTAAAGTTCACATTAATTACTTCCGGCTTTAATAAATACGGCAATAAGTCTTTGTACCAAAAGTAAGTACCTATTTTGAAAGTAAGTCGCTCAATTGATAGGATATGAAACAATAATACTGCATAAGTTAGCACTTTAATTTGTTCGTTAACACAATGATTTAGAAACATATTCTTTCAATTCAAGAGCATCAAATTGTCAGAATTGATGCTCCAGGATGCTTTTCAATAACGCTCGCATATCACGAGATTAATTTTCCAGTCAAGTTTCCATTCTACATATGACAATAGGATCCATGTTTCCATGAATGAAATCAAATTAATTCAACTTAATAATAACACGAACGAAAATTAGCGTCAGTTGCCACCATAATTATAAAAAGATCCTGATGCGATTATAATTATTACGCAATGCGATTAAAAGAAGAAAATAATTAACACTGCAACAAAACGATAATTAAATCAACACCGAATTTTAACCGGTACGATTGAACCGGGTTTGAGACAAATAAATTGGTTGAAAATTATATATTTATCATATTTGCTCATGACGGCTGTATCACTAAACGCAGTGGAAATTAGACCAGCTGCTTTTACGCCCAGATATCGCATCATTTTTGGCCCATACGCGCCACCAATATTCATGATGGTTCGGATTCAGACTGGCCGAGTAGTGGTTTTGAGCGGTGGGAATTTCCAACGGATAATGATCATCAGCTGGAGCGAATGCCGATGGATTGTCGTCGGGATTTTCGCAGTCGTGCGATAATTTAGACCCCTAGTAGAAAACACGTTTACGTCTTTTGTGTAGCAGGACAATTTTTCATTTCTTATTGATTTGAGAATTTGAGTATATACTTATAAAATATGTCTACCAAAAACACGAATACCCGTGCTATGGGATGATATGTCAGCGTAATGATTTTATACTATTTACGATAACCTGCTGGTCCGTAGCCAGGGCCCGGTTTCAATATCTTTAGGCTTAAGCCAGGCTTAAACCTGACTTCAAAGTTTTAACATATGTGGCAAATTTCGAGCCTGGTTGAAGCCTAGCTTAAGCCTAGCTTAAACTTGACTTAAGCCAGGCTTAAACCTGGCCACGTATGTTTAAATATTGAAGTATTTTTTTCTTGACCTGAGCTGCGAAACAGTCCAAAGTAGAGCCACGTTGGGAACAAGAGTTTCTGAATTCCGGTTTCATCTGTTAAAATTCATCAAAACATGTTTAATAAAAGTGCCTAAATTTCCCGAAAAGTGAGAGCTAAAATGATCAAATCACTATTTATAGCATTTTTACTTTAATATTAAACTTCCCTCTGCTCCAATTTGGAAGCATCTTGCATTGCGTCTCATTATTTTGACGCTTTTTGACACTATCTTTTACGGTTAACTCGCAATACCAGGTTGGGCCATATCCTCTGCACCCCTGATTACTGAAGACGAAGAATATTTATTATTCCGTAAAGTCCACTTCCAATTATCTTATCGATTTACGTCTGAGGCCCGAATTCGAGTCCTGCCTGACTATTCATGTCATTTAATTAATTAATATTTGCGCTTCAAAACATTTTTTTGAATAAAAAAGTTTTTTTCAGCATCCATCTAAAAGAACGCGTTTTGCTGAAAACGCATTTCATTACACAAAAACGAGGTTTCAAGTTTAACTATAAAATTATAATAGACAATAAAATTCACTGAAATTTTAAATTGTGATAGTGAAAAAATGTTAAACTTTAAAAAACGAGGACTGAAAACTTGTTCGTCATTTAAAAACGCGGAATGCATGTTAACCTGATCACATGTCGAAATTTCAATTATATATCCCGTGACCCCGGCAATCTTTTGCCATTCAAAACGAACTGGGTGATCCGAAGAGCATTCGACTTGCGAATTGGCCAACGGTGAGTGTTTTTGTGGCGCAGACGGAACGCGCGCTGCAAAAAAATCAGATGAATTATGCAAATCATGCGTTCACCCATGTATGAGCCTTGCGATTTGTATTTTTAGTATGAATAAAATATTTTTAGTGGATTACATTTCAGAAACAAGCAATTAAAAGGCTAATCAGAAACTATGTCAACCTCATGTCAATTAAGGGAGTTATAAGAAGGTTAAGCAATTTTTGTCGGTTTTTTATCGAAATGCCGTTTGAAAACAACAAAAAATCTGAAAGAAAATAAAAGCAAAATTCAGACATTGCCGTCTCACTAGAAAACTGAAAACTAATTATACGTTTACCTAAATGAGTTGAATCCACTTTCATAAGAAATCTTTTATTGTCTTCAGTTGATCAGATTCCGACATTGTTTTTACATCATCCTAGAATTTATATTCGTAAGATTCTTGCTTATCAACTCGGTTACACGAACAGGTCTGAAAATTTTCCAGGATTAAAAATAGTCGAAATTAAAATCAAGCAGGACTTTGTCATCCATCCGCTGACAACAACAACTAAGAGACGTGTACGAATAGAATTCCCTAGAAAATTCTCAGTTTATGAATGGCGTATTTTTGGAGTTTGCGCGATTAGTGCAATGTTAAGACTTCAATTTCTTTATCTAGGTTACTTAGAAGTCTTATTGAATTGATTTGACAGATATTCGGATATATGTATGTATCTACATAGAACTTAAGGTCTCATTTAATGCTATTATTTTATCTTAACCTTTGTGCCGTCAGATAAATTATCACCGGAAAATATTTTATTAGCTAATTATCATGATAGCACATCTTAATTTTCGTCACATAAGAACCATTTTCCTACTGTTAGCAGATGCTTACCATATATAGCGTGAAATAATACACCGAGACAAATCAACTGAAAACAACTAAGAGCCATCTTGCTGTGCGCACCTTTCGAAAAATGTGCCCAAAAATTCAGACTCGTAGGCGTTGGTCTAGAACAAAATGAATACTGAGATAAAATTTTAGTGTTTTATACCTCGGCGTATGCTGAAGTAAGTAGGCACTTAATCGTTTTGTGCTTGGCTTGTATTAGCTCAAGAAACAAACTTTCCAACGCAATAAAACTTTTACATTATGTTACGTGGTAGGGACGGCGCTAGGACGACAAAAAGAAAAATATGCTTTTAAAACGAAGCGTTTGCCAGCTTGGAATTTTTTCTAAACGGCTTTTTCGTTTATAGCGCAGACACAGTTAGTTATTTTCATTTTTTTAAATGAGTCTACGCATGGCCTAGGCGCACCTCGAGATAAACTAATGAAATGTCCAAAATTTGTATTTTTATTACGGCGTATACTCACATAAAAGTATCTGTAGATTTTAATATTACTTCGCTTTTTTACATCTAATAAGAGCGTAGCAAGCAAAGCTCGTTTTAGGAAATAAGCTTTCGATGCTGTTTCATTTGAAAGTAATCTACAAGTCTTTTCTCGTTTCTTTGCTCTGCGTGTTCATGAAAGTTAGTGATACTAATAAGTTATGAAAAAATTACATTTGACGAAGAATATAAGATCTCAGCAATAATCCTACGGCATGAGTTATGCAAATTGAGAGACTGGCAAACATTACGGTGATTCACGGAGGAGATAGGTACTTATCAAAATCTTTTTTAACTACCTGATCAATAAAATAGTAAAGAAAATATGCATAACCACAAAATTTTCGACAAAAAAAGGTTATCATATTTTTCGAGCAAAAAATCATTTGCTCACGAAAAGACTTCGCTGGATGGTTTCACTTTAAAGTCACATGCCAAGGTCATATACAGAAGAATAGACGTCAGTTTGTGTTCTTTTCGTAAGTTTATATTCACTTATGCGGGTTCTGTCTTGATGGTGCACCTTGACATGCCCGTTCAGTGCATTCAAATCAAACGCGCTATAAATTTTGAAGCAAAGAATGGATTATATTTTTTAAATCGAATTTCCGTGTGTTTGTACTTCTGGATATAATTTTATAGGAACTTATCGCAAAAAGTGGTTCAACGTGGAGCGCTAATTAGTAATTAGGGGCCAGCAAATGCAACATTACAATTAACATTAGTGATGAAGGAGCTAGACTACTGTGTTGAAAATACATTTGGTATTGTTGCTAACAAAATAAGAAATTTAAAATCAAGGATGCTCAGACGCCATATGATATTTATACAATTGAATCATCAGAGTCCAGCAGTCATCTATTCATTTTGGAATTTTCGAAATATCCATGAAATCTCAGCTTTTGAGGGCCTATAATGAACTGAGCTGTCTAATGGTGATCGGCTGCCTCAAATTTCTATAAAATAAGTTGTTACTTGCTCTTTACTTAGGTACATACCTACGTACACATTTACAGCAGCACAAATTCACTTGAAATGTAGATAAAATAAATAGATTAATGAGTAAATAGAATCTGTATCTACATATGTACATATCTACGTTGAGATTTTTAGTTTATAGCCTGTGTGGATGAACACCTTTCGAATAAGTATTTAGGTAGGTACCTTTGTCGTTTCGGCTGATGTTACTAATTTCTGGATACACTCTCACAAGCATGGATTATACGCTAAATCGTTCAGAATTTAAGCCAACAACCGATATGCGGGATCTATATGAAGAGCAAACGATTCAGATAAAATCGATATAAAAGCCTCTGGACAAATCATGAAAGAACTTTAAAAGATACTTACTCGTATGTACTCTGATCTTGAAAAATGTTAGTTTTTAACGCAAGTGAACAATTTTTGCCGTCTACTCTTTCATATATATAATAGGAAGGAACCTTTCAATTTCATTCGTTATTTGTATAAAATTGATGGTCTGACGTACTTCCTAATATTCAACACAACTTTATTGTTTCTATTTTAAGTTAGTTTTAACTAGTAGGTACGTATCACACATGGGCATGGGGAAGGGTTTGGCGGTTTAAACCCCTCCCCCGAAAATCCGGTCTACCCCAAATCGATAGAACCCCAGAATTAAATTTATGGCGTTTTTTTGGGATTTTTGCCTGTTTGACACCACTCAGACTCCCAGAATTTCTGGCGTACACACCGATTCATTGGTCGATAGCTTGGGGATCGCATTAATCGCTTTCATTCATTGAGGGAGCTTTCACTCCCCAGAAAGGTTTTCATAGGCTCCCCCAAAAAATTTTGTTTATCGCCCCACTATGATCTGAGATTTTCCTAAAAATTCGAAGAAAATGTGCTGTTTTAAGCATTTTCGCCATCTGTTTGCTTGAGAGCGTCAAATTGTCGGCGCTTAAAGCCATATACTTATTTTTGACTATAGTTTGTTCAATTTACTCAACTTTTTTGTGATAATAATTTCCTTACATTTTTTCAAATATCTTTATGCTCCAGAAGGATGGAGCATCGTCAGAAAAGTCGAGACGAGTATCCAGCGTTTTTGAGCCCAAAATGGCACTTTATAAATTCACCCCCTGAGAATTTCTATGCTGTGCATGTCTGATTGTTAAAATTATAAGTATCTTATATATGCCGGTGACCTACTTAGAAGTAAGTTCTATTACATGCGACTGAATGTTAAGAATATTCACCTGAGGGTATTTCTCAGAAGTAACCTTTTGTGCTATCAATATTGCTTACGTACATTCATATGCACATTCATTTGGACCTAATTTATTCTTTAAAAAGCAAAAAACAAATATAAAATAAAGGTACTTATATTCTTTGCCTTCCAAAGGAGACTTTTTACTTTCTCGATAGTTATTCCTTTACATACAATCGAAAGTTATAAGCCTTATTCGCACTCAAGCAATGTTCATAGGTATTTCTTATCTTTGAAATGAGTAAATCAAGTAAACAAAGTGCGTATCTATCTGCCGTCAACTTATTAATGATGTCTTTAAAGCAGGTCAAAAGTTTTATTTCATGCGCATGCTTGTCAATTTGATCGACCATGATCGACCTACACCGAAGATTGACTTCTATTTCTTCTGTGGAAAGTGATGAAGGAAAGCAATATGGCTGGGCAGCAAAGACCAGAATATGCCACGATGGCTACCTGGATAACGTTGAGGAGTAGGCTATTTTTTTAATTTAAATCCGCATAATTATAATAATATTATTCAGACTTTCGCTTTAATTTTATCGATATTTGAATAATTCAACGAATAAAATTTTATGCAAATCGTCCATTTTTGCATATTGTACTTGACAAATTAACCAAATTACCTTGCCTTTATTTGAATACTATTTGAAATTCCATATTGTGATTTCTTCCTTGGAAAGGGCTAATGGCAGAGTTTTATGACGTTTGCATTTAGCATGTGGGAGAAACAAGACCAAGTTGAACAACTGATTTCAGAATTAATAGGTAACTAATTGTATTCACAGAGACATACATTTACTAGACCAAATAAGGTATGGACAAGTATAACCCGATTTATAACGGCTAAAGTACATTTTTTGGAGAAAAAATTTGATAACAGTAAATTGTTCGGGGATTGAAGAGAAATTTAATAAATTTTTGACCCTGTTGCTGTAGAAAATTTTTTTATTGCAGCCTGATAGCTAGACCAAAGCCTTTTGTTTTGACTGATCAGTTAAATTTAACAAATACTGCAAGTTATGTGATAAAATACTTTTTTGGAAAAAATTCAAAAAAAGGAATTATTCGAAAATCGAAGAGGCTAAAAGCAGGGCTTAACCCTGCTTTCAGTTTCTTTTACTTTAGGTTGATTCTTAAAGATGTGAAGGTTTCAAGGAGGCTGGAGTCACTTTGAAGCACCGCACAGCCGTGCTTTCTGATTTTTCCATTTTTTCATAGCTTTGTTAATTTCGCTCTTTTTTCTTATTTTTTCAAATAGAATATTCTTTCTATTGTTTTTTCTAAGGAGATCAGTTTCGTGAGCGAAGCGAATTTGACTGGTTTTTTAGAATATAAATAATAATTCTTATCGTAATATGTTGGTATATTTATTATTATTTTGATTTTGGAATATAATTTTTGTTGAATATCTTGATTTATGTATGTAACTGACATAGCTACGATATTTATGAGTAGTGTGGAAAGTAAAATCATCCCTAACCTACGAATCTGATATATAATAGTATAAGTCCGCATACTTTACCTAGTACACACAGGATAAAAATTGCCATAACTAAAGGGGGCGCTTATATATTCAAGTGATATTTCCAGGGGCGCTAAAATGAAGGGGCGCTAAAATGAGTGGGGCGGTTAATTCGGGTAATACGGTACTGTAGTTGGTTTCCAGAAAACAATAAAGAATTCTGTCTTCTATCGTTCGAGAGCTCATAATCTATAGTCTGTTTCACAAAACCTTGTGCATGGATCACAATTCTTGAGTCAATGTAAATCGATTACAAAAGCGCTATTAAGTGAAGTAGCAATTACGATATTGTGCATAGAAATAATTAAGCATATGAAATTCTCTTTTGCAAAGTAGTATTACAGTAAGCTTCCTATAAACCACTTTTGTAGCTGCTCGCCAGATCGCTAAAAATTTATTTGCATGCACATGGTTTCGTGAAATAGACTCTAATTCCTTCTGTTCAAGTCAGAAATCTCATTATTCAGGGAATTATTAACTCGCGACAGGAACGAACCAATTGTATCTTTGAAATTAGGTGGATGACCAAAAATTAATAATAAATACGCATCTCTCTTCAACTTAGCGAAGTATGTTGAGCTCTGTGGAAAGAAGATACTTCTCGTTCTCTCCCTAAACTCACCCTTGACCTAATGTAAATTACAATTTTAAAATCAAGTGTTTCAAGGTTAGGCCAAACTAATCAAGAATCAGAACTAAACATGAATCAGCTATGGATAAAGGATTTGTACTTCAGGCCGGCTTAAGCTTTAGTAAGCTTAGCATAGTATCGAGTAGAAATCATGCGATGTACATTTAAGCCAATATATATTTGTACTATGATTGTTCCGTCAGTACATACATAAACTAACACAGTCAAACAGTAAGCACACATGCACGTGAGGGTTTGGGGTCTTGACCTAGGAGGAAAAACAGAAATTTTCTAGAGGAAATAAGACAAACTTAAGGCTAAAACTAGATGAAACTGAAAAATTTGCGCAAAAGTGATTGAAATTGCTAGAAACTGTGGAGTAATATCGTTCCACGCTGTTTCACAATCCTAGCAAAGGCCATTTTAAATAAAAAAACCTTCCGGCTTGACCCCCCCAAGCAGGCTTGACTTCTTGACCAGCTTTGCTATGATACCACACGTGGACGCGGTGGGGGGATTTGGGGGTATGCAACCCCCAGAAGGCCAAATACCCCCAGAAACCAAAATATCCTCCCCAGAATTTAATTTTTAAAATTTTTTTGTTTTTTTTTGCAATTTTTTGATGCCAATGAATAGTGCTCGAGATGAAACGTTGGAAAATAAGTTTTTTCGCCATACCACCATTTTTAATACCATTTTGTGACCTTTGAAAAATCTTGCAGCCCCTAGAATTTTGGCGCTGCCCACCTGACTAACCCGACTATTAACGAGTTGATTATCTTGGGAAGAGCCCTTTAATAGTTATGAAGGTAATTCAGGTGGTCTGATAAAGAATCAGAGACATCTTTCGTAGCCGAATGTGAAGCTGAAAGGATGACTTTGACGTGGTCCAATATTTCTGTGGATGTTGATTTGGAACGAAAAAAATCATCGCTGGTGCGGAATTTCCGTCAAACATTTTGTAAAAAGACGCAATATAAACAGTTCAATAAGAAACGGATACTAAAAGATGTAACTGGATTGGCGAAACCGGGTCGTGTCTTAGCGATTATGGGAGCCAGGTAAAACGATCATTTGTACAACCACACGTGGGCTTGGGCGGAGGTTTGGGGTGGGGGACCCCCGCCAAGATCCTGGTAGGCCCTCACAATCGATAGAACTGAATAATTGAATTTTTCGCCTATTTTTTGTGATTTTTTTGTCAGTTTTACACCACCCAGACCCCCAAAATTTGGTCTTGCCCATATATGTGTGTAACGGATGCCTTCGATTCTGCATTAAATAAAATAGAGTAATTTCTAAAAACTGAATACGTACTACATCTGATCAGACGAAAGAGGAGTAAATTGAAAAATAATTGGAACTCAATAAAATTCCGAAAATATAATGACAATATATTTTGCATAAAATGAATAAGCGGCATAATGATTGAATCAATGGCTCTATTGGAAAGACAAGATATGAGATCAATCTATATTCTCCAATTATTAACTTGATGCTAAATTTAATGGCCGGTATGTTTGAAAAGTCACCGTTATGAGGGACTTTCCTATATCTTGAAAATAGTATGTACATTGTAGGGTAAATTGTGATTTATCGTACATGAAAGTTCCTATATAAAATAACAGCGATCATTTTCATTGTTGGAGCGAGAATTGTTTCGCTATTTGCGTAGTTAACGAGATACATTTTTCTGTAAATATTCAGCGGCTCTGGAAAGACTACTCTGCTAAATATTTTAACTCGTCGCAATATCGGCAGTCTAATAGTTGATGGCGATATTAGGCTCAATGGACGAGAAATTTCAGGCAGCGAAATAAGAGCCATTTCTGCTTACGTCCAACAAGAAGATCTGTTCATTGGGACTTTGAAAGTTAAAGAGCATTTGCAATTTCAGGTAGGTATGTACCAATCATAGCATTCATGAAATGAAAGATGAAAAAACGAAAGAAGCGCCAAATTGTTGATTATATCTGTACCTATATGCAGATTCGCACTTCCAGTTATTCGTTGGACCTTTTGTAAAAATTTATATATGTGCTACTTTTACAAAGTTTGTTAACTAGAATATAAGATTTTTATTCTCTTGCTTTCAACGCCTTTTATTCACGAAAGCGTGACAAACATTTAAAAAATTGGACGGCGTGGCATGTTGAAGTAAACAGAAATTTGTGCATATAACCTTTAGCTACAATAATCGTAGAAATTACTACATTGAAGATGAGAGTTAATTCATTGAATAGTTTCCCAATATGATCTTCCTGATACTTTCCGAAAAATACTCGAAGATTTTCTTGGGAACGTCTATTCTACAGCTGAATTTCTCGACGTCCATATTGCTGACAGAACAAGCTCCTAATAGTTAGGTAAACACCGTACAATGACATGGGGTTTGGGAGTATAATACCTCAGAACTCAAAATGCCGAAGACCGCCAATAATGATAATTAAATTTTTAAAAATTTTCAGCTCTTTCCATCAAACGCTGATCATGTATGGTCAAGGTCTTGAAATATTTGATGAAAATTCAATTGGTTCAGCCTGTTCCGCATTGAAGTATTTGTCTTCCTTAATTGCTTCCTGTAGCTTTGCATATTGCTCATAGCACTACTCTTCTACTAAGTTTACTCTAGAAATGCTGTTAGATGATCATTGATATCAATATTTCGTGATTAATTTTTACCAAATTTTTTTCCATCAAAACAACTGCACAGTATCATCATGTGCTAATGTGTTATCATGATCTTGTTATTTTACTTCGTTTTGAGGCAATATTACGCCTAGGCGACAAGTTTAAAGAATCGGAACGAAACAAAATTGTTGATAGAGTCCTAACAGAGGTTTAATTTGCTTTTAAGTCACCCTGTTTGAACCGTTGCTATATTATTCAGTTTTTAGCTTGGCTTAGTAAAATGCGAAAATACAATGATAGGTGTCAAAAACCAAACGAAAGGTATATCCGGGGGCGAACGTAAGCGTCTGGCATTTGCATCAGAGGTTGGTCTGAATAAAATTTAGTATTTTCATGTATCTATAACTAAATCTAAAACTTATAGCTTAGATCTATATACAAAATCATACTCATTTTTAGAAAAATCGTAGAAGTACTTATCTCCGTCAGCGAAGCGTTATCTTTATCCCTGCTGTTTCTTTGCTTACGTGCATATGCATATGTCACAAATAAAAGCAAGTAATAGAAAGACCTCTTTTAATATCCTAATTTACAAAATTCTACTTATCCAAAAAATATTGTTCATAAAAGTTGAGATTATTGACACTTAAATGAGGTTTGACGTCTTCAGACATACATTCAAAGGGAGCTTAGAGAATCCATACCCCAGAAAAAGATATTTTCTCGAGAAAATAAGACCCTCACTTTTTACAAGAGTACTTGAAGTCGACGAGAAAGTATCATTTAAGCCTGTTTCTTCGTTAATTTAACTTTTATGCCAATGCTTTAGACAATTTTGGCTCAAAAACTCTTTATCTGACTCCAAGGTCGGCCTGATGCTTATTGTTTAAGACCGATTTGAAGCAAATGGCGGCAAAAATTCAAATTTTTATCTGGTACTGGTCTACATTTTTCTGTAAATTTTCTATTTATTTCGGTTGAGACTGGCTATAATTGATTGCTTAGCATTACTTCATATTTAAAGCTAGCTTTAGAACCTCAGCTCCATAATTTTCTTCTGTTTCTTGCGTTTAATCGGTCCCAGTCCCTGCCTTTAAAGCATATCTAGATTTATGTTTTCATTTTCTCCAGAAATTTATTCCCATCGTTCACAGTGCTGACTTAAGGTTTTTTTAGCAGTAATACAATTATTTGATTCGGATAATGTGGTTGCCTGAATAGGTGCATTTAGGGTTGTCTCTTACTTAGATCTTGACGAACCCAGCTTTAATGTTTTGTGATGAACCTACTTCTGGATTGGATTCGTTCATGGCTCAACAGGTTGTGGCTGTGTTGAAAAACATGGCGGTAAAAGGCAAGACTATCATTTGTACAATACACCAGCCGTCATCTCAAGTTTTCCGATATTTCGATGAGTATGCTCAACCTCATAATTGTTTTCTTATGTTCTAAATAGCAAAACATAGACAGGACATTATGATGCTTATGTCAAGGCATCGTCGGCAATACTAGCCCTAATTTTGCTTTCGGTTATCAAAAGAATTATTTTTTACCTTTGATTTCTAGGTTTTTATGTGAAAAAGGAATAATAAAACTATAATAAAAATATAACGAAAGTTGGGATGGTGGTAATTTTGGGACGGTGGCAATCATACGTGAGCAGCACCAAAATTCTGGGGTGCGCAAAATTTTTCAAAGGTCAAAAAATGGCCTTAAAAATGGTGGTATGGCCAAAAAACACCATTTTTTAACGTTTCGCATCGAGCACTATCCATTGGCATCAAACAAATTGCAAAAAACAAGAAAAATTTTTAAAAATTGAATTCTGAGGGGGGCAATTCGGTTTCTATGGGGTATTTTGGTTTCTCGGAGGGGTTGCATACCCCCAAACCCCACACGCCCAGGTGTGGTGGCAATGATACATATGATTCAGGTACAGCATAGGAATTTTGTAAGGGGGTTAACGCTGAAAAGTTTTCAAAAAGTGCCTTTTTTGGGCTAAAAATATATATTTACAGTCAAAAACATTGTTTTGCGACATTTCGGACAATACTGGCTCTTTCTATGACATAAAAACATTTAAAAAATTGCAATAAATTCAAGACAGAAGTAGTATAGAGGGGGGGGGGGGTCGCGCGCGTATTTCGGGGGTCCGCCACGCACAAAACATAGGCAAAGCCTGTTCAAGCCAAGTCAGCTCGGGGGTCCGCGGGGGTCCTCCCAGGGCTACCCCCGCTAGAAGGGATATGCAGTCACAGGAAGGAGAAGCCCCAAAAATAAAGTATAGAGGGGGGTCGCAAGCGTATTTCGGGGTCCGCCACACACAAAACATAGGCGAAGCCCATTCTAGCCAAGTCAGCTCAGGGGTCGCAAGCGCATTTCGGGGTCCGCCACACACAAAACATAGGCAAAGCCCGTTCAAGCCAAGTCAGCTCGGGAGTCCGCGGGGTTCCGCCCGGGAGGAATCCAGCGGTTGAACTTGTCTAAATGGGCCCATGGAACTGTCGAAACCATCTGCAGGCCCTCTGGCTACATAGAATGGCGCGGAGTGGGGTCTGCCACACACAAACATAGTAAAGCCTACCCAGCTGGGTTGAGGGCTCCGGCCCGCTCGGCCCCCGATAAGAGATGTATTTGGGTTGGAGAAACTCGTGCAAACTAATATTGGATAGACTGTACGGGTTATCGGCGCTTGTCAGGTTAATAGCGAGGACTGATTTTGGGTAAATTTTCGATCTGGCTGTCTCTGTGGGCCTGTGTGCAGGCCTGAATTTTTTTTTTTTTTTTGTGAACTAGTGGTACCAACCCTGATTTTTGTCCCACTTAATACTTTGGGATTGCCGTTTATCCATGATTGCATCTGCTAGTAGTCCTGTCAAGATGAATGGATTGGTAAAATATAGAACTTCATCCACTTGTATGATAACGTCTTCCTTTTCTGAATGCCTTTTCAGCTGTTGGTCTATTGATTCTGACATGCCTGTTCTGTCCATCTCTTTGTCAGAGAGTGGTGTCTGCCATTGTTTGTTAACAGTATAAAGGAAGGAGACGGTCCCAGTTTCTGCATTTGTCAAAGGAATTTTCCTGTATAAATCTGCGGTGCTTGTCAAATGAAGAAAAACCAAATTTTCAGCTCGTCTATTGAAAGCCATTTATTTAGCTGTCTGTAAAAACCATTCTTTCTTGATGTGTAATCCCATCAAATTTGCTGTCAATTAATCTTTAAATCCATTTACACCGTGATCTATTGATTATCTGAAGGGCTTTTGACTCTTTCCAGGGTTGTGCTGGCTCGGCCACCAGGCTCTCCTTTGCATGTTAACCAGTTATAGGTCTCTGCCCAACACATCTGTTTCATGTCTTGGTAAACTGATATTATCATTTGAATACCATCTGTGAACGTGTACTACTAGCTTGGTGAAATTTCCTTTCAAAGAGTTACTTAACACTTTCTCCGACATTAAATATTCGTTCATTTTGAGAAGTTTGGAAAATCTTTCAACATAAATTCTAATACTTAATATGTTCTCTGAATCTGTTATTAGGTTGACAGGTTGTTTGGGGCTTAAACGAGGAGTATTCATTGAAACTATTGAGAATACTTTTATATTCTTAAACGTCAGACAATATGTTGGCATGGGCTTTCACGTTTATGAAACGTTCAACAGTTCAGCTAATTTCTCTGGGTTGCTTGTCATGCGACAGAATGAGCTTTTGGTTACTGATTGAAGGCACCTTGAATTACTGTTGACTTGATACCGTGGTTTCTGTTCATTCTAATATCTTTCAGCACTCTAGCAGTTGCATCAGCACTCTTATTAGTTGCTGTCTTCAATCATTTCGTGAAGAGATTTCATCAACCGCCATTGGTGATGTAACGATTTGTTTTTGCCTTTAGCTCTAAAAGATCAACATCCCATATTTGGACTAAGGTGAAGCGCCTTGAAACGCTTCAAAACTGGTTGGTGCAAACTGATTTTTCAAGAATTTTCTCACCGTAACGTTTCCATTTACCCTATTTTAAGAATCTCTGCAATTTGTTGATTGCCTGAAAGTGTTGAAGCCTGTATTCGTCTACTGCTTTATACTCCATGCTTTTATAAAGTCAAATAATTATTAATATTTATAACCTAAAAGTGCAAGGAAATTTGAAGCTACAAGCATTTTTTCACAAGATTTTACAAAATAATTTCCTAACTTTACAAAATAATTTTCAAATTTTACAAAAATAATTCAAACTTACAAAGATCCTATGGGCTTACACATCAAAAAAGATTCCAACTTACAAAAATCGGTACTTCTAAACTTTGTAAATAATTCGAAACTTTACAAAAACAATTTCGAAACTCTGCAGACATCTTCAAATCTCCACAGTATCAATTTCCCAAACTCACAAAAAACAAATTCGAAACTTTACAAGCCTACTTCAAAAATCTTTATTTTCTGAAACTTTTTACAAGCTTTTCACAAGATATTACAAAAAATTTTGAAGTTTAACAACCAAATTTTGAAACTTTACAAAACTTCTATCCTACAGCAAGTCAAAGTTGCTCGAAATTTTACAAAATTATTCGAAACTTTACAAAAATTTGAAACTTACAAGACTTTCCTGAAACTTAACAACTTTTTCATAAGATTTGTTTTATGGTATTTACAGATTTTTCAAAAATTGTGGCCATCTATTAACAAACGAAATTTCTCCGCCCATTTGATGTAGCATCAATAATATTAAGCGCCAGGTCAGCACTTTATTTTTGAATTTTAAGGTGATTTTTGACTTAATATACCGACATGCATTTCAAACTTTTGTTGAACTTTAATTAAATGTTTAATGAGACTGTCGAAATTTTATCTGGTAAAACTTTTCCGTTTCACATATAAATACGTAATCCCGCATGTCCATCTGGTTGCATCCGACATTTTTTGCCGCCTGCTTTTCCTGCTAATAATGCTGTTATTGAAATTCTATCTTATCTACATTTTTACTGCTGATTGCAACTATCTACAGCTATATAAATTTTGGCGGCCAAAATACACATATGTTCCTCGAAATTTTCCTTCAGACTGGTGTCTGCTTGTTAGCTTGTGAAGTGACTCCCAAGTTTAAAGTATATGCTCAGTCCAGCTTTCAGTTTGGTCGTGCCAAATATCTAAAAATTTTTCTGCCGATAATAGGTAAATGTTGCCTGTGTCTGTTTGCTCGCATACATTGATAATCAGAGCTATCGAAATATTTTAATAAAACATCATAGAAGGTTCAACATTCGGATTTTGGTCACATCGATTAATCCTGGTAGATCTAGTGAAATTTCTTCTTTCTTCATATGTTTCATAAATACAGTGTATTTGATTTTCTTAATGTATGATTCTATTACATTCTGCCGCTTTCTTATAGTCTACGGTAATTAAGTCCTTACATTAAGAAAATCAAATGCATAACCAATAATTGTTATGAAGTACATTATGAGAAAGAAGGAAATTTCACTAGACGGCCCATTGTTGTAGGATTGTCAGTGTATAATTGGGCCAAAATCCGAATGTTGGAATTCTTCTATGATGTTTTATTAAAATATTTCGATATTTCTGATTATCAATGTATGCAAGCAAACAGACACAGACAGCATTTACCTAGCGTTATCGGCAGAAAATTTACAAGATATTGTACGACCAGAGCTGAAAGCTGAGTTTTGAGCATATATGCCCAAGCTGGTTTGTCACTTCACAAGCTAACAAACGGACACCAGGTCTTCTGAAGGAAGAATTTCTGAGGAACAGCTATGTGTTGTTTGGCTGCCAAAACTTATATAGCTGTAGATGAAGTTACGAATAAAACTAAATCGAGCAGTAAAGGCTTAATGAAAAATGTAAATAAGTTAAATTTCCAGCAATATAACAGCGTATTAAAGCAGGAAGAAGCCAAAGGCGGCAAAAATATAGGCTTCCGGATGCAACCAGATAATCATATGTGGACATATATTCAAGAGAAGCAGGATTACCTTATTTATATGTGAAACGGAAAGTTTTACCAGATGGAATTTCGACTGTCTCATTAGACATTTAAACAAAGTTCAACTATAAAAGGATTCCTATCTAAGAAATGCATATTTTTTCGGTATCATTTAAGTCAAAATCACCTTAAAATTCAAAAAACAATAAAATTCCTGCTATAAGACCTGGCGCTTGAGTGGTGTGATAGCTACATCTAGGGTTGGGGAGGGGCCCCTAGACCTGGTGCTATTTCGCCCTATTAGAGCCCTCGTTGTAAAGATTTATTGTAGATGGCCACAATTTTTTTGAAAATCTGTGTAAATGCCATAAAATTTCTGTAAAATCTTATGAAAAGTTTGTTAAGTTTCAGGAAAGTCTTTGTAAAGTTTCAAAATTTTTGTAGAGTTTCGAAATAATTTTGTAAAATTCTGAGCGACTTTCACATGCTTTAGGATAGAAGTTTCGTAGTTTCAAAATGGTAAAGCTGTTAGAATTGAAATGCCAGAAACTAAAAAACAAAGCTTCAGAAAAGCTCTCAAAAAGTTTCAAAATTTCTTTGTAAAGCCAGCCAATTGAAAAATGATGTTCCAGATGATGCCAGAGAAGTTTCTAAAAAGTTTCAAATGAAATTAAGTCAGCATAGCTCAGCCTAAGAAATATTTGTGAAATGCTGAAAAGTCTGCAAAGTTCTCAAAAAGCTTTGAAGAAATAAAGTTTCAATTGATGAAATGGAATGCCACAGTTTCAGCTGTTCTGTTTGAAACAGTTTTGTAAAGCTGAAATGTTGAAGCTTGAAAACATTTAAAGTTTAACCTTTATGCCAAGCAGAATTTAAAGCCAACAGATGGGCAATGAAATTGATTGCAAAGTTAGAAATGTTTCTTAAAACTTGTAAAGTTCGTAAGCCTAAAATTTCTTTGCACTTTAAGTTATAAATATTAATAATTATTTGACTTTATAAAGCATGGAGCTCATAAAGCAGTATTGACGGAGGCAGGCAGGCCAGCCTCTTTTCAGGTATCAACAAATTGCAGAAGGTTCTTAAAAATAGGAAGAAATATCGGCTGATACGGTGAGAAAATTTTTGAAAAATCAGTTTACTTATCAGCTACATAAACCAGTTTTGAAACGTTTTTCAAGACGCTCTATAATTGTTTCTGGGTCAAATATCATGTGGGATGTTGATCTTTTAGATTTAAAGGACTTGAAGGTAAAACTATAGAAATCGTTACATCTTAATGGCGGTTGATGTCTCTTCACGAAAGGCATATGGTGAGGCAATAACTAATAAGAGTGCTGATGCAACTGCTAGAGTGTTTGAAAAGATATTAAATGAGGCAAACCACAATCCATCAGGACCGATCATGGCAATGAATTCAAAGGTGCTCGATAAATTATTAAAAGCTCATTCTGTCACGCATATATTGACAAGCAACCCAGAAATTAAAGCTAATTTTGTTGAACGGTTTCATAGGACATTTCGTGAAAAGCTTATGCGGTATATGACTTATTATTCTGATGAAAACTGGACTAGAGTATATAAAAGTATTCTCAATAGTTATAATAATACTCCCCATTTAAAGTTTAAACAACCTGGCCCCCAATGATGTAGATTCAGAGAACACTGGTAAATTATTAGAATTTATGTTGAAAAGACAGAAAAAAATATAAAAATGAACGAATATTTAATGTCGGAGAAATTGTTAGAATAACTTTGAAAGGAAATTTCGCAAAAAGCTAGTAAGCACATTCACAGATGAATTGTTCAAAATCAATGGCATATCTCAATGTACACCAAAAACATATAAGCTGAAGACATATGTTAGGCGAACCTATAACTGGTGCTTTTTATGCAAAAGAACTACAATTGGCCGAGCCAGAAGCTGAAAAGCACAAGAGAGTCAAAAAAGCTATAAATATCAATAAATCACAGTATAAAGTAAGATTTAAAAATTGGCCAGCAAAATTTGATAGGATTTATCAAGAAAAGAATTGAGATTTTACGAACAGCCTAAATAAAATGGCTCCAATAAGGCTGAAACGAAATTTTGGTTTTTCTTCATTTATTAAGCACCGCGAGACAGCCACAAAGAGATGCACTGATAAATACGGCAACTAAGGACCAAATATTATGCATATGCGATTGCGCAAACAATTTTTTGAATGGCAATTTTCCACTCTCTGACAAAGAGGTAGACAAACTTAGGCGATATCAGAATCAAATAAGATGCTTAGCTAACAAGAAAAAAGGCAGCAACTAAAGAAAAGAAAGACGTTATCATACAGAATGGTGGGATTCTTACCTATTTTACCAGCCCGATCCTTTCTATAGCCGGCAGTTTACTAGCAGATGCAATCATGGATAAAAAGGATGCAGAGAATGTTTAAATTTATTAAGTAAGACAAAAAATCAGGGTTGGGTACTAGTTCACAAAAAATTTTTTTGCCCAAGTTCGGGCCTGCACACGAACCCCAAATTTAGTGATCGAAATTTGCCCAAAAAATCTGTCCATACTCGCTGAACAACTCCGGCGCAAAGCGCCAGTAACATTTTAGTCTATCCAATATTTTTGACCATAGGTCGGGCCTGGGCCCCCTTTTTTGGGGCTTCTCCCTTCCTGTAACCGCGTATCTTCTTTTATCGTAGCCCCGGGCGGACCCCCGCGGACCCCCGAGCTGACTTGGCTTGAACAGGCTTCTGCCTATGTTTTGTGTGTGGCGGACCCCCCAAATACGCGCGCGATTTATATGTGAAGCGGAAAGTTATACCAGATGAGATTGACAGTTCATAAGACATTTAGACAAAGTTCAACTAAAAACGGATTCCTTCTAGCAGGGGTAGCCCCGGGCGGAACCCCAAGGACCCTCGAGCTGACTTGGCTTGAACGGGCTTTGCCTATGTTTTGTGTGTGGCGGACCCCCGAAATGCGCTTGCGACCCCTGAGCTGACTTGGCTAGAATGGGCTTCGCCTATGTTTTGTGTGTGGCGGACCCCCGAAATACGCTTGCGACCCCCTCTATACTTTATTTTTGGGGCTTCTCCCTTCCTGTGACTGCATATCCCTTCTAGCGGGGTAGCCCCGGGCGGACCCCCCGCGGACCCCTCGGCTGACTTGGTTTGAAAAGGCTTTGCCTATGTTTTGTGTGTGGCGGACCCCCGAAATACGCTTGCGACCCCCTCTATAATTTTTTATTTTTGGGGCTTCTCCCTTCCTGTGACTACCGCATCCCTTCTAGCGGGGGTAGCCCCGGGCGACCCCCGCGGACCCCCGAGCTGACTTGGCTTGAAAAGGCTTTGCCTATGTTTTGTGTGTGTGGCGGACCCCCGAAATTCGCTTGCGACCCCTGAGCTGACTTGGCTAGAATGGGCTTCGCTATGTTTTGTGTGTGGCGGACCCCCGAAATACGCTTGCGACCCCCTCTATACTTTATTTTTGGGGCTTCTCCCTTCCTGTGACTGCATATCCCTTCTAGCGGGGGTAGCCCCGGGCGGACCCCCGCGGACCCCCGAGCTGACTTGGCTTGAAAAGGCTTTGCCTATGTTTTGTGTGTGGCGGACCCCCGAAATTCGCTTGCGACCCCTGAGCTGACTTGGCTAGAATGGGCTTCGCCTATGTTTTGTGTGTGGCGGACCCCCGAAATACGCTTGCGACCCCCCTCTATACTTTATTTTTGGGGCTTCTCCCTTCCTGTGACTGCATATCCCTTCTTGCGGGGGTAGCCCCGGGCGGACCCCCGCGGACCCCCGAGCTGACTTGGCTTGAAAAGGCTTTGCCTATGTTTTGTGTGTGGCGGACCCCGAAATGCGCTTGCGACCCCTGAGCTGACTTGGCTAGAATGGGCTTCGCCTATGTTTTGTGTGTGGCGGACCCCCGAAATACGCTTGCGACCCCCTCTATACTTTATTTTTGGGGCTTCTCCTTCCTGTGACTGCATATCCCTTCTAGCGGGGGTAGCCCCGGGCGGACCCCCGCGGACCCCTGAGCTGACTTGGCTTGAAAAGGCTTTGCCTATGTTTTGTGTGTGGCGGACCCCCGAAATGCGCTTGCGACCCCTGAGCTGACTTGGCTAGAATGGGCTTCGCCTATGTTTTGTGTGTGGCGGACCCCGGAAATACGCTTGCGACCCCCTCTATACTTTATTTTTGGGGCTTCTCCCTTCCTGTGACTGCATATCCCTTCTAGCGGGGTAGCCCCGGGCGGACCCCCGCGGACCCCCGAGCTGACTTGGCTTGAAAAGGCTTTGCCTATGTTTTGTGTGTGGCGGACCCCCGAAATGCGCTTGCGACCCCTGAGCTGACTTGGCTAGAATGGGCTTCGCCTATGTTTTGTGTGTGGCGGACCCCCGAAATACGCTTGCGACCCCCTCTCTATACTTTATTTTTGGGGCTTCTCCCTTCCTGTGACTGCATATCCCTTCTAGCGGGGGTAGCCCCGGGCGGACCCCCGCGGACCCTCGAGCTGACTTGGCTTGAAAAGGCTTTGCCTATGTTTTGTGTGTGGCGGACCCCCGAAATACGCGCGCGACCCCCCCCTCTATACTACTACAGACTCGAGTAAATCGAACAAAATATAGTTGAAAATAATTCTACATCGCTAAGCGCCGAAAATTTGACACTGTTGACTCAAAAATTGGCTAAAAACGTTTAAGTAGGAGACATTTATAGAATTTTTTTCAAAAATCGGAAATTCTGGGGTTGGGGGTAGCAGCCAATTTCCTGGAGTCAGCAACCATTTTGGGGTCAAACCCCTGTCGAAACCCCTCCTCCCAGAACACGTATGGTGACAATGTTAGGACAGTGGCAATGTTGGAATTCGTGGTGGGGTTGGGACCAGATATGCACGTGGGGGGCTTGAGGGGTCCTAACCCCCCAAAATGAAAAAAATGGAAAATTTTATGGGGAAAATAAAGCAAAATGAAGGCTAAAGACGAATGAATACTGCAAATTTTCTTCGAAAGTGTTTCAAATTGACCGGAAACTGTGTAATAATGTAATTTAATTGCTATTTTAGCGCTTATACCAGTTTTTGAGGTCATTTTGGCTCAAAGAAGCTTAATTTTTGACTCCTACCCTCAGACTGGGTGACTCCCCTCCAGATCGGCCATGCTGTGCACCTGTGGTTGGGACTTGTAAATGTTCGTAAATTCGCTTTTAGTTTATGTTTACTGTCGAACGGACACGCTGTCTACATGGGGCCTACCAAGGAAGTTCCTCTGCTGTTCGAAAGGTAATACTCGCTGAAAAAAGGAAATAGATGAGGTACATTCTTTTTTCTTAATAGTAATACCTGTAGTTAATCTGCGGTTAACTAACAAAATAAACATTTTAGGAGAGTTTCAATCAAGATCCTTTTTTGTCGTCACTTTCACTTAAATTTGGGCATTACCTTCAAAAACATTGACCGAAAGCAAAATAAATCACCTGCTCCTGTCGGTAAAAATTTTTAGAATTCATCCTAAACGGTGAATTTAACTATAATCAGTAAAAACTATAAATCTAAGAATGAAATACTTACTCGTAGTTTCATTTGAATAATGGAATTCGTTATAATTCTATCGTGTACTGTCGCCAAGATATATTCCTTATTTTCTTGACATTTTTAGGGCCGGTATGCCCTGCCCAAAAAATTTCAATCCAGCCGACCATTATATTCGCTCCCTTGCTATTGATCCGACAAGGGCTAAGGAAGGAAAACAACGTGTAAAAGTAGGCAAGACATTGAACTTGAAAAATGAGCCCATCTGCATATTTTCGAATTTAACGCACTAAACGCCGAAAAATATTTTGTAAAAACTTTGTCATAATTCTTGTGTATTCAGTAATTAAGTAGTGTCAATCAGAAATAAATTAGCTGAGAAGCAGTTTTTCCGAAAATGTGCTCGTTCATAAAACTTGCTATTGAATTAAGACATTTAAACTTTATTTTAGAAAATCAGGGAACTCTATAAGTCGACCGACACGCACAAAAAGGTAGTAGCCTTGTCGACGATCAGTTGGCGCGATGAAGTCATTAGTTTACCCGAAGAAGAAAAACCGAAAAAACGAAAGCAAGTACCCACCTTGCCTACATTTTTATCCCACTTGCTTGCTGATTTTTTGATTTTTGATGTGTTTTTTTCATTTTTTTCTGATTTTTCTGATGTGTTTCTTGGTGACGCTACGAGTATAGTCATTCTCAAAAAAAGGAAAAGCTTTAAATACAAATGCGATTATCGGATCAAGTCTATAGCACAAAATTTAGCTATTATTAGCTCTGCCTGTATCAGCTTCATTGCAAGTGAATCTGATTTAATTGATTCAATTTGTTGTTAATGAATTTAATAAGCGTCACTGCTAAGTCGTGATCAAAGTGCAAAGACAATCTGCTTGATTTTGAATAAATTCTAACCTGTGTACATCGGTCGTTAAATAATAGATAATGCTGATGAAATTTGGTTTCAATCGTTTAGATACAAGACGGGATGGATAACACAATATAAAGCGTTGCTATGGCGCTCTTGGGTACAGAATTACAGGGAACCTTTGCTTGTCAACGTTCGATTATTCGAGACCATAGTAAGATAACGTTATAAAAACTAATAAAAATAAAGATACAAAAATGATGGAATAAAGAAATAATCAAAATAGAAAACAATTTGTAAAAAATAAACAAGACATAAAATAAAATAAGATAAAAATAAACAATACATGACAATCCGAATTTGCACCTTACAGACTATAGGTGTTAAAATTTGCTATTTATGTTTTTTACAAGCCATATTTTAAGCAACATTTTTATAGTCTGTTGTGAATGCAATATATCTAAATTATTTAGATATTACATGGACAGCAGCCGAATTCTGGGCGTCTGGATGGCTTAAAACTGGCAAAAATCCCAAAAGTGCCAATAATTTAGTTCTAGGGGGTCAATGGGGTCTGTCGGATTCTAGGGACCCCTCATCCATCACGCACACGTGTCCCATGTCTCATTCTGGCAATCATCTATTATTTTCAGTAAACAATCATTGAATGACTCTTCATGTGGACTTACTGAAAATAATTTACTCACATAAGTACATAGCATGGTCGATTCCGGGGTCAATCGGATAGGTTTTTCGAGCTAAAATTGCTTTAAAATACGATCTAAACCTTAAAGTAACGCAAAACTGCCTTATCAATCGACACTTTATGGTCTATGTATTTCAAGCAGTTTATTAAAAAATGTGCTATTTTGGTTCGTTTTGACTCGGATTTTGCCTTATTTTCCCAAGAAACTTTCTTTGGATCTGCTGGGGATGTAGACCACACATGGGCGAGGGGGGTGGTTCTTACCCTCACAGAAGTTGAAACCCCCTTAATTACTGTAGGCCCCCAGAATTCTATTTTTAGTAATATTTTTGGCAACTTTACCTATTCTGACCCCCTCAGAATTTTCTTACTGCCCACGTATGATGTAGACCTCACAAATTAGAAGCTAAAAAATCAAAATGATGCATTTTGAATCGGGTTTTTAAACTGCTTAATGAAAAATTTATAGGTCATCTTTGACTAACTACGCGTATTATGTAAGCATTTTTATCTAATTCTCGAAATTTTTCATCAAGGTCATAGCGTTGCTCTTCGGTTTATTATATTTCAAGACTGTTGTTAGTGCCGCCACAATACAGAATATAAATGGTTTGCTGTTCATGTTTCCAATACAAACATCGTTTTCTTTTACATTTGCAGTTGTTCACGTAAGCCTTTCGTAGAAAATAATGACCTGACATACTGTCTTACTTGTATATATTATATTTAGGTTTTCTGCGAAGAATTACCGATATTTTTGAGGGAATATTCTAGCAATTTATACAGAGTCGATGCATATTTTCTAGCCAAGAATATTAGCGAATTGCCACAATTTATTATATTCCCATTTTTATTCTCGGTCATTGTCTATTTTATGGCAGGTAGAATAAAATAATATTTCATGCTATTTTATTTAGATACCTTCTTCATCTGTTCATTCCTCTTATCCGAAACTTATTTCACCTGTCCTTGAATTTGATGGTGATTCAGTCAAATTGTCTATTTAGGCTTAACCCCTGTTTCAAGCACTTTTTTCATTTTGGCAGCGATCGACATTTTAACCACAAATATTGGCATCTCATTAGGTAAACTCGTTGCGATTGGTTTCTTTTTATTTATATATTTGTTCTATATTTTTTCTATATTTTTCTTATATTTTTTCTATATTTTTTCTTCTTTACATCTATGTACATACCTACATGTCAATCCGTTGCAGGCTATGCAGTATCTACTGCATTCATTGACCTGAATTTGGCGACTACAGTTTTACCCATACTTATTATTCCTTTCATGATATTCGGCGGATTTTACGTCAATTCCAAGTAATTTTATGATTTAATGCTATTGAGTGAGCCGACCGAAAAATGTTGAAAGTTTATATTATTTTTAGCACTGTCCCTGTTTATTTTTCATGGCTTCAGTACGTGTCGTTCCTGAAGTATTCCTACGAATCCATTGCAATTAATCAGTGGCAAACAGTCCATAGTATTCCAGGTAAGGTTTTTCCGCTACTGGCCTTATCCAGACTTGCACAGCTCAGGAATTCGGAGGGAGGGGGGTTTGAAATTTTAAAGTGCCTTTTCTGGCTAAATTAGAGGTGGATAGGTGTTAAAAACATCATTTTCCGGCGTTTCTCACCATGTTCTATCATTCTAGGAAGAAAACCATAAAAAATTTCGAAATATATAAAAATTCGAAATCAAAAAACATAGTCAAAAATGAGTCTAAAGGCGAGAAGCGCCGAAAATTTGACACCTTTGAGCAAACAGATAACTAAGAATTTTTCGGATTATTGGAAAATCGCGGGTTCGGGGAGGGTTTAAAATTTTTCTGTGGGAGAAGTGAAACCCCTCAAACCTAAAAAGATCATGTATGACCTTATCATTGAATTTATACACTAAAATTTAGGTTGCGAGAATTCAACATGCCCACATAATGGAACAGCCGTTCTGGAAACGCTTCATTTCGATCCCAATAGTTTCGATACCGATATAATCGTAATGTGCGTGATGTTGCTAGTCTTAAAATTCTTAGCTTTTTTTAACCTCCTGATTCGTACTTCGGTAAACGCAGAATAAAATTATTATAAACATCGTGATCTAAGTTTGGGAAAA
Source organism: Mermis nigrescens (assembly GCA_036768485.1). NCBI lineage: Eukaryota > Metazoa > Nematoda > Enoplea > Mermithida > Mermithidae > Mermis > Mermis nigrescens. The sequence continues at coordinate 1,538,987 of JAVLUZ010000056.1, forward strand.
AGGCCATAAAAAGTAGCATACACATATTCTTGGGCCGCTTGCAGCATCAATTAAGTAGTTCAATATAAGGCTGGCACAAAGGACGAATCGTCTTTCATTAAATCGCATAAGCTCCCTGATTTTAATTTAGAAATGCAGAGCACGATATAACTTTGCTCCTGGGTCGAGAAAATTGCAAAGAACGTCGTCTTTGGCCTACCTAATATCGTCTTTTCTAATTTTCTTTGCCCAGGGGCAAAATTACAGCATGTGAAATAAATTTTTGGAAAGCTAAGCTCTACGTTTTTAAATTAAAGGCGAACAATTCACTATAATTGCTTGGCAAATAAAGATGATTTAGTAAAGACGATAAATGCATAACGTGCCAGCCCTAGTTCAGTAATTGGATAGTGCAGTGGTTTAGTAGTCGAGTACAGTTGTTCAGTAGTGTTCGCTTGCACCAAATACTAATAGAGTAGTCCGCTTTCTAGTAGTAATTATTGATGGGTAAAATCGGGGAACAGAAACGGAAACGATTGGGTAAAATCCAGAATCGGAAACGTGAATGATTGTGCACCCTGATTCCGTCGGGTGTTTCTCTGCCCTAAGGGTGGTATGAACTGACGGACCTAGAGTTTCCCCAGTGGGCCTTATCAGGGTAAACACCTCACAACCCTGTTTCTGGCAAACTTTTTCCCATTTAAGGGTGGTTTAGGGAATCGTAAATGGGTTATCCCAATATACATATACATGTGATGCTGACCCCGGTTCCGTCAAGGTTTCTCCACCCTAAGATTGGTCCGAAGTGCCAGAACCAGGTTCAACAAGTAGGGCTCATTTAGGGGTGGTTTCGTGGCTCCGAAATGTGTACCTCTTTTTTACACGTACTGCTGACCCCGGTTCCATGAGGAGTTTGTCGGAAACGGGGTTGGGGTCTTTCTTCTTGGGGAATCTCGGTTTCAGCACTTTGGACCACCCCCAGGGTGGAGAAACCCCCGATAGAACCGGGGTCAGCATCACATGTAAAAATGTAGTTGGTACCCCATTTCCGAGTATCAAAACCACCCGTTAGTGGAAGAAATTTAGAATGGAGAAATATGGACGGAAACGAGCTTGGCGTATTAATCCTGATGGACCATACATACTTAAGGATCTCGGTTCCGGCACTTTGAATAATCTTCAGGGTGGAGAAACCTAGATTTACTAAACCTACCCGTTTCAGCTATCTTTTGTGCACGAGAGTTTGAAATTTTCAATTGGAAAATTATCGAAACAAGGTATACTAACAAAATATTCATCTTTGGATAGAGAAAAGAATGAACTTCCATATTCCGTTCTATCCAACCTAAGCGGTATGTCGAAAATTCGCAGCCCTATGTGCAAAAACCCGACGAATTTTCCGTTTTTTGCGCGTCTTCCGCCCGTTCTCACCTATTGTTCAATTGGCTTCGTATGACAAATAAAGCAATATTGGATAGGTACCTATATATTCTTTTCATGGATTTGCAATGATTTGTGGCCGTCGGTGATCATCAAACGAGAATCGGTTTAAAATCAATTTCAAGAGCAGAAACAGCGTTTTCAGCATAGTTTTCTTCTATTTTCAAGCATACCTTTTAAAAATTTTCGACTTTGAGAAGATATAACAGTACGCTCTTCCGCTTAAATTTCACAAATTTTCGGGCGCTTTGCGCTACACTAAAATCAAAGAAATTTAATGATTTCTTCGAGCGAAATTGTCGAAAATTTCAAAAACTTTTTGAAGTTACGCCAAAAATATATTAAATAAAAACAGACAACGCAACACGTCGAAAAAATCGCTATATCTTACGTGAAGGACAAGTTTTCGGACCTATTTTCGACTGTTTTTGGAAGAGTTGGTACACCGCCTCGTTAGGAAAATTCTATAGTCTGTTTCATGAAACCTTGTGCATGGATCTCAATTCTTGAGTCGATGTAAATTTATTACAAAAGCGGTTTAAACTGAAGTAGCAATCACAATACTGTGCATAGCAATTGATAAGCATATGGAGTCGTGCTATGCAAAATCTTATTACAGTAAGCTGCCTAGAAACCACTTTTGTAGCTACTTGCTTGAGCGCTTAATATTTGTTTCCATGCACAAGGTTTCGTGATATATGTAGACTATATGTAGATCAGCCACTGGGAGAATAGATGCACAGCATGGCCGATCTGGAGGGGGAACAGCCGATCTGGGGGTCAAAAATTGGATATTTTTGGGCCAAAATAACTTCAAAAGCCAGTGTTAGCGCTTAAATTGCGTTAAAACACCGTCATTATACAGTTTTGGTCAATTTAAAGCACTTTTGAAGAACTTTTTCAATTTTCATCCATTCTTGGCCTCCATTTGGCCTCGATTTTCTCAGAAAATTTGCATTCTTCCCTTCTGGAGAGTTAAGAGCCCAAACCCTCCCTACGTGCGCTGGTCATGAATGAAACGAATTCAACTACGAGAGAAATTTTAGGATGGGCCTGATGTGCAGGTTAAGACATTAGCGTAAGGATTATGAAAAATCAGCAGTTACTGTAGCGATTTTTTCAGAAGATGAATGGGAAGGAAGTCGGAATTCGGATATGTTTTTTTAGCAGCGCTTCGCCTCGGCTTTTTTTATGTTTTTTTATCATCATAAAATATTATTTTCATTTATATCTTTTGTTTTTTCACAGGTTAAATGCAGAAAAGGAGAACCGTGCAAGAAGCATGAGTGACAGAAAATTTCTGGTGGCGTGGCGATAATAAATTGTGTGTGCTGAGCAGGGATGGAAAAAACCCAGATTTTAAAATGTCGAATTTTGGGTTTTTGAGTTTTTTGTGGGTTTTTTAAGGGTTTTTTATGGGTTTTTTTATAAAAATTCTAGCTCGAGCTATAGATAGTAGCTGAGAATACTTCAACAGCTTCAAGACACAAAACAAAACAAGTAAACAACAACTTTTTTCAGCTAATACACAAAATTCAACAACAAAATTGGTCATTCACAAGCACAATCCATGCTGTGTGAACAGAATGAAAAATTGGGCAGAGCAATTTTTAAATGCATAATATTGAAATTTCTTCATAAATTCTGCTCTGCTTCAAGAAAAAAAACTAAAAAATTTGCCATATTAGTAGGAAAAACCATGTCACATTGCCACATAGCCTTTATTGGGCGGCTTTTCTCATTTGAAAAGTATATACTATAGGAGAAAAACAGCAATAGGAAGGAGGAGAGGATGAGAATGGATGGACACTTAACCTCGTGCATCGCAAGCAATTGTAAAAGGAACAACCATGATACAAAAAACATTGACAATACGCAGTATTTAATTCCATTACAAAAAATTCTTAACCTTTGGATAAAAAACCCAAAAAACCCAAAACCCAACGATTTCTTGCACCCAAAAAACCCACAAAAAACCCAAAAAACCCATGTTAAAAAAACCCAGCCTTGCCAACCCTGGTGCTGAGCAGGGATGGAAAAAACCCGGCAGTAATTATATGCAGTCAACTGCAGGTAATATAGCATACAATGTAAAGTTATATATATGCAGCCAAAAACCAGCGGCCTAGACTGCAGGTAATATAGCACACAACGTAAAAGTATACGCAGTCAAACAAAAACCAGCAGCCTGGACTGCAGGTAGTATAGCACACAAAGTAAAATTAAATGCAGTCAAAAACCAGCGGCCTGGACTGCAGGTAATATAGCAGCACACAATGTGGTATTATATGCAGTCAAGTTGAATGCATATGGATATGAGAAGCTGGCGCTTCGCTCGCATTTTAACCTGTAGTAGATGGTTTTAGAAGTTACTTTTATTTGAGATGGTCTAACAGATCTGCTTCCTCACTAGAGAATGTTTTTTGCGCTGCATGGGTAGCAACTTCAATAGCTGCCCAGTCACACAATAGCGCATTTTGATCGACCAGCGTAAGCTCTGGTCCCGCTTGATAGATATTGAGTAGCTGTTGCTTGCTGCTCTTGTCTTCAATCTGGGAAATTGTTTTACTGTAGTAGTCCAATAATTGACACAATGGTTGTTTAGCCAGCTATAAAATTACATTTAAACGCAAGAAAAGGGCAAAAACGGTTAAAAATAAAGTATGTAGACAGCGTAGGCATGTAACTTACTTTCCTGTGGTACGTACATATTTGCGAAGCATTTTATTTCCACTACAATAAAAGACTTCCCTAGAATGAGGGACAAAAACAGCAACAACTACCCAATATCTATCATGCAGGACCAGAGCTTACGCTGGCCCAACAAAATGCGCTAATGAGTGACTGGGCAGCTGTTGAAGCTGCTACCCACGCAGCGCAAAAGCATTCCCTAGTGGGAAACAGTGTTTTTTTTTTGTACAAGGTCCGTTTGTACATGTACAAAGATGGTCCCCAAAAGTCTTTGTACATTTTGTACATGCAAATTTTTGTGTACTATACTATAGTACAGTAGCGATTTTAGTGTGGTTAAACAGGGTTTTCGATCTTTGGTAGTGTATTATAGCTAATTTCTGGGTTTCTGACGCCAAAAAATACTAAAAATTATCTGAAAACGGCGCGAAGCGCCGAAAATTTTTGACATTTTTCCATTCTAAATGCAAATTCTGCCATTTTAAAGATATATAGGACAAATAATTTATCAGTTCGGAGCGAAGCGCCGAAAATTGTGGGAATTTTACATCTTTTTACAGTTTTTGTCTTCCTAAAAATCTTTGTACATTTTGTACACACAAAATTTTTGGGCACTATAATATGGTATAGCAGCGACTTTAGTGTGGTAAAAACAGACTTCTCCAACTTTTCATAGTGTGTTTCAGCTAATTTCTGGGTCTCTAAGGGTAAAAATCACTAAGAATTGTCTTAAAACGGCGCTGAAGCGCCAAAAAATTTGACATTTTTACTTTTGAAATGCAATTTCTGCCATTATAAAGATATATAGAACACACAATTACTCATTTCGGCGCGAAGCGCCGAAATTTTCCCGAATTTTAGACCTTTTTTGCAATTTTTGTCTTCCCGAAAATCTTTGTACATGTACAAAGACGGTCCCGAAAAGTCTTTGTACATCGGGAAAAATCTTTGCCGAGTACAAAAAAAACCGTGGTGGGAAAGCAAATCTGCCAGACCATCTTAAATAAAAGTGCATTCTAAAACGATCTATTCCACTGGTTAAAATGCGAGCGAAGCGCCAGCTTCCCATATCAATATGTATTCAACTTGACTGCATATAATATCACATTGTGTGCTATATTACCCGCAGTCTACGCCACTGGTTTTTGACTGCATATAATTTTACGTTGTGTGCTATATTACCTGCAGTCTAGCCCGCTGGTTTTTGACTGCATATAATTTTACATTGTATGCTATGTTACCTGCAGTTGACGGCATATAATTACTGCCAAAAAAACCCAGATTTGAAAATTTTGAATTTTGGGTTTTTTCTGTCTTTTTGGGTTTCTTAGGGTTTTATTGGGTTTTTTCAGTTAAAATGAGCACTAGAACCACATACAGTAGCTGGGAATACTTCCAACAGCTGCAAGACACGAAATAAACAAAGAGCAACAACTTTATTCAGCTACAATTGAAATCCAACAACAAAATCGATCGTTCATTGCGACACTGGCTCTCAAAAAAATATTAGGAAACAGGGATGCCATATCAGGCTCGTGAGTATTTTTCTATAAAATTTAATTGCACGCTTGCAAGGATGTCTAGAAATGATCGAATATAGATTTTGATAAAATCTTCATACACTGCTTTGTAATTGACACAAGAACATACATGTGACTGTAATTTTACCCTGCTACTCTATAGTATCCACTTCCTCTTCATCAGAATCTTGCTCAAATTCTGCTGACATGGAATCACAAAGCTGCAGTGCATTAGTCTATTTGAAAATTTGGTAACATGTGGATGAAAAACCAAAAACCCAAAACACAATGATTTTTTGCACCCCAAAAAACCTACAAAAAACCCAAAAAACTCAGCCTTGCCAACTGTGGTGCTGAGCCCTTAACTACCTGTTTTTAGGCTGATTTCAAAATCAACTCAAAAAACTCAAGTTATGAAATCATGAAATGAAAAAATTTAAATTTTTTTTACACATTTAAAAAAATAAAATGTAAAACATAAAAAATGAAATTATGTAATTTAAAAAATTTAAAAAATTAATTTCAAAATTAAAATCAGAAAATTATTCGTCGATTAAAGGATGAGAAATATGTGGCACCTCTACAGAATAGTAACTATTATGACGTCATCAGACAAACTAACGCTTATGTCTCAACCTAAGCGGGAGTGACATCAACCTAAGCGGGAGCGATACTTACCTAAGCGGAGTACTACCACCAGGGATGAAAAAACCCAGATTTTAAAATTTTGAATTTTGGGATTCCGAGTTTTTTCTGGTTTTTTTAGGCTTTTTTGGGTTTTATTGGGGTTTTATTTTTTTATGGGAATGACAACTAGAGCTACATACAGTAGCTGGGAATACTTCCAACAGCCGCAAGACATGAAAAATACAAAGAGCAACAACTTTGTTCAGCTAATATTGAAATCCAACAACAAAATCGATCGTTCATTGCGACTGCCACATATTTGTATATATCTTTCTCTTCAATGCTCGGACATTACCAGATTTTGATCAAAAAATGCACTGGCTATCAAAAAAATATTAGGAAATAGGAAAATTGGTCGAACTCAGAAAAGTGTGGGCTATTGAGGTGGCTGAATAAAAGCGCCCTGTTTTGCAGCATGGCAATTGTAAGCTATGTAGGGGCTGAGATTTCTGAGCATGGGCGTTCTGTTGACCAGACTGAGGTTGGTTGGCCTTTACTAGTCAGAGGAACAGCATAAAGCAAACAAAAAGAGATTGGAAATACAATTTGAATCACCTGCAGTATTTATTTCAGTCTATTTGAAAATTGGTGGTAACATGTGGATAAAAAACCCAAAAAACCCAAAAAACCCAAAACCCAATGATTTTTTGCACCCAAAAAACCCTGATTCAAAAAATCCAGCCTTGCTAACCCTGACTACCACCCACATAAATCTAAGCCTAAGCCTAGGAAAAATCAAGAAGTTTGAAAAAAATCAATAACTGTTGCGACTTTACTTTGCACAACAACAGTCACTATTCTGTATAAGTGCCAAATCTGTTGTTTAGATAGTACTTTAAAGATAGATTTGTTTTATATGAGCATGGAATAAAGTGAAAATTTTTGACATTTCCTCTTGAAATGTTTTTTCACCAATGCATAGAGCTCTCCGAAATATGCTCAGAAATGCCTTTATTTATACCCCATCGGGCCCCTCATATTTACACGTATGGTGCATATCAGCCAATTGGTGTGTAGCCTTTTTGGGCCACCCTTTATATTTATGAATCGTCACTACCAAGCGGCAATTTTTTTATAGGATGCCATAGAAGAGGGAATACATAATTTTCCACGTCATCTACGTAAAGGGAAATATATGTTTTCTTATGATGGATGCTGCTGCGTGTGAAAAACAACTAATGAATCTTAAGTTCTTGTATGACAAATATTTTATTGATTATCCGGTAGCTCAGAAAGTTGATCGCGAGGCCTTTATTCGAAATGAAATTGATCTTTTCACAAAATCAGCAAGCTATAGTAAGAAATAAAATATGTAATAATATTTTTATGTTCAAATGCATGAATTCATATTTATTATGATTATTCACCAAACAAAGCCTTATATGCTGCTCATCTTGTCATTTTCGCTTTGTTTAATGGCAGCAAAAAAATTTTCGTCATTGAGTTTGAGCCCTTATTTATTACTAAGTCAGTTTAGAGTTTGCTAGGCAAGCGCCGATTTAGAGGGAGGATCTTGCAAGGATTTGTCGAGTATTTTTTTATGCTTCGCGCCACGGTTTTTTTGCATTCGACAAAGATTTTTCCCGATATACAAAGACTTTTCGGGATTGTCTTTGAACATGTACAAAAATTTTTGGGAAGACCAAAATCGAGAAAAAGGTGCAAAATTCCCCAAAATTTTCAACGCTTTTCGCTGAAATAAGTATTTATCTGTTTTATATATCTTTATAATGACAGAATTCGCTTTAAGGAAGGAAAAATGTCAAATTTTTTGGCGCTTTGCGCCGTTTTGAGACTATTATTGGTAAATTTTGTCCTCAGAATTCCGGAGATTGGCTAAAATGCACTACCAAAGTTCGTAACCAAAAATTTGCATGTACAAAATGTGCAAAGAGTTTTGGGGACCATCTCTGTACATGTACAATGGGACCTTGTGCAAAAGAACACTGCTTCGCGCCTATTTTTGCACTAATTTTGCTCGTTTTTCGTAGAAAACTGTCGAAAATTTCTATTTTTTTCGGATCATACGCAAATGATTCAGTATTAAAAGACGGCAAAAACCGATACCTTAAGCATACATGCAAAAGTGGATGATGGAGATCCCCTCTCAAAATTGGTCGTCACCCTATCCCACAAAAGACAGAAAATTTTTAACCCCTACCCGATTTTTAGAACTTTTTGGCCGTTTTTAGGTGATTTTTTACTCCCCCTAAAAATGGTCGGGGACCACACATGGGTAGGGAGGGCTGGTTCTGTACCCCATATTCTAAGAATTTGAAATACCCCCTGCAGATTACTGTAGACCACACCTGGCGTGGGGGGTATGCAACCCCCAGAAACCAAAATACCCCCCCAGAAATCAAAATACCCCCCAGGATTCAATTTTTGAAAATTTTTTTCGTTTTTTCGCAATTTTTTGATGCCAATGGATAGTGCTTGATGAGAAACGTCGAAAAATGGTGTCTCTATCGCCATACCACCATTTTTAAGGCCATTTTTTGACCTTCAAAAAATTTTGCACCCCCCCCAGAATTTTCGTGCTGCCTAAGTATGCTGTAGACCGCTAGAATTCTGTTTTTAGTTAAATTTTTAGATTTGCTCCATCATGCCCTCCATAATTTCGGTGCTGCCCATGTATTCCGGGGACCCCGTCCCAAAATTTCGAGCCGTTACATATATGACTTTAAGCATAATGGACGGATTTTTCGGACAAATTTTGACACCATTTGGAAAATTGAATTTCAGCTCCCCCTGTCAGAAAATCCCGGATCTGCCACTTTTGCTGGGCCAGTGTTATAACAAGATGTCGTATGTTACAACATTGCAGTATTAATACGTATGATGACAACGTCCCATGTTATTACATTAACTAGCAAAGCATAGCGAAATTCAAGGATACACAGTAAGGACTTGAAATTCATAACGACAAGTGTATATTTCTTTAAAACAGCATTTCCATAAAATAAATACTAAGTTGCTGTCCAGCATCGATTTACCATCTTTGAGAACTTTTGACCGTGTAACCCCGCAACCCCACAGTGGAAATCGAATCAACCCCGCAAGAGCCTTGAAAATTTTCTGGGGAAATTTAGGGCAAAATGAAGGCTGAAAATGAATGAAAATTGAATTTTTTCGTCAAAAGTGCTTGAAATTGACCAGCAACAGTGGAATAACGTAGTTTTAATGCTATCTTAGCAATTTTATTAGTTTTTTAGGTCATTTCGGCCCAAAAAAGGCTTAATTTTCCACCCCTTCCCCGATCGATCATGCTCTGCATTTATGGTCAGTGACCGATTCCGCAGGTTCCACGGAAGTGATATGAACATGAAAAAAGTTAACGTGCTCATGTACGATTCAAACTTATCATTTATGACTTTGGTAGCTCCATACCAGGCAAGTATCTCTGGGGGGAATGGGGGGTTCGGACCCCCAAAATTCAGAAAACTCGGACTTTTTAAATGTTATTTTGTGCTATTTCTGGCCTTTTTGGGCTTGTTCCCCCCAAAATTTGTGTTGGTCCCCCAAAATAGGACGGCCAGCTACGTGCCTGCTCCATACTCAAACAACTTTATCTGAAATTATATAGATTGACAGTTTCTACGAATCTTTCGCATCAGAAGTCAGCGAACCATATTCTTCTAAAGCTTAAAATATTTTCTCTCCCACGAATTCTGGACGAAAGTCTGTTTTTATAAGCCTAACTTATTGTTGTTTTTCAATCAAAAATCGGAATTTCATTTGTGTGTCTCTTCCTTTGACATGATCGGTTGCTTTTCGGCAGTTCATGGTATGTGCCTTTTAATTATTAGAGTTGAGCGTTCTTAAGATTACTTTATCTTTTATATTATAAGGGACATAGGTGCACAAGGTCAGGGTCGGCAGGGGAGGGGTGATTAAAATATCAGAAGTTCAAAACGGTAAATTTATTGTTCGCGAATTTCTTGTTGTTTAAACGACTGAAATGGTCAGAATAGCCTATAAAACATCTTTTCGTGGTAATTTCGTGTTTTAAAAGCATTTTAGTCCATTTCGATAGCATTATGTCTCTTTTAACATTAAAAATACAAAAATTGATCAACTTTTGGCGCTTTTTGGGTAAAAAGTACATAAAAGTACTAGCGCCGGAAATTTTTTTGACATTTTCACTGCTTTTGACCTCGAAAATGATTCAAAAAACATTTTTTCAGCTCAAAATCACCGGACAGTACCTGTCTGGCTGACCCTTCAGCGGGGCTAATACCTCCTATATGTGCATGTATGATAAGGGAAAAAACAAAATTCCTCAAACTCCTGTTAAAAGACCGTCAAAAATAGCATATTTATTTTTGAGCTAGTGAAGTCGCTTCGCGCTGAATTTTTCATTTTTCTAAAAGTTTGGTAAAAAAGCCTAGGCTTGATCTAGATTGTAGCGTGGAACACACATGGGCGTGGGGGGTCTGGGGTGCATACACTTCCAGAAGTTGGAAAACCCCTGCAGATTACTGTAGACCCTTTCCAGAATTATATTTTTAGTAACATTTTTGGCGATTTTTGTCAATTTTTGGTGATTTTACTCAGCTCCAGAATTTTCTTGCTGCCCATGTACCAATTGTTCTTCTTCACAAGAACTTAAAATTGCCTAAGAGAGATGGCGAAAAATGTCGATTTCTCAGAGTTGAGCTCGCATAAGGTGCTGAAAAATCAGTCAAGCAAACAGTTTGAATGATTGAGCTTTAGTTTACGATTTTTAAAAGAAGCAACATTTTTTGATTTCAAAAATTTTTTAAGTGTTGCTTAGAACTTGCCGAGAAATTCTCAAGAAAGCCTTTATCTCTATTTTTTACACTCGTACTATGTTTTATCATAAGAAACAAAAAATGGTCAACGACAAAAAATGAACTTTTAACTCTATTAGACATTTTTTCTTATTGCCTTGCCATCCCTTTTGACTCTGACGTTATGCATCTATTCGTGTACATCAATATATCTACGGGATTTTATTGGTTGTGCTGCACTGCAACTAAATTCACATTTTTTATTCAGTCAGATCGGCAAAAGTCGACCGGCATTATTTACTTGGAAGGGCTTATAATTTGATGGAAAATTACGATGCGAAATGCGAAGAAAATTTAGTTAAAGCCACTAAATTGAATCCACACCATGTGAGCGCGCTCAACGAGCTGTGCGAATGTCTATGGAAGAAACGGGATCTGGCAAGTGCTCGACGTTGCATTGAGTCAGCTCTTAAAAAGGCACATATTTAATTACATCTTAACAGGCACGTAGATGTGGGGGGATGGGGGGACTAGTCCCCCCAAAATTTTAAAAATACGACTATTTTTACAAGGGTCCCCTCAGAGAGAGAAATCGAAAATTTATGAGGAGGCGTATTTGAAAACCACCGAAATAGTTTTTAGCATATTTTTGAGTTGGTCGACCCAAAATTTTTAGGCGTTTCGTGCCGAATTTATTGTTTTTGTATAAATTTTGTCTTCCAAACAGTCAAAGTTTGATTAAGCATGGTGAACAAGTCCGACGCTCCATGCGGAATAATTTATTTACCTTTTTGTTTTTCTTTGCAGTGAATTAGAATTGAGTATAGAACAAGTTAAACAATTTTCCAACAGGGTCGAGCTTAGATATAATATTAAATTATTTGTGTGGCCATTATATACTTTTTGAAGACAATGGAATTCATTTTTAATTTTTAAAACTTTTTTCAAATTCTTTCTTCTCTAATATATAGAGCTTCGGTGAGAAACGCTAAAAAATGTCATTATTTTTGCCTATTTACATGTAGTTGTAGAGATCTCGGACTTTAAAATTCTAGTCCCCCTCGTAAATTCGGAAGGCCAGCTACATGCCTTCATGTTAATATGCATAGAACTTATTATCGCATTTTCTTCTTCAAGTATGTAAATACGTAACTGCATAGCTATACAGTAAATCAAGTGGTGATTGAAAAAAATGTTGATTGGTTTGGTTGCTTGCTTCGTGAGACTCGCTCGCATTTTCGTATTTTTCTTTGACTTCCTTTATTTATTAAGAAGCTTATCTTTATTTGCTCAAAAGTGTCAGATTTTTGGTGCCTCGCGCCGTATGTTCATGTTTTGACTATATTTTGTTCAATTTGTTCGATTTTTTTATTTTGTCTGAAATTTTTTTGTTTTTATGCTCTGGACAAATAGAGCGTCGTTAGAAACGCCGAAAAACGATGTTTTTGACGCGTACCCACCATTTCGGGCTCAAAAAAGGCACGCTGAAATTTCAACCCCCTCGAAATTTCCATGCTGTGCATGTCTGGTACTCAGTAATAGTGTATTTCGCTAGATCTCGTTTAAGTTTAAATAAGTATGTTATAAATTTTGTCTCTTTATGTGTAAATAATTTTTAGTGTTTGATGTAATTTAGAACCGTAACAAAGTTTCGCTTCGCACTATGTCTCGTCTGGTTCGTCAGTGTGACACAAGCCTTGAGGGTACTACGAAAAGTATTCAACTTGCGCAGGAAGCTGTAGAAATGGACCAACAGGATGGGTTGAGTTTGTGTAAATTCATACATTATGATTATTTTATGTCGGGTGATGATGATTCGCAATCGTATTGTCAGCGACTATTCTAAATATTCGTTTGATGTGTTATTGATTGTCTCTTTTTCACCAAAATATGACTTTTTAGATTAATTGTTTTGCTAAAAATAATTTATATTATTCTTTTTCCCGGCTTTTTCTCCGTTTAAAAAATGTAGAATTTCTCAATTTTTTGTGAGCTAAAGTTGAATTCAGTTTGTCTGAATAAGAGGGCGAAGACACTTATTTCCGCTCTATTTTTAAATCATTTATGCACAGCATGTCCAGTCTGGCTATCAGCCCTATCTGTTGATCGGATGGTACTGGACTAAGATGGCCTGGAAAGACTGCTGATCGCTAAAATAGCATGAAAACAGTCTTTATTTCGGGCCTATGTTTTCAAACACTCTTGTAAAATCCATTCTTCCTCCTGATTTTGTATATTTTATTCTTCATTTTTTCTTTTTTCTTTGTTGGTATACTATAGCCCCTAATTCTTGCCTATGCAGTGCATGTCTAGGTTCTAACGTTATTTCTGGAATTGATTGACTGATCGATTTTGTTAGGTATTTCGACTAATGTGAGCATACATGGACAGAGGCCGATCTGCCTATTGATACCAGGTGCGAAATTTTTCGGTTGGTTGTCCTTTTACAAAATCGTTGTTTGGTTGGTTGATTGGTTAATTCCTGGTAATTAGATTGGTTATTGTTGATTGATAAGTTCAATTACAAATCATTTCTATCTATTTTCCTAGATTTATCTTTCTTTTTCAAATTGATTGACTTAATAAATGTTTTTTATATCATTTTTGTGTATTTCCATAATTTGCTTTCGATTTTGATGTAATTTCGCAAAATTTTCCATTGATACTGATAGGTCATCCTATTGATACCGACCTAGTTCCCCATTGATAATGGTTTGATTTGAGTTATAAGGTTTGTCGGTTTGTCCAAGTATGAATGTGAGTACTGCGTAGTACATCCACACATGGGCGTGCAGGGGGAGTGGGGGTTTGCACCCCCGCTGAAGTTAAAATACCCCCGCAGATTACATCCCCAGAATTCTATTTTTAGTAAAAATTTTGGCTACTTACCCCATCCTGACCCCCAGAATTTGTATGCTGCCCATGTTTGAATGCATCTGTCTCTTCACCGTACGCACTATGCTAACATCTTTATTCTTATTCAACATGCCCAAATCCTTTATTCGTGCTTTTTGAAGATTTTCCTGAAATTTATTTTAGACAATTTGGCCAATGCACATTTTGTATTCTTTTTCTCTTCGGCTCAAAAGAATCGAAATTTTCTGCACAGTGCGCTGGAGCTTTATGAGAGAGCAGTAAGGTTATTTCTTTCAGATTCTGTATGTATGTGGATTATATACAGCAATATCTTTAAGCTGAGCGACGGAAGCGTGCAATATTGCCCCGACCTGTTTTATAATAAAGCGTCGGTAAGCCTTTTTAATTCGTCTATCGCAACTCGCTGCATCTTAATTTGTGGAATTTTTTTTGCGTCAATATCGACTATCTTATTGTTTTGTTGGGTATAAATTTCCATCAAAATAAATCTTCGTTTGTTGTACCAAAATTACGCAATCAAATGCTAAATCGTATTTAGGGGCAAGGGGAGGCCGCCCCCCGTAAATAAAAAGCAATTTTTGAAACACACAAGGGTACACCAGAGGAAAAAAATTAAAAATTCTCGAATTAGCTGTAAAACACCACCAATAGAGGTGTTTAGCGTACTTTTGAGCTAGGAAACTCGAAATTTTCCGGCGCTTCGCGCTCGATTTATTGTTCATCTATAGCTTTTGTCTTCTAGACCACCCAAAGCCGCTCAAATGAGTTTAGATGTGAAGAACGTGTCGAATTTTTAGGCGCTTCACGCCGATTTATCCATTTTCTGTAGGTATTGTTTCTCTTTGTAAGTCACAAATATTAAATACGAAGACAGAAGCTAGAAAATGATTCGTTGATTGAATGATGAGAAATCAGTTATGTATTCTGTGAGCCGTAGATTTGTGTAATATGAGTTTGAAATAAGGTGAAAATTCCTGAAATTTTCCTTGAATTTCCTCTTCACCATTGCATAGAGCTCGTTGAGATACGCCCAAAAATGCCTTTATTTTTGCCCATCGTCTAATGGTTCTCGAGATGTCTGATCTCAAAATTTTGGCCCCCTCAAAATAAAATCCTGGATACGGGTCTGATCCAAAGTATCACCTTTATTGATGATTGTTAAATATGTATAATCAGGCCCGTATCCAGGATTCGGCCAAGAGGGGCGGACCCAACATAAATTGGTCTATACTCCGGATATTCGTTGTTATAGCTCGATAAAACCTCATTTTTCGACGTTTTTCGACGTGCTTTATCCATTAAGCTCACAAAATTCGAACTTAATGCAGAAGAAATTTTCCGACTCAAAAGGCTATAAACAGTGTCATTTTTTGGTCGCACTTGTACTAAAATTATGAAAAATACTGCATATCTGGCGCGAAGCGCCGAAAATTTGAAAATTTATCGACAAAAATATGCGATTTTCCATCTTCCCGTGCATTATCTTACCTTTCAAAATTTTTTCTGGCTAAGGGGGAGGGCGGCCGCCCTCCCGCCCCTATTATTTACGGTCTGTCCTGTGTTTAACTATATTTTTTTCAAAATGATGTATTCATACCTACGTGCATTGTGAGGAACTGATTTACATACGTTTTTGAAAGTTTTCAGGTAGGTACCGTATCATACATGATCTTGGGGGTTTCAACTTCCCCCGAAAGATTTTCACTTCCCGCAAAAAATTTTTCATCCCCCAGAATTGACGATTCTTTTAAGTTCCCAAAAAATTTCTAAAAATTTGTAGAAAAGATGCTTTTTCAAGCGTTTTTAGCTGTCTATTCGCTCAAAACTGTCAAATTTTTCGGCGCTTCGCGCCATTATACTCATGTTTTGACTATATGTCGTTCAATTTGTTCTGACTTTTTTGGTTTTTTTTTAAATTTTTCAAAATGTTTTTATGCTCTAGAAAGATAGAGCATCGTCATAAACGCTGAAAAACGATGTTTTTGATGCGTACCTATTATTTTTGGATACAAAAAAGGCACTTTATAAATTCACCCCGCCCCAAAACTCCCATGCTGTGCATGTATATATGCACCATATATAAATTCGTATTTTTTACTAATATTACCCGAAATGCACACGTATAATTAATTTACTAATAAATGAGTAAATAATTTGGAGATCGATCTTCGAAAAGGATAAAGGTGTAGTTGAAATAGATACTCTTTCTTATTCGCTGTTCTTTTTATTGCGCCTGTACCTACGAATTATTCTTGCTATATACTCTTACTTACATTTGACTGCATTAATTTACAGTTATAAAAATGCAGACCATGTTCTTTGTGTAAAATTTTCTAGATTGTTCTCAGACTTTTCCGGGTCGTTTTTTACAAATATATAAACATTTTCAGGCAGACAAATTGGTAAAAATATCAGAACTTTCAAAAAAATATTAGTAATTTTCTGCTACTGTGTGCCTTTATAATGCGTAAAATTGAGTTTAAAACGAAAAAATAAAAAAAATTATTTCCCGTCCCCTATCTCTAAGTTGGTGGTCGACTAACTACCCCGCGTCCATACTTTTGAGCCGGTAGGTAAGTGTTTACTTTGGGTACCGTCTTCGTGTATATATGCAGTGGTGGATCCAGGATTTTCTGACGGGTGGCGGATTTCCAAATTTTCCTCAATAGTGTCAAAAAATTGTTTAAGAAATTTGTTCATCATGCTTAAAACATCGGTTTTTTCGTCTTTTGGTAGACAAAGTCATTTGTGATCCGAAAAAACATTGAAAATTTTGAAGGTTTTCTACGAAAAATGTGCAATATTGTGCGAAAATCGGCATAAAGCACCAAAAATATAGAACAAAGGATGTTTCTTCTAAAAAACACTGGTGCAGACAGTTTATCCGCAGTTAGTACACTCAGGCTCATCAATACGAAGAACAATATGGCCAAGCGTTAGGATCTTTTCAAACGGCAGCAAGGTTGGATCCTGACTTTGATTTGGCTCGTTCAAAATGCAGTCAGCTTTGCTCTTATCTGAAGTGTGTTCATGAAAATGTTTCTAGAAAAGTTAGTGATATGTATATTAGGGTTCAAATTAATTTGCATCGTAAAAATACTGCCAAGAGAGCCTGCTTCTGTTTTTATCCAGTCAGATTCGGTTAGTATATGCTTTATTAAATTCTTTGCATACTGGAAAGTTAGTTTCTAATTAATCCTGTTGCTCGTCGTCGTTTTCTTCACAACTGAGCTTAATATTTCAGATTTTCTAATGCGGAAAATCCCGCATTTTATTTGCTTGACTTAAGCGCTGTGATTTCTGTTTTTACTTAAGTATTTAAGACACGATTTCCGAGAGGGTCGACCGAAGTCATGATAAGTTGAAAAAAAGTTTCCCTGAAAATTCGGAATATGGGTCAGTTTTTCGAGCTAAGAATCATGGCGACATTCATTTTCTTCATAAAACGAATATTCATCGAGCTGCTGAAGTAATCCAAAGTTTGAAAAATTTGGTTATTTTTTACGAAATTCTTGTATCTTTTTTGTATAAAACTCAGTTTTCTACCGTTACACTAACGACAGAGCAGTGAAATCTGCGTGTGATCATAGGGCCATATGTGTTTAATAAGAAAAATTTAAAATTAGAAATTTTTCGCATTTTAATGCGCCTTTACACAAAAGTGTAAAAGTAAAATTTTAGGGTATTTTTTTAACATTTTTTTCACAATTAATCGTGCCCAGTCAGTCAATCTTCGAGAAAGCACTCAAAATACTTGCCGTGTATACGTGCGCTCATGTCCCCAAACATTTGGTCTGTAAAGTTAAATAAAAATTGTGATACCCTTTCTATACGAAGTTGAACATCAAGTGAACAGTTTTTCCCTATACGTTCTACGAAAAATTCATTTTTAATGTTAATTTTGTTTGTGTATCATTTGATACTGCAAGCAGCAATTTTAGATGCGAATATAGAGTCATACATGGTCTTTCATAAATTCGCAGAATTATAATTTTTACCCGCTTGTTGCACTTTAGCTACTCAAATGTGTAAAATCAGATTTCTGGTTAATTTTTTAAATTTTTTTGTAAAATTGAATTCAGCCCATGCATTCAATTTTTGAGAGGTACTAAAAATATTTTATAGCGATTACACTCTACACATGCCCCCAAACCCATTCTGTGTGAAGTTTAATAAAAATTGCAAAACCCTTTCTGTGAAAAGTTGAAGATAAACTAAACAGTTTTACGCAATCATTCTCAAAAGAACTCATTTTTGTTGTCAATTTGTTTGCCTAACATTTGAAACTGAGCAGCAATTTATGGTGCGAATACTAGAGTCATAAACAATCTGTCAAGAAACGCATTGAATTTTTTTACATTTGTTTTGCACTTTACACAAATGTGCAAAGTCAAATTTTTAGTGAATTTTTTTAAAGTTTTTTTGACATTAACTCAGCCCCCATCGCACTAAAAATATTTAGTGCATGTATTAGTATTTTTATATACACTACCCTATAAATATTTTTTATTAAACTTTGCATTAAAAATACATATAACTATGTGCAAAGTTTAAAAAATTGTGCGTGGCTTCGGATCTGGAGCGTTCGAGACGGTTTAATCATCAACAACAAATAATTAAGCAACGATGGACCAATTCCTTCTGAACCAAAGTGGAACGTTTTATTGTATTTTGATTCAATAAATTGTGCAGTTCCTGGTGAATCCAGCCATTTATTCCCATTAATCGTGACATAAGCACCTGAATATGATATTGTTATGGCTACGGCGACTCGACTGTCAATGTTGTAGTAATGATCATATTCATGTTTAGATAATTAGAAAAAGTATATAAAAATGTCACTTAGGTTAAGACAAAAATTTTAAGCAATCGAACCAATAAATGAACATTTGACCCATTGCAAGGTATTTTACGAGAACGTTTTTTATAATGCTAAATTTTAAAACGTTCAAGCTCGAAAAGCTATTGTTATTGCCAAATTGTATAGTCATCTTATCTTACTCCTGGCTCGGCAATGCCCTAGAGTTAAAATAACGAGTCCTTATAAAAATGCTGTTGAAAATGTTATTTTCTGTTTTTTATCTGCATGAAGCCGTGTGACATCATCAACATTTTATACACGCCAACAAAAATTTCACTCGGCCTTCACCAAATGAAGTCATAGAAAGCTTTGATTGCGTATAAGCTCAACTTATCCTCGAAAACACAATACATAAACGTTTAAAAAGCCCTAGAGAAAGCTTAGGTCTGAAACTTATGCTAGATCAAACAGGAGAGAAAATGAGGCTTCCATAAAAAACGGAACTAAGACATTCTCTTGAAAAAATTATGTCTACATTAAAAATAAAATTCTAAAATATTTTTTTTGATGGCTGGACTGTGTTGCAAAAATGATGACGTATGCTTTAATATTCATACGCTTTAATTGGTCGAAAAAAAAAAAAAAAAATATTGCAACTTATCATGTTTTAAGTATACAAGTGGTTGGAAATAGAATTCTTTATATTTAGATGGCTGAAAAATTTGTGCATCACCAAGCACTCGATTGCAACTTGCATATGCAGACATAATTTAACGTTAAGTAAAAGCTGTAGCAGGATCAACTTCAAAAATGATTCCGACTTTCATTACAAAAAGCCGGTATTGCTGTTTGAATCAAATGTAAAGGCTGTGGATAAAATTTTTCTAACACACTTTTGGCAAAGTGCAACTAATGCATAAAATTCTTCTTCTATATCTTTCATTGTATTTTATAATGAACGAGCAAAAGCATTTGAACATCAAAAACCGCATGGACAGGATTAATGCCAAAAAAACTAAAAAATTCACTAAAAAATTTGACTCTTGCATATTTGTGTAAAGTGCAACAAATGTAAAAAATAAACAACTCAATGAATTTCTGACAGATTGTTTATGACTCTATATTTGCACTTAAAAAATTGCTGCTCAGTTTCAAATGTTGGGCAAACAAATTGACAACAAAATGAGTTTTTTTGAGATAGATTGCGTAAAACTGTTCAGTTGATGTTCAACTTTTCTTAGAAAGGGTATTGCAATTTTTATTAAACTTTACACGTAGATTGGGGGGGGTAATCGGTATAAATATTTTTAGTGCCTCTTAAAAATTGACTGCATGGGCTGAATTTATGTTACAAAAAATTTAAAAACTAACCAAAAATCTGATTTTACATACATTGTGTGAAGAAGCAACAAGCGCGAAAAAAGCAGTAATTCTAATAGAATTTATGAAAGATCATGTTTGCCTCCATATTCGCATCAAAAATTGCTGCTCAGTATCAAAGAATACAACAAACAAACTTAACATCAAAATGAATTTTTCGAAAATATTGGGAAAAACTGTACACTTGATGTTCAAACTTCGTAGCGCGAAAGAAGGTTATTGCAATTTTTATTAAACTTTACACATATGTTGGGGTTATGTGCGCACGTATGCACAGCAAATATTTTTAGTGCTTCTCAAAGATTGACTTGACCGGGCACGATTCTCAATGTAAAAAAATGTCCAAAAATTACCCAAAAATTTTACTTTACACTCCTCCGCAAAGCGCATAAAATGCGAAAAAATTCTAATTTTAAATTTTTTCTTATCAGGCACATATGGCCCTATAATCACACCAAAATTCTTACTGCTCTGTCATTCGAGAAGAAACGGTACAGAAAACTGAGTTTATTAGCTAACAGTACAAAAAATTTCGTAAAAATAACCAAATTTTCATACTTTGGATTTTAGCTCGATAAATATTCGTTTTTATGAAAAATGAATGTCGCCAGGGAGATCGTGTCTTAATAACTGTTACGCTCCTAGCAGCTCCATATTTTATGCAATTTCGGTCTTCACTTAAAAATCAAATTAATAAATAAGGTCGAATGTTTAAAAAAAGATCATTTGGCTAGAATGGACTATTGTTGGGCCTTATTTAATGCTTTTCCTAGATGTCCCCGTTATGACAAGATGGTTGTTATTTTAAACCCATACTATATGTACATACAGGCCTGTAGGAAGGGGGTAGGGCGCCGCCACCCCAAAACCAAAAATTTTTAAAAAACACCAAAGGGGATGGGGTCAAATAAGATTTTGGGAAATGTCATTTATTTCTTAAAAAATCACAAATTTTATCACTGGATATGACGCGTCTGGTTTGAAGCAGCCGAAGAATGACCTCTTTAGGGTCCATCCATTTATTGTTCCTTGTACGAACTTCATCTAATAGTGTGTGCGCCGGTCTTTTTTCACTGTTGGTATTTCAGGACGCCGTTTTAGGGAGAAAAGATAGTCACTAATGCGATTTCTTCTTTTCCTTCGTTGACGTTTTAAAACAGTTGAGTAAACTTAGACGTATTTCAGGCAGCGTTTTTTTGTCCTCGGCAAAGATTTTTCCCAATGTACAAAGACTTTTTGGGACCGTCTTCGTACATATACAAAGATTTTTGGAAGACAAAAATTGCAAAAAAGGTCTGAAATTCGCAAAAATTTTGGCGCTTCGCGCCGAAATGAATATATTGTGTGTTCTATATATCTTTATAACAGAAATTGCATTTCAAAAGGAAAAATGTCAAATTTTTCGGCGCTTCGCGCCGTTTTAAGACGATTTTTAGTGATTTTTGCCCTTAGAGACCCGTAAATTAGCTAAAATACACTACCAAAAGTTGAACAACTGTTTTTACCTCACTAAAATCGCTACTGTACCATATTATAGTAACTGAAAATTTGTGTGTACGAAATGTACAAAGATTGTTGGGAAGACAAAAACCTGTAAAAAGGTATAAAATTCTTGAAATTTTCGGCGCCGCGCCGAAATCAGTGATTGTTTGTCCAATTTTCTTTAAAATAAAAAGTACACATTTTTAAACTCATTTTTATCACGCAAGAAATATGGCTTATCAAGATACACCAGATTTCTTGATGACTAAAAAAGGCGGACTGAACAGAAAAAGCGTAAAATGATGCCCTTCTGGTGTTTTTGATGCTGTTTTTAGCCTGATCAATATCCATATTCTTGTGAATTTGCTGCAAATTTTTAGTGTTAAAAATTTTGCTCAGATGCTTTCTGGTGCGTTGGCTACATGGGGCTCTGCCCCAGGCCCCGCTGGGGGCGCTTGAGCGCGCCACCCCAGACTCCCCAGCCTTAGGGAAGGCTACAACCATGGTAACAGGGGTGGTCCTCTTAACACAAGAAAATTTCATGCCTACAGGCCTGTGTACATGTATGTGCGAGACTAAATAAACAAAGTTAAATGAAAAATAAGTACAAATCATCTTCTTTTGTCGAAAAAATTTTTGGTTCTTCGTACAGCATTTCCCCGAATCTTTTTTGTGACTCATGGACAAATATGCACTAATTTTGTATAATACTGCAGGTTGCATGCATGCAATGCATAGATGCACGGGGTCAGGTTCACGGGGGGGGGGGGCAAATCCCAGAAGTCCAAACAGTAAATACAGGCCTTCGATACGGTTTTTCCTATTCAAATGATGAAAATGGTCCAAATGGCCTACGAAACGTTTTTCGAAATAACTCTGCATTTTTAAAGCATTATAGTCCGTTTTGACTGCATTATATTGCTTTTACCACTGAAAAATTTGAAAATTGATGAATTTTGTGCGCTTTTGAGTAAAAAGCACATAAAGGAATAATGCGGGAAAAACATGCAGCATAAACGTTTCGTCAGCTCAGAATCACAGAAGAGTACATGTCTGGCTGACCCTTCAGCAGGGGTTGTAATAAGTTATAATAACCTCACCCCTATCTACATTGTGTATGTATGATGTAAGGGCTCGAAATTTTTTGAGGGTGAGAGTCGGCTATCCGGGAATGACCTTAAAGCACTAAAAATGCCTTATACTCGTATATGCATTTTTTTGCCAAAGAGTCGGGGAGGGGAAGATATTTCTACCTTTGGGAATAATGGGGAACGATGGACTTCGGATAGGGAGGTGTCCATCAATCCCATATGTTACATGTTGCAGACTGTATTACTTTCAATTGCAAATCTTTTTGTGAGTGAATTGAAAATCTCATTTTTGCACTAGTGCTTCTTACTTATTCACGAAATAACGAACTCCTTTTTGTTCACTGTTCTATTTGAGTTTATTACGATCAGAGCCGTATTTAAGGGGGGCGGGACGGGGCGGCCGCCCCTCTCCCTCCCCCTTGGCCGGGTAAAAACTTTTGAAAGGTAAGATAATGCACGGAAAGATGGAAAAATTAAGTGTCTTTGACGTAAAATCTTCAAATTTTTGGCACTTCGCGCCCATGTCAAGTATTTTTCCATTATTTTGGCGCAACCAAAAAATGACACTTTTATAGGCTTCAAGAGTAGAAATTTTTTCGAAAAATTTGGATTTTTTGATCTTCACGGATAGAGCATGTCGAGAAACGTCGAAAAACGCGGTTTTTGCCAGCCATCCCCACGAATTTTCCGAGATTTAGATTAATTTATGTTGGGTATGCCTCCCTCCTTGGTCGGATACTGGATACGGGCCTGATTACGATCTTATATGTAACGGCTCAAAATTTCCTATGGGAGGGTCCTGGCCATGTTTAGGGGGATAAATGACCTGCAGTTTTTGGTCAAAAAATACCTAAAAACGGCCAATAAATTTGGGGGGGGTTAAAATTTTCTGGCTTTGGGGGTATGGGAGGGGGACGGCCGACTTTGGGTGAAGGATCCTTCCATCCCCTCTTACAATATGATTACGATGTTTGTTTTTCCGTAGTCATAAATAATCAGAAATAACTGCTTCCAAACCGACTGTTTAATTTTATATACTTTGATAAAGAGAACCTATCATGCTATTCATGATTCTATCTTCCAAAAACCTGTGCCATGGAGTTCATCATCGTTCCGAGGCAGACTATGCCTCTTCTAAACAACATGAGACAATAAGCTAAACTTGTGTTCTCGTGGTAAACGAAACTTGATAGGGAGGCCGGAGCTTTAAACATCTCGGCAGTAAACTTTTTCATTTTTTGCGTCATTCTGTCCGGCTTTGTTGATAGTCGTTATCAGTATTGTTTAAAGTAAGGTCGACTTAAATTTGAAGGGCAAACACAAATCAAGCCGGTTAAAAACGCTGGCTGCTCGCCTCAAGGAGGACAAAAACAACTTTCCTGAATATGAGGCTGTGTCTTCTCTCGAGAGGAATCTTAGGTTTGGATCAAATCAAAATATAGTGTGCACTGGTGTCGTTGTGGCCGTTGTATTTAATGAACAAGTTATTCCGTAGTAAGTTTACTTTATGATACTTTATTTTTTGAATTCCGCCTTATTCTTTGTAAATGCAACTTGATAAAAGTGGGACTTTTATTTACTTTTGTTCGAACATCAAACAGAATGATGCGAAATCTGCCATGTAAAGTTGGTCATTCGCCCATTCTCCCAAAGTGAGACATTTTTTACTTTTTTCCTCATTTCAACAATAACTTCCTTTTTAGGCAGTTTATACATCCTTTTCTCCCATTTTTTCCAAAAATACCCCTGGCTCCCAACAATGGTCCACTAGCCCTCCCAAAATTTAAATCATTATGCTTGTAAGTTGCAACGTAGAAACATGCTGAGGTATTTGTAAATGCAAAAAAGCTTGCGCGAAAAGACCCGTGAATTAATTCACCTTTTGTACTACTTAATGCCAAAAAAATACCTCACGGTCATTTCAGATCGATTAACTAAAACCGACTCCTACCTGCAGATGACTTGACCCCTAAACGGTCCACTGTCTATATTATAAGCTATAACGAAAAATGCAGATTTAAGAGGGCGGGGGGAATCTGGCCCCCATCACCCTAGATTACTTCGCGGGATAAAGGATGGATATGTACTTTGCTAAGATTTTTGGCCATAGACCATCGTAATTTCTCCGATTTTTCCAGCGCTTCGCGCCGGATAATACATATTTATCATATTTCTTCATTTTCTTGGCGGCGAGGAAGTCGTATTTATGTACTTTTCTTCCATTCTTTTACACATAAATTCTGAAGTTTTTTTGCGTTTCGCGTTAAATGCTCTAAAATGCTTTACTCTAAATGCACAAAAACGGGAAACAACTGAGTAATTTACGTCTCTAAATGCCTTTCTGTCGAAATTTCATTAGTTTTCCAGCGCTTCGCACCGTATTTTTGCTGAATATAAAAAATTAAAACACTTTGTACAACATCGCTTGAAATTGTGAAATTTTTGTGAAATTTTTGCACCAGAAATCCTTTTGACTAAAAATAGACAATATAAAACAACGAAAAAACGATATTCGGTACGCGAATAACGGATTTTTGAACCTTTTTTTGACTGTTTTGAAAAAGGCTGAAATACTGCCCCTCCCCTTACAAAAATCCCTAGATCTGCCATTGTTTGAACGCCCCGAGAATCTATAAAAGCACCCAAATTGACAGACCCCCGGAATTGCATTTTTGGCGCTTTTGCCTCATTGGACCCTCAGAATCTGGTTGCTGCTGCCCATTTATGGCTATATTCTGGGGGTCTTAAGTAATCTGCTGAGGTTTTTTTTAACTTCTGGGGGTGTATACCCGTAAACCCCTCCCCCTCACGCCCATGTGCGCTAAAAACTCCTCTCACTCACCCCTCCCTATGTGTATGTATGGTGCACGCTCGATTTTTATCTGATATCATTGTCTACGTATGATTGTTCGATTTGTGCAACTTTTACAGTACGTTTTGTATGATGGATAAATGCGAATTCTGTTGCGTCGTTACCGTGTATAATTTCAATGATAAGACTTTCGGCCTTACCATCGGTCAAGTGGTGCAGATAGTCGAACCTTACTTTGATCTCATTGCGGTCACATTGCTAAACAGTCAGGTAACAGCGCTCGGCTTAAGAAACAATATTTCACATTATGACGTCCAGGTGGGGTAAGAGGTTTTTTCACTTATTTTTCTAAATTTCAAAAAGTCGGGTGGTATACACACCTGGGCGTGGGAGGGGAGTTTGGGGTATGCACCCCCCTCCCGAGAAACCAAAACCCCCCCCCCAGAATTCAATTTTTAAAATTTTTCTCGTTTTTTTCGCAATTTTTTGATGCCAATGAATAGTGCTTGATGAGAAACGTCGAAACATGGTGTTCTTTTCGCCAAACCACCATTTTTAAGGCAATTTTTTGACTTTTGAAAAATCTTGAACCTCTTCTAGAATTTTCTTGCTGCCCACGTATTGTGGTATATAGTACTCTCAGACGATTTAGAAATATGCACTGTACCGAATGTAGGAGGTTTATTCTTTGTCTAATTTATCAATCGATTCGGTCAGTTTACTGTAAGAATATTAATATTTCTGTAGTAGCAGTCATCTTGTCTGTCATTTAATTGAATTATTTTAATAAAATATAGTCAAAAACTGACATTTTTTTGCTGAGGGCAGAATTTTTGCGGCAAAAAATGGATTTTTTTGAACGCAATGAATATTTACGGAATGAATAGAAGATTTTCGGAGCAAAAGCATAGTGATACCAAATCCTCTTAAGTAAGATTTCTAAAAATCTTGATGCTTGGCGATCGTTTTTTAACGATTTATTAGGTTTCAAAGTGCATGAATATGGTATGTAAACTAAACAAGGTCAAAGTGTGTTAAAAAGTGTGCTATGTGCAAAGATGCTTTTGTGCTGACTTTTCACATATGAAAGCATTTTATATTAACGGGTTCGATCGTTTTGGTCATTTTACTTGGTAAGAAACGTTAACGCTTTAGCTGATGGTAATTAATTTGGGATTTCGCCCCAGCGGCTTGGGCTGACCATACATTGGCAGCTGCTAAATTCTGGGGGTCTGAGTGGTGAAAAGTGGCAAAAATCCTAAAACAGCATATCAAAAATTTAATTGGGTCGGGTGGGTCTATCGATTTTTGGGGGTCTACCGGATTCTCGGGGTCTAAATCATACATGGGGCGAGAGGGAATTATCACTCTCGCTGAAGGGTCAGAAAATTAAGTAGGTACTGTCTAGTCATTCCGGCCTAAAATTGTGTATTTTCAAGCATTTTTAGCCTGATATGCCCGCTGGTGGAATTAGGGTTTTCCTAAGGGAGCGGTACCCCAACTTTTTAAAAACTATCGAAAACAGGTCAGAAAACTAGCCATCCACGCAGTGTTTTTTTGTACAAGGTCCGCTTGTACATGTACAAAGATGGTCCTCAAAAGTCTTTGTACATTTTGTACATTCAAATTTTTGTGTACTAATATATGGTACAGTAGCGATTTTAGTGTGGTAAAACAGGCTTTTCGATCTTTCGTAGTGTATTTTAGCTAATTTCTGGGTTTTTGACGCCAAAAATTATTAAAAATTGTCTCAAAACGGTGCGAAGCGCCGAAAAATTTGACATTTTTTTATTCTAAATGCAAATTCTGCCATTTTAAAGATATATAGGACAAACAATTATTCATTGAAAATTTTTTGGAAATTTTACACCTTTTAACAGTTTTTGTCTTTCCAAAAATCTTTGTACATTTTGTACACACAAAGTTTCGGGTACTATAATATAGTACAGTAGCGATTTTAGTGTGGTAAAAACAGAGTTGTTCGACTTTTGGCAAAGTATTTTAGCTAATTTATGGGTCTCTAAGGGCAAAAATTACTAAGAATCGTCTTAAACCGGCGCGAAGCGCGAAAAATTTGACATTTTTCCTTTTGAAATGCAATTTCTGCCACCATAAAGATATATAGAACACACAATTACTCATTTCGGTGCGAAGCGTCGAAAATTTTTGCGAATTTCAGACCTTTTTTGCAATTTTGTCTTCCCAAAAATCTTTGTGCATGTACAAAGACGGTCCCGAAAAGTCATTGTACATCGGGTAAAATCTTTTCCGAGTACAAAAAAAACACTGCCTCAACGTGCGAAATGGCGTTTTTTCGGCGTTTTGCGTTGTCTACTTTTGTTTAAAATCGCTTTTGGCGAAACATTTTTTCGAGAAATTTTAAAATATTCTACAAATTTTGGAAAAATCGCTAAATTTATTCGTTTTTAGCGAAAGTCCAGCGCGAAGCGCCGAAAAATTTATAAATTTGAAGCGGAAGAAACTCTAAAAGCTTGAATCACTGCTCGACCTCCTATATTTATAGCATTTGACGCAGAACGTCGAAAATTTTGAAACGTTATGCTTGAAAATAGAAGAAAACTATGCTGATGAAGTTGTTTCTGCTCTTCAAATCGTCTAAAACCTATTGCCTGAACAAAAATATGGCTTCAGGACCGTCAAAAAGTAAATAAATGCTATTAATTCGTATTATCCGGCGAGAAGTGCCGGAAAAATTTGAGAAATTATGATCAATGACGGCCAAAATCATTGCAAATTACGTATCCTTTCTTTATCTCGCCAATTATTTTTAGCCGATGGGGAGGGCGGCCGCCGCCCGTTAAATCCACCCCTAGATATGCCTGATTAACACAACTGACTGTTAAAAAAAATCCCATATTTTACCCCTCCCTGACCCATATTCTCGATTTCACCCTCCCTGGCCACCCCGACCTTGTGCATCTATGTTCTAAACTCCCCAGCCCCTTGCCCACATGTGGGGCGAACTCTGAGTCTGACCATTCTATCTAGCGTATAAACAGTTACATAATTACACAATTTCTTTCTGAAAGGCATATTCCGCATAAGTTTGAACCTGCTTCTAAATACGCCAATCTGTGTTCTCTTCAGCTAAATGCTATCATACCTGGGCGTGGGCTTTGGGGGTATGCAGCCCACAGAAACATAAATACTCCCCAGAATTCAATTTTTGAATTTTTTACTGTTTTTTCCTTTATTTTTTTGATGCCAATGGATAGTGCTCGATGAGAAACGTTGAAAAATCGTGTTTTTCGCCATACCACGATTTTTAAGGCCATTTTTTGACCTTTGAAAAAATCTTGCAGCCCCCAGAACTTTGGTGCCGCCCACCTATGAATGCAATACGCTTATTTTGAGTTAAAATAGTAAAATAAAATAATATAACAATATAAATGAGCATCAAATAAATATATACTATCTGCTAGTTTCGCCTTCCTATTAACTTACAAATGTATTCACTTCGTTTCCGTAAAACACTGTTGTCTATTTCACGAAACCTTGTGCTTAAATCGTAATTCTTTTTTAAATAAATGTGAATTGATTACAAAAGCAGTTTAAACCTAAGCAACACTCACGATACCTATTGCTCATAGTTTTTGAAGTATACTACTCTTTCTGTACTCTTAGGTTGCTTAGAAAGTACTTGTATAAGCCTGTATATTTGGTTTAGCGCTCGAAATCGATTTCCGTGCTCAAGTTTTCGTGAAATAAACTGTATGTAATGTAGTTTTTGTTTGTAGGAATTGATTAAGTATCCAAGCATAAGGGTCTCCGACCCGACGAAACTAAGCGTGGACGGAAAGAAGTGTAGATCAGCTGAAATAGCAAATGCCGAAGTTGTCATTACATCGTAGCGATTCTATATTTATCCTGCATATTTGAGACTTTTTTATTGAATGAAATGTTTATTTTATAGCCCTTTGTATCGAAAATTGCAGTTTAATGACAAAGAGGTTGTACATATGTCCTGCGTCTCATTTTTTTGTGTAACTTATGGAAAACAGCTTAGCCGGAATATCCTTTGTCTTATGTTAAATTGACGCGTCATTTTTGTGATTGCGCTCGTATATTTATCGTTCTATGCTTCCCGTATTCTTGGTGTACGAATGATGTTTGATAGAATAAGATCGACTTTTAGATTAGCACTGAAATTGGCCCTGGTTCTGGATTTTCTTCAACAGAGGCTTTATTTCTAAGTGGCTTTTTGCCAGGAATTGTTTACAAGGCAGATTGCACGATAGAACCTTTAAATATTGAATTTATTAGGAATATAGCTCCTTTTTTGTAATGCACTCCAGAAATGTTATATTCAGCCAGGGTATATTTCGATACGTTTTCTAAAGAAACCGAATAAATTATAGCGCAGCTTTGCTATTTGTGTCGCTTCATGCTTTTTGTCTTTTGCCAGAATTCCTCCGTTTAGAGGCTCATTACATCAGCTTTCCTGCGTTACCGTATGTCGGATAGTTGGTATACTGTCAATGTTAACATGCGCCACCTGACGTGCGTATAGTCTGTTTCATTTAACTTTGTAGTTTTCTCTCGAATGTAATCCGCAGAAATCGGGCTACAGAAGTGGTTTAAAATGTTGACGCAGTAATGTGGCTTAGCAGTGGCGAACGTCTCCCCATAACTCCATATACTGTAGAATATCACGACTACGGCGTTAGTTTAAAGGACTTTTGTAGTCACTTTTAATTTTCTCAAGAACTTCAAAGTTAAATGAAACGGACTATAGTAAGGTAGATAAAGTCACGTGCACACGTGGGCGGGCGTGGGTTGGATGGACCAGACATGTTCGTGGGGGAGGAGGTTAGGGGGTCCGGCTGGACCCCCTAGAATGGAAAAGTGGGAAGTTTCCTGGGAAAATGAGGCTAAATGAATGAAACTTTCCTTCAAAAGTGCTTAAAATCGACCAGAAACTGGAATAACGTATATTTAATGCAAGGTCAGTTTGGCCCAATTTCTAACCCCAATCAGGTTGGCCATGCCGGCATCTATGTAAGGATCTATGGTCTGGAGTCCCCGAGAATCCGGAAGACCCCCAAATGGATAGCCCTCCAGAATTGAATTTTCGGTAACTTTGCCCTTCGGACTCCCTCCCCAGAATTGGGCTGTTGCCCACCTTTAGTTACGCATCTACAATGTACGTACATATAGTCTGTTTCATTTAATTCTGCGGTTTACTTTTACTTTAATCCGCATGAATCGAGCTACAAAAATGTTTTAAACTTTTGACGCAGTGATACACTTTGACAATAGCAAACGTCTCACCGCAACTCGATACACTGTAGAATATCACAACTATACTGATAGTTTAAACCACATTTGCAGGCACTTTATATTTTTTCAAAGACCTCAAAGTTAAATGGAACAGACGGTAGGTGTGCATGTTTTGTACATACATTGAGTTTTTTAATTAGTTATCAGTGAAAATGATGCTGATAGGTGAGCAAAAGTGATGTTTGTGAAATTTGTCTTCAGCGAAAAGTATTGAATTCTACGTCAGTCCCGTTACAGCTGCCGTCGGGCCTGCCAGCATTCTGTGAGACTGCTCAAAAAAGTGGTCGTTTTATTTTTTATAATAGAAGCCTCTAGTGGTTAGCACACGTGGGCGTGGGGTGGGCGGTATGCAACCCCCCAGAAATCAAAATACCCCCCCAGAAATCAAATTTTGAAATTTTTTCAGCGATTTTTTGATAGGAAAAGTAAAATCCGGAAACGGAAACAATGGGAAAATCCGAAACGGAAACAATGGGTAAAAGCCGGAAACGGAAACGATCCAAAGTGGTGGAACCGGGGTTTTCCAAGTAGGGCCTATCAGAGTCTACTTTCCAACATCGTTTCCGCCAAAGTTTCCACAACTGAAGGGGGTTTAGGGGCTCGAAAACGGGGTACCACATTATTCATATGTGAAGCTGACCCCGGTTCCGTCGGGGGTTTCTCCGCCCTGGGGGCAGTCCAAAGTAGTGGAACCGGGGTTTCCCAAGCAGGGACCATCAGGGTCAAACCCTCAACCTTGTTACCGCCAAAATTTCTCCAACTGAAGGGGGGTTTAGGGGTTCGGAATTGGGGTACCCATTATTCATATGTGAAGCTTACCTCGGTTCCGTCGGGGGTTTCTCCGCCCTTGGGGCAGTCCAAAGTTGCGGAACCGAAATTCCCCGAGTAGGACCCATCAGGGTCGACACCCTCAACCCCGTTTTCAGCCAAAATTTCTCCAACTGAAGGGGGGTTTAGGGGCTCGGAATAGGGTACCCATTATTCATATGTGAAGCTTACCCCGGTTCCGTCATGGGTTTCTCCGCCCTGGGGGCAGTCCAAAATTGCAGAAACGGGGTTCCCCATGTAGGGCCCATCAGGGTCAACACCCTCAACCCTGTTTCTGCCAAAATTTCTCATAACTGAAGGGGCGTTTAGGGGCTCGGCATTGGGGTACCCCATTATTCATTTGTGAAGCTTGACCCCGGTTCCGTCGGGGGTCTCTCCGCCCTGGGGGCACGTGCAATGTGGTGAAACCGGGGTTCCCCAAGTAGGGTCCATCTGGGTCAACACCCTCGACCCCGTCTCTGCCAAAAGTTTCCATAATTGAAGGTGGGTTAGGGGCTCGGAAACTGGGGTACCCCATTATTCATATGTGAAGCTGACCCCGATTCCGTCGGGGGTTTCCCCGCACTGGGGGCAGTCCAAAGTGGCGGAACCGGGGTTCCCCAAGTAGGGTCCATCAAGGTCAACACCCTCAACCCCGTTTCCGCCAAAATTTCTCCAACTGAAGGGGGTGTTGACCACACCTGGGCGTGGGGGGTTTGGGGGTATGCACCCCCAGAAATCAAAAAACCTCCCAGAATTCAATTTTTGAAAATTTTCTTCGTTTTTTTCGCAATTTTTTGATGCCAATGGATAGTGCTTGATGAGAAACGTCGAAAAATGGTGTTTTTATCGCCATACCACCATTTTAAGGCCATATTTCGACCTTCAAAAAATCTTGCACCCCCCCCCCCCCTAAGAATTTTCTTGCTGCCCACGTATGGTGTTGACCCTGATGGGCCCTACTTGGGGAATCCCGGTTCCGCCACTTTGAACTTCCCCCAAGGCGGAGAAACCCCCGACGGAATCGGGGTCAGCTTCACATATGAATAATGCGGTACCCCGTTTCCGAGCCCTAAAACCTCTTCAGTTGTGTAAATTTAGGCGGATACAGGGTTGGGGGTGTAGACCCGGATAGGCACTTTTGGAGAACCCGATTCCGCCTCTTTGGACCACCCCTAGAGCGGAGAAACCCCCGACGGAACCGGGTTGAGATTCATATATGAATAATGGGTTCCCCGTTTCCGAGCCTCTAAACCCCTCTCCAGTTGGAGAAATTTGGGCGGATATGGGGTTACTTGGGGAACCCCGGTTTCGCCACTTTGGACTGCCCCCTGGGCGGAGAAACTCCCGACGGAATCGGGGTCAGCTTCACATATGAATAATGTGGTACCCCGTTCCCGAGCCCCTAAAGCCCCCTTCAGTTGGAGAAATTTTGGCGGAAACAAGGTTGAGGGTGTTGACCCTGACGGGCCCTACTTGTGGAACCCCGGTTTCACCACTTTGGACTGCTCCCCAGGGCGGGAAACCTCCGACGGAACCGGAATCAGCTTCATATAAGAATAATGTGGTACCCCATTTCCGAGTCCTTAAGCCACCCCTCATTTGTGGAAATTTTGGCGGAAACGAGGTTGGGAAGTAGACCCTGATGGGCCCTACTTGGGAACCCCGGTTCCGCCACTTTGGATCGTTTCCGTTTCCGGTTCCGGCTTTTACCCATTGTTTCCGTTTCCGGATTTTACCCAAACCCATTTTTTTGATGCCATTGGATAGTGATCGATGAGAAACGTCGGAAAATGGTGTTTTTTCGCCATACGACCACTTTTAAGACCATTTTTTTAACCACCCCCCAGAATTTCGGTGCTGCCCACCTATGGTGGTAAGCTAGCTATAGAATATTATAATACGAATGAGGGCCCGCATATGCTATATACGCTATATTAGAAATTGTCGAAAAAAGTGAAGTCAAAATTGTTGATGTTAAAGAGATACCTACTGTAAGTTTAAATTTATTTTAAAAAATGTAGAAATTATTTATTTTCAGATAAAAAAAGAATTATTGAATTATGATCACGGTGATCTTGAGTTATGATGAAGAATGGTAGACCCTATCAAATATGATAAAATCTGTCATTTTAATTACTTTACACTCACTTCACACAACGAACACTTGCCTTTAAGAAAATGGTTTACACCATTTAAGTCAGCGTCAAAAACTGTATATGTATTAAAATCAGCAGTTGTTTTTTGACTTGTCCATGCTCAGTACATGGCAAGGCTGAATCTTACAGAAAGTGACTCTTAATAATTTTGCAATGCGCTTTCAGCATGCTATGCTTGCTTTCCTCCTTTCTATAGTCTGTTTCATGTTACTTTGAGGTTTTTAAAAAACTTTAAAGTGGCTACAAAAGCGTATTAAATTAATACGGTAAACATGATATTCTACAGTACATCGAGTCATATAGAGACGTATACTACTTATAAACTGCATTACTGCATAAACACTTTAAGCCACTTTTGTAGCCTGATTCTTGCAAGAAAATACAAACGAAAACCGCAAAGTTAAATAAACAGACTATAACCACTTTTCGCTACTTCATCCATTCCTCGCAAAATATCTGCATGGGTTCCAGCCCAATTGACAAACAAAAAAGGAAATATCACGATTGACTATTAGAATTCCATCCATATCTCGAAATATTTACTCTACAAATTATGTACCTACCTAATCTGTTTCACTTATTCGAGAGCTTTTTCACCTAACTTAATCCATATAAATAAAGGCTACAAGAAGGAGGTTTTGTCGCTTGACAATACGGAACATCACACTGTAACCGGATTTACTGCGGAACATCGCTCCTGTTGTATTACTTTGATGCACTTTTGTAGTCACTTTGAACTTTTATAAACGCTTTCGGATAAATGAAACAGACCACACATACTACATACATAGAACTAAGTGAAAAAATTCATGAGCGAATACAACAAATTTAACAAGCATTCTTTGGTATCTTAATTCAGTATTGCGATGTCCATGAGGTATAACAAGCAGCTAGCCTAAGTAGTGCCACCAGTATCCGATGTTGAAAATGGCGAACAAAGAGGGAAATATGATACAACTTGCTTTATCAATGTTCAGTGATAATAATTCCATTTGTTGACGCCTCGTTTTCGCTACTGATTTTGCATATTCAGAAGAATCAAATATTGATCTATGCCGACCAGAACCTGCACAATTTAATTTATCATTCACGATGTACTATACAACAAAAGACATGCGGAACACTAGATATTCATTGAATCTATTTATTGACTATATTTTTGCTGATTCCTTTAGCTGCTGTCGCAAAGTGAAAAAAATCACTTGCTGCGTACTTGCATCATTTCACCGAATTACATCATTTAGAAAATTTAGAAAAGAGTGTGAAATTAGGACCATTGCTAAAGAGCTTTCTTCCTAGCAATAACAAAATTCTCTCAAAATTTACCAAGATTCTCAGCACATTCTAATTTTATAAGGATTAGCATGTTTCGTACTAAAGTTTCCGCTCGTATGCAAGTTATACAAACTTTGCATGGTTTCTATATTTAATACGATGAAAGATATAAACAGGCTATCTCGCAATTCGTTAGTGAAAAACAGGCCACAAGAGTTGTTTAAACTTATGTTACATGAAAATATAAACATAAAACAAATCAAAAGGCAATAGGACAGCCTGTTTCAATGCATGATAGCATCTGTAGTCATTTATTAATGCACTTTCTGCCAGCCGAAATTTCTCAGCTTCTAGTGAAAATGAACCTTGTGGGATGGAACACACTGTTTCAATGCAGTTGTAAGTGGATTGAATAATACCCTAGTATGTGGTTCTAGTGGTCATTTTTACTAAAAAAACCCAACAAAACCCCAAGTTCTCAATATTTTCCTCGAATTCTTCGCAAAATACATAAATAAAACATGAGGAATGAACTTTGAAAATTTTGCCTTCATCCTATTCAAGATAGAAGTATTTCATGAATATTGTGAGATCATGAGAAGCAATAGAACTTGTTTACTTGTATATGTTTTTGTATTTTTATATTTTTATTCAGCTTTAGATGTAACTCGGAAAATAAATGACAAGCACAACTTTTACAAAATTTACATATGTATTTTACTTACTGAGTACCTACTATAATTATGCGTGGAAAAGATGTCAATACGAATTTTAAAAATTAACTTCACGATTTACATATGTTCTTTTGGTCTAAATAAGTCTTGTCACCATACGTGGGCAGCAAGGAAATTCTGGGGGGGGGGTGCAAGATTTTCTTGAAGGTCGAAAAATGGCCTTAAAAATAGTGGTATGGCGATAAAAACACCATTTTTTCGACGTTTCTCATCAAGCACTATCCATTGGCATCACAAATTTGCGAAAAAAACGAAAAAAATTTTCAAAAATTGAATTCTGGGGGGGGGTATTTTGATTTCTGGGGGGTATTTTGGTTTCTGGGGGTTGCATACCCCCCAAACCCCCCCCCCCCCACGCCCAGGTGTGCTTGTCACTCAAATAAATTCTGAATGCCATCCTTAGACTTATGCAGTCTATTTAGTAGACGAAATTCGGAGTAATATGTCTTGTTGTGCACTGCTAATGATAGGTGCATACTAATATGACTTTCACGTGTAGCGAAATTATTAATTGCGATTTTCTAAATAACTTAGATTACGCAGAAATACTGATTCAAGTTCTATCCGGAATCAAGCGCTTAAAATTCTATAGTCTGTTCAATTACAAACGGCCCATTTTTTGCTTTACGGCTTATAAATGTAGCGGAATATTTTAGGGGTTAGGCTGTTGTGACAGCCTTTCAGATGCGTCACTTGTCAAGCAAAGCATATTGAACATCAATAAGAAGAGTTTAAAGCAACCAGCTATTACGAGAGCATAATAAAGTTGAGATGTCATTTGTGCCTTTAAAATCATTACAGTAATAAACTTTAGCGAAAAATGGGCCGTTTGGAATGGAACAGACTATAGCTTAGAAGACAGCTCCTACAGCGATATGGTTTTTCGCCATTTTAGAAAGAGGTTCTTAAATATAAGACGCAAGCTTAGTGTGAAAGGGGTTATGACAGTAACTTTTAGTGCACCTTCATGCTTATCAGCGACATAAGTTTCAGATACTGTAGGCCTTCGATAGACTTCAGTTGACTGATAGTAATTTGGGCAGCAACCATTTTGGGTGGCATCGCTTTTGTCTGTTTCCTGATGATTATCATTGCAAGAGCACAAGTTGGTCCGCGACCATTCGCCTAACAAGAATTTATAGAATGAGAGCCGATGATCAGCAGACTTGATTCGAGATTCTTGTCCAGTGGATTGACACTGATTCTGACATCGTCCTGAGTCTGTGTTTCCTGGAACCATTTTTAATTTCAATATTATTGAAGTCAACCAAATCGATGACTTCGTGTATAAATACCGGTAGGAGCATGTGCGTTTTAGAAAGCTAGTAGGTACTCGTATAATTCAGATGGTTCATTTACAGCAATGGCGGACTTCCCCATTGGCCAAAAACATTTAGCGAGTTGATGGATGGATACTTCACAATGATTTTCGATCATCAACCATAGTAATTTCTCAAACTTTTCCGATGCTACGCGCCGGATATTACCTATTTATTATATTTGTTTACTTTCCTTGACGGCTTGTTTGGTGGCCATATTTTTGTATAGTATATTTCACGAAACCTTGTGCATGGAAATCAATTTTCAGTGACCCATCGAGCAGCTACAAAAGTGGTTTCTAGGCAGCTTATTGTAAGAAAATGTTGCATGGTAAAACTTCATATGCTTATTCATTGCTATGCACAATATCGTAATAACTGCTTCAGTTTAAACCGCTTTTGTACTTGATTTGCAATGGCTCAAGAATTGTGATCCATGCACGAGGTTTCGCGAGACAGACTTTAGTTTATTTTCCTTTTTTAGCATGAATTCTAAAAAAATTTGCGTTTCGCATTAAATGGTGCAATAGGTTTTGCTCCAAATGCACAAAAATAGAAAAAAGAAATTCAAGTCTCTAAAACTTTCTGTCAAAATTTCACCAATTTTCCGTCGCTAAAGAAATTCAAGCATTTTTTGCACAAAATTGCTCAAAATTGTGAAATTTTCCGCATAATTTTTGCACCAGAAATTATTTTGACTAAACTTAGACAATTTAAAAAGGTGAAAAAACGTTATTTCGCACACGAATAGCCGGTTTATGAATCTATTTTGACTGTTTTGGAAAAAGTTATAGCACCCCACTGATTATCAGTGGCATGGTACCCCATGCCACTGATATACAGTAGATGCGTGATCAATGTTAAGTGGTTATAAAAGTTATTTAAACTTGCTTATCATCCGTAATGTCTTATGGATCAAAAGGCACTAAGGTTAGCTTTCTTCATGTACGAAAGCATTATCTACTGTGACTCTTAAAACACTTTTGTAGTCGCCTCTATGTACTATATGTATGATTAGTGAGAAGAGCATTATTTGTAGTGGAACAGATACATACAGGTAATTTTTGATATAAAATGCGAAATAAATCGATTATAATATATTTCTCGAAACCTTGTGCATAAATCACAATTTTAAATCGATATAAATCGAATACAAAAGTGGTTCAAACTGAAGAAACAATCATGATACTGTGCAAAGCAATTAATTAGCATATGAAGTTTTATTGTGTAAAATTTCATTACAGTAGACTGTTTAGAAACGACGTTTGTAGCGATTTTCTTGAATACTGAAAATTAATTTTCATGCACAAAGTTTCGTGAAATAGACTATAGTTGATCTCCGTTCTTTCATAATCAGTGCGGAAAAAAGTCACAAACTCACAATATGTCGTGCTTTTCGGGGCGAAATATCTCCATTAATTCCTTCTCTAAATCTTATAACTAAAAACAACAGTCTCCACCACTAAGTTTACTGCAACGTTTTCGTCATACATGTGCAAGCTCGGTCATAAGAAACATTCTTGTTCAGAAGAGGTATAAACCGAGAATACGACTCCGTGAATTTTTAAGCGGCATTCAATAACCGCACATATTCGCAAAATAAAAACACTCTGAAAATTCGTTATTTATACAAAAACGACCTTTTTATCGGCGAATGTTTTTGTCTGATTTCAGTATTTATTTATTATTTTATTTTATTTATAGTTTGTTTTTTAATCTAGTGCATGAGTTCGCGCTCGACACGCCATGTTCACTAAAAAATTTCCAACCGACTCTGTCGAGCAAGGGAAAAATCGAGCGCTACAGTAATAAGAATATTAGTTTTTCCGAGCGGATTCATGCACTAGATTAAAGAACAGACTATAGATTTCAGTCTTTATGCAATATTTCAATTGTCTGATGTCTGACTTTTGTCAGTATTATTCTTAAAGTACAGATTTTCTGACAATATTATTGAAATTTCAAAAATTCTGTCGAAAAAAACTATGTGTCAACTCATTCTACTCGCAGTGTGCATTTGACAGGGTGGGCCATAAAAAAGGCTGTACCAACACCTGGGCGTGGGGAGTGGGATTGGGGGATATGCATCCCCCGAGAAACCGAAATCCCCCCCCAGAAATCAAAATACCCCCCAGAATTCAATTTTTAAAGATTTTCTTCGTTTTTTTCGCAATTTTTTGATGCCAATGGATAGTGCTCAATGAGAAACGTCGAAAAATGGTGTTTTTCGCCATACCACCATTTTTAAGGCAATTTTTTGACCTTTGAAAAATCTTGCACCCCCCAGAATTTTCTTGCTGTCCACGTATGGCTGTACTCCATGCTTAACCATACCTTAAAACTATTATGAACATAGAATTATATGACCAGCTGCATTAGACAGATAAAAATGTCTTTGGTTAAAGCGTATAAAAGTTTTGCCCAGGTACCGGCAGTTCGTGCGCTAGGGCGATTTGTTTACACATCATTTTGGTATGTTTAAACCTCAGAGTTTCTGCATCGTCTCTCATTACTGAGCATATAGGTATCCCTTTTTGACAATATATGCAGTCAAAAATTATTTGCACATCGTTTAAAGCCCCAGAATAGGTACTCGTTCTACTGAATGAAAAAGTTAATGATATCGTCAAAAAATGGAGCATATTTATGACAGAACCAATGACATTTTCGAAATTTGAACAATATCAAATTAGGTGTAAAGAAAGCACGATATCGTCCGAACCATTGGAAACTAGCCAAACTTTTTTACAGTTTGAAAGAATAGATTTTTATCCATTGAATACAGTTGACCCTTAAGCTTTATGTTCATATCAACCGAAATTATGACCTGTAAAATCAGGGTGTAGCCTTTTTCTTTGGCCAGCCCTGTATAATGCCGCTGTACACGTCTAAAAACACTTTCACACTAAAAACGTGCCCGTGTTGTTATACCTAAAGCTGCTCGGACGGAATATAAAATAGTGGACTGCAGATAGCCCAGACAATTTTGATACAGCTGATTTTTATTTTAATTTTCCAAATAAGGTTTTGCCTTCCATTTACAAATTTCGCCTTACTTGAGGCAGACAGCTTGATGAGTTTTCAGATGCAGCCTTTTCTAAACTGAAAAGAAAAGCTAAACAAATCAAAAGAGACATAAATATGTTCCAGATATTTTATATCCTGCTTGTCAATGTTTTCACACTTCTTTGGATTTTTATTCATAATTACCATACTTGACATAGCTTTGTAACAAGGGCTGTTGTATTTCTGCGCAGGAGGCAGATTCAAGCTGGATGCAGTGGTCGTGCTGCTCTCCGGTGTTTGTTCATACGTTTGTGGTAGAATTCTGTTGCTCTGTCTGCCACCTTTTCTCTTCTGCCGCTTTTTCTTGACACCTGATAAAACTATTTGACTTAACGCGTCGCTCTCTCGACTCAAATACCCAACAGCGGCCAACTCAAGCATTGAACAAAAGACGAAGGTCATGCAAGATAACATCCAAACATCTGAAACAAAAATTGAGAAAAACAAACATAACATCCAGTACAATGCAAGCGAGATATTAGTTAATAAACTGAAATAATGGTAATACGTACTTACGTACTTATGATATGCTGACCCCCAGCAGCTTATTGTATCTTGATGCAACGAAAAGTTCTCAATCATTTACATGGCAGAAATTATACTGGTGTTAGCTTTTTTAATATTAGTGTTAAAATAAACTCTCAGTTTTTATGCTATCGAAAGAACAACAGTGAGAATTGAAAAATAATTGCAGCATTATTTGAACATATGAAGCTCGTTAATTAGCTTCAAAAAATTTACATGGTTGACTATCAAAATTTTAAAAAATACAAATACCTAATTACAAATATGACTTTAAACTTTTTGTTGTAGCGCTAAATTCGTGGTCCAATGGAAAGCATTTGCATGGTAGGCAGTACGCAAGAGCATGGAGTCTGGGGTAATTCAGAAGCCTCCTAAAAATAATAAAAGCCACCACAGCAGAGCGTCAGACTACATTCTCGAAATTTTTTCGTTTTCACGCATTTTTTATGCATATAAATAGTACGTGATAAGAAAGGTCGAAAAAGCTTTAACCAACCATTAACTTTGGACACCTTTTGACCCTAGATTTTGTCGTATCTCGGATTCCAAGAATTTCCGTCCTGCTCATGCATGATTAATAAGGCCTTTACCGATCGCTTTTATATAAGAAACGCGGGGCAAGTTGCGAATTATATTGCCGAACTGGAAAGTCATAGCTAACAAAGAATTAACTCCAAGCATTGTCCTGGCTGGTATGGCGTTAGAACCAAGGCAAAATGAGATCCATGAAATGAATATGGTCAAGTAAGTGGGCAGGTAGGCTTGTAGAATGTACCAACCGTAACGTCGCTCAAAGGTGTACATCATTTTTAGTTCATGCCAAGTTCCAGCTGGATATAGCTATAGTATCAGTATCAAAATATATTCAATATATGTGATGCAGCATAATCGAGATAAATATTCATATTTTTATTTATTTTCATATCAATTTATCACTTATAATTAATTTAATCAATTTTTATTCCTTTATTAATTTATGATTGATTTATAATTTCTTTATAATTAATGTAATTGATTAATATAATTAATATATAATTAATATACTAAATTTATAAGGACTGGGTTTTTGCCACGAATTTTTTGTCAGTATAAACGTTTAAGTGACTATCTGTGTTCAGACTAGGAGATAAATCGAAAAATTTCAGGCAGGGAACCATCTATTGAAAGCAATCTGCATCGACGAAAGCAATACTAAGTTTGGTAGTAATTCGCAAAAAAGGAGTTATCAAACTTCAACATTTTTAGTTGGTAAGCTTAATTTGGTGATGAAGAATCGCTGAAAACGGTCAATTAAGTAAGTAAAAAAATTGAAAAACTTCAGGATGCATGCATATGAAAACGCGAACAATTATTTCAAAAAATCATTAAGAGAAATCTTTAAGCTGCTTGATACTTTATGATGCAGGAAGAGAAGCTATTTGATTCCTTCCGCCCGCCTATCGTACCCAAGTTTACTAGCACATAAATCCAACTTTGCACTTAACAAAGATTCTATGATGTCGCGATGAACACTGAAACGCGATTGCTAAGTACCTATAATTCGACTCAAAATCATAAGAAGTTCTTGTATCCATTATCTATATTGACAACTATTACGACGCTAAGATGCACAATCTGCCTTTGATTTCAGCTTGCTGACTAGAATTGCGTCAGGTTTCCGCGAAACATAATACAATAATAAAAATTCTGAGCTAAAACTTTTTCCAAGACAACCAGTGGCGGATTCAGGACTTTCTGACAGGGGAACCCAAAAATTTCCTAAAAGTGTCAAACGTTGTCCAAAAATTTGTATAATATGCTCAAAATACCGGTTTTTTGCTGTCTTTTGATAGGCAGAATTATAATTGATGCAAGAAAGTGGAAAAATTTTCGAAATTTTCCAGAATTGTTTATAAAAAAACTCGCAAAATTAATGCAGAAATCGACACATATCGGCAAAAAGACACTCGAGAAATCATTGTAGGAAGTGCAAAATCTTTGTTAGTACTCTTCTGACGTAAATTTAATTTTTTTAGAGCGCCAAGAGGCAGCAAATTTCATTAATGAGTACTATCCCAGCGCTAAGCAAGCGAAAAATGTAAAGAATCGTGATAAAAATATTTCTTGACGATGGGGGCGGGGAGGGGGGAGCGGCCGCCCCCCGCCCCTCTAAATCCGTCAGTGAAGACAACATTAATCTATAGTTAGTAGTTGATAAGCAATGATTTCGCTTCCTCATCAATTTCTAACTTGCCTTTCGAAGGAGCAGAACTTCGACAAACGTTTTAATTGCGATTCACAAGATCTTTTTATGCTCCTTTTTTCACTCTCTAGTCCCAGAATTTGATTAAAATTTCAAGGAACAACCAAGAAAAGTCTTACTGAATGGAGGATTACACGAAAAATTGGACATGCTATTGCTGATTACGTACAAATTGTCGTTATTGTTTAACTCTTGGAAAAAAATAGGAAGTCATCACTATGAAAAAATAGAAAAAAGAAGAATGAATGAAAAAAGGAAAG
This sequence comes from Mermis nigrescens, assembly GCA_036768485.1. Lineage (NCBI taxonomy): Eukaryota > Metazoa > Nematoda > Enoplea > Mermithida > Mermithidae > Mermis > Mermis nigrescens. Next base: position 1,582,189 of record JAVLUZ010000056.1, read on the forward strand.
GCAGACAAGCAAGATGGAAAACAAACACGTAAAAATAAAAAGAGAATATATATTGATATAAAAAAGGAGGAAAAAATATAATAAATAGATTAAATAAATAATCATGCTATTAGTATGAAAGAAACAAAAAGGACGCGAGAAATAGCACAAATGTACATAAAAAGGACTATATTATGACAAATTTTCGATTTTTATGAAATTTCGTGTAATGGGCAACCGAATCTGATCCAATACGAGAAAACAGCACGTGGGAATGTCAAATGTCAGTAATCCTGATATTTGTAGGAAGCTAATATTGTATCTTACTTCTTCCTTACGACCGTAAAAGATATTAACCAGCTCATAATCGGATAAGTGTATCTCTTCCCTGATCTTCTTAACGCCATTCGGACTCCAGCTCATTGTTACTTCATCAGTATTGTAATTAAAACTTTCAAAAGTCAGATTGCAATCAATTGTGTCAAATGGAAACGCTACGTAATTCATGATGCAAGGTCCAATCAAGGTAATTCTAAACAAAATTTGTACATGCATTTTTAGTACAAATAATAGGTTCATGGCCAATGTATAACAGTTTACTAACATACTGAAATTACCTCGAGACTAATGAAAAATAATAAAATAACAAACATTGTGCAATAAAAACTAATAGTGCCTGATAAAATAATAACAACAAAACAATATATTTACAATACTAGTTATAATATAAAGAAATAATGATGAACAGATTTAATAATAAGAAAAAATAATGAACAATTAATGATTGAATAAAAATAAATCTAACAATAACTACGCTTAATTTGCATCTCATGCGCCATGATGCTCAAGCTTTTTATTTATGAGCGTAAAAGCCACTAGATAAATAACAATCTGAAAATTTTACTTACTATCTAATATCGGTACATTGATAGATAATTTATTTACCTGTAGTTTGTCCAGACAGTTCCGTTCGGATAAATCATCAGGAACATGTTCCTGAAATAGAAGTAAAACGATAATGCCAATTCTCTTAATATTTCACTGTGATTTACAAAAGCTTTTAAAAATATAATTCAATAGCAACTGATATTTTTAAATAAGTACAGTAAGCAATTATCAAGTGAACTTTAGACAGAAATAAAGCGGGATAAAGTAAATAAATTAAAACAAACATGAGAAACACAATCATGAAAAGTATAGTAATATAAATGGACTAATTCAACGAGCAAAAAGTGGTGACAGGTAAATAAACGGATTACATAAATGCAGACGATTAAAAAATTAAGAAAAGCATAGATTGTCTAGGACCTAAATTGAAAATATAATGATCCAGAAACGAATTTATAAGTTATTCAATTTCGCTTGAGACTTTCGGAAACCGATTAATACAAAGGGAACCGAGCAATCCGACAAAGACGCAATCTATCAAATAGGAACTCTTGGGCGGATTTAGGGGAGGTGGGAAGAGCGGTCGTCCCTTCCCTATCAACAAAAATTAATTGGCTGCAGTAAAGAATATATGTGTGTATTTTCATGATTTTGGCCGTTTCATCGTTATTTTTTATAGTTCACCGACGCGTCGTAATTATTAATAACATCAGTTGGCTTTCATGGCGAAGTAAAAGTTTTATTCTAGCTTGAAACTTCTTAAGATAAATTATTAATGAGGTCCGAAGAGTAGTTTTTGTTCGGAACAAAGATTTTTTAATTTTCACGATGATTTCTAGTAAAGACAGTTATACATAATATTGTAGCGAAAATTCTAAGGCTTCCCTCACGCACTTCACGTCATACAGATTAGTCGCGCGGCGTTTTGCGTTTTCTCGGCGCTTTGTGCCCATTTTTGCAATATTTTGTGTTTTTTTCATAGAAAACTTTAGATTATTATAAATTTCTTTCGCATCAGAAATGATACTGCCTATCAAAAGACCGCAAAAATCGCTATTTTACACATAATAGACGGATTTTTCCAACTATTTTTGATACCAATAGGGAAATCTGGAGTTCCGCCCCAGTCAGAAAATCATAGGTTTGTCAATGCTGGACTTGAATCAAAAACAAAATTATGTCGAACGTGTATATTCAAATATTTACCTAAATAATCAAATTTCTGCTAACACAGAGGAATAAATTGTTTGAAGTGGCAAAAACATAAAACGACCAGAGTGCCGCAAACAAACGATTCATCAATATCATAAGATTCAGAATTATTGAAGATAAGGAGCGAACACGATTTAACGCACACTGAAATCACTTTAACTACCTCTTTCTTAGCAAATTCAATTTGATTTTTCCAAATTATCTTTAAATTTTCACAAATTCATTTACGCTTCTCAAATTATCAGCTGAAAAATAGTTTATTTATGAATAAATATAATATCTTAACAAAATATGACTTTCTCACCTAAATGGACTTTCATGAATATCAGCTTCTTTTGAATTTATGAAGCAAGTGTTAGGAGTCCAAATTCTTTCCAAATTTTTGTATGCTAGCGACATATTATTTTTACACGGATTCATGTGAGCATAACTGAGTTCTCTGTCTAGCCACATTTCACTGATGTATATGTCTAACTGAAAATCTGATGTTATATCGCTAATGCTCGTAATTTCTTGAACCCACACTTCAACTTCTACGTTAACGGATCCGCCTGGAATTTTGTTGGGATTGTAATGCGGTCCAAGTATGGCGGATATAACCACGGAGTCGTTGCTGCACGACTTTTTCGATTCTAAGAAGTCATAAACTTCATAGTTTATGAATATTAAGGAACAGATATAAAAACAATATTATGTCAGTTTCTTTCATTCATTTAGATGACTGCATGCAATACATTATTTCTAAATTTAACATGCAATACATTATTTCTAAATTTAATTTTTTGTTGGAAAATATTTAATATATTCGATAGCCAAGCGGCATTGTATATGATCTATTGATTCTCAATGCATTATATGTATGTACGTAACGTAAAATCTTCAAGGAAACTATTGAAGTTGTTATAAATTTTTGAAATTAATTATAACGAGGCTCTGGTTACATATATGTCCATCAAATGAAAAATCTGCCACTTTATCTGCGAGTTTGTGTCGGGAGACTGTAAACATTGAAAATACTCTACTCGTTGAACCTTTTAAACGAGCGGAAAAAATTACCCTTCGAAGCCTAATCTAAAAAACGATGATTTTTTTGAAGCTCAATGTCTAATCAGATTTTTCTAAAACTTTAAACCCGTAGCCGATACCTGAGAAACCCGATTTCGTTGGAAATAGTCCATTTTAAATACTTAGGAAAGAGCTAAGTAAACAATTGTAGTAAAGTACTGCTGCAAAAATTATGATTTTCACGATCTTTTGAAAGATACTCATGAGGAGTGTATTTCAAAAAGTAAAAACTTTTCAGATGACCTTCTGGAAATGCATTTCCATGGTTGTAAAATAATGCTTCAGCATCAATTGAAGAATAAGCAGGTGCGGATTTGAGGGGGCGGGGGGCGGCCGCCCCTCCCATTGGCCAAAAATATTTGGCGAGATAAAGAATGGATATGCAATTTGCAATGATTTTTGGCCGTCAGTGACCATAATTTCTCAAATTTTTTCGGCGCTACGCGCCAGATGATATATATTAACGACATTTATTAACTTTCTTGGCGACCTGGAAGCCATTTTCTGTTCTATTTTTGCATAGTTTTCTTCTATTTTCAATTAAAAATTTTGATGTTTCGCATCAAATGCTATAAAAACAGGAAATCAAGCAGTAAAACATGCTTCTAGACGTTTATCCGCCTTAATTTCATAAATTTTTCCGGCGCTACGCGCCAGATATTAGTAAAAGTCAAAGAAATTTAATGATTTTTTCGCACAAAATTGTCGAAAATTTTAAAATTTTCTGAAAAAATTTTGCGTCAAAAGTGATTTTATGTAAAAGTATACAATTTAAAACACCGAAAAACGCTATTTTGCGCGTTAAGGGCATATTTTCGGACCTATTTTTGACTGTTTTTGGAAAAGTTGGGATACCGCCCCCTTAGGAATATCCTCGATCCGCCACTGAGAATGAGTATATATTAGATGCGTTTAACACAGCCAAGGAATAGAATGAGGTCCAAGACTGCCAAAATTATTAAACAATTCAAAACCAAAAACAAGGAGCTTTTTTAAAATATTTGGGACAAAAACCTAACAATTGAAAAATTTGAACCCGGCATATCTCTAATAATTTTTATCATATTAATATTAATATTTTTTCTAGGTTTTTACAATGCTAATAATAATACTAATAATGATTTAATAAATGTAAAATACTAACAATAAGATTGACAATAATAATAACGACTAAAACCAAAAATGATAAAATAAACTAATAATAATAATAATAATAATAATAATAATAATAATAAATAATAATAATAATAATAATAATAATCAGGCCCGTATCCAGGATTTTATTTCGGGGAGGGGCCGAAAATTTTTGAGGCCAGATATCTCGAAAACCATTAGGAGATAGGCGAAAATAAAGTCAGTTTTGAGCGTATCTCGGCGAGCTCTATACGACGGTGAAGAAAGATTTCAAAAAATTCAAAAATTTTTCACTCTATTTCATATTGATATACAGCAAATTTATCATTTAAGCTGATTTCTCATCACTTGATCGACGAATTATTTCTCATCTCTTGCCTTTGCACTTAATCATTGTGCTTTACAGAGAAAAACAATGCAGATAATTAATAATTCGGCGCCAAGGGCCGAAAAAATTGACATATTCTGCATGTCAAGTTCAAATTTGAGCGGTTTTGAATGGGCTAGAAGACAAAAAACATATATAAACAATAAACACGGCGCGAAGCGCCGGAAAAATTTCATGTTTCTCATGTCAAACCTCAAATTTGAGCTGTTGTGAGTGAGCTAGAAGGCAAAAACTATAGTTGAACAATGAATCCGGCGCACAGCCCTGGAAAAAAATTGACATGCTCTCTATGTCCAACTCAAATTTGAACGATTTTAATGGTTTAGAAGACAAAACTATACATAAACAATAAATCCGGCGCGAAGCGCCGGAAAATTTTGAGTTTACTTGCTCAAAAGTACGATAAAAACTTGTTTTGGCGGTGTTTCAGACGCACTTCGCCAATTTTTAATTTTTTCCTTTGGGGGACCCTTGGGAAAAACAAAATTTTTTCCCATTTCGGGGGGGGCAGGCCCCCGCCCCCTGGATACGGGCCTAATAATAATAATAATAATAATAATAATAATAATAATAATAATATAATAATTAACAATAATAATAATAAATTATGACAGTAATAAAAATAATAATATTAATCTCAAATCAAATTGACTAGTATTAATGCTGTTCTTATTAGTTATAAAGTAGGTATTCGAAAGTAAAATGGGAGTGGTGTCATTCCAAAAGCCTATTATCACGAAAAACTCAATTATAAACATGTCTATAAGCTGCACATAGCTAGTAAAAGTCAATAATAGTCAATTTATTACGCGACTCTTGGAGAAAGAAAGAGCTATTTTTTTGCAATTTCGCATTGAAGGAAATTTTTCCACAAATAGTTTTACTGCCATTTGCACTATCTTTCCTCAAATTGAATATAACTGCTCGATGCGCGTTGATTCATGAATTAAGTGTACATATTGCCTTTTTGAAAGCAACATTGCATACAGAAATGTAAAATTGTATGTAAAAGAAAATGCATATGTAAAAAACCCGACCACATAAAGTTAAGCTTATTTATATTTTCCATTTAATCGAAGTAATCTAAAAATATATGGTTTTATCTGAACGCTATGCTCCTATGAAAAATTTTAAATAGGCGACTAAAAATATTAAGCATAATTCACGACGAGTCGTTAAATCTGAAAACAAGGTTATAAAATACAAACTAATAAGCAAATATGCAAGAAAGTGGGATCCTGATCAGGATTTTATTTCGGGAGCCCGACATTTTTGAAATCCTGGAGCTTCATTCCGAGCTAAGCAAAGATAAAATCGTTTTTAGCGTTACTCGGCGAGTGCTAAATAGTGGTGCATAAATAATTTCAAAAATAAAAAAATTTTGCTCGTTCAAAGTCGGATACAAAGCTCAATGGTTTAAACTGTCGACATGACTGATTTTCTAGCATCCGGCGCAAGCATAAATCAGAAAAATTGTAAAACTTATAGTCTCTGTACACAATTTTACGTTTTCTTGAAGAAAAACAATACATCAATTGATAACTCGGCACGAAGCGGTGACAAATTGTGACAAGCTTATATGTCTAGGTATACAGAGTCTGAGCTTTCAGAGAACGAAAGAAAACCAAAAAGCCAGAAAATTCTAACTTTACTAGCGCAGCAGAAGTATGCTATAACCTGTTTTGGCGGTCTTTTTTTTAGTGGACCTCAAGAAAAAGTGTAAAATTTTTCCATTGGGGGGGGGCGAGCCTCCTGGTCATGAGCCTGCAAGTCATAAGTTATAGGTATTCACTTGCAGCAGAGTGAACAAAATCATATTTTACACCAACATTATTATTAATTGTTCCGTCAGTTTGATATCCCTGAAATCTGCTGGTGGCCATAGAATAAATTTCATGGAAAAATAAGGCGATCTCTAAGCAGACGGCGCGATACATGATAAGCGCATACACGATCCACTTAAGCGTGCATACATTAAAATTATCAAAATAAGATTATTTGCTTGGTCCGTGTCGCAAAAAAATCGCTGACAGGACTGTGTGCCGAGTGCGGGAAATACCGTACAACGCGAAATCAATTTCCACTATGCAAATAAATTACCGACGACAATTAGTCTTAATACAGTGCATAAAACGAGAGACAGAAATGAATATAAAAAGTAATAGCATACGTAAATGATCAAATCATCGTGAATAAATAAAAGCGGTTTTTCGATTCAAATAAATTTTACATTGAAACGTTATTACCCCAACGTGTTCGCTCATTTTTTGGAGGTTTCTTGTTTTTTCTTCATACTTGCTTCGAGACTCAATGAAGCCAAGAAGCAGGTTTATGACTTTTTCATGTCAGGTTTACTGCTGCTAGATAGATACATACATGTAGCTCAGCCTAATCGATCTTGCTACTGTATATTTTAATCATACGAGTGTACGATATACAAAAGTAAGAAAGGTTTCGTTCGTTGATTGGATTGCTTTTATTGTTAAGCTATCTCGTATACACGCTGTGTGCAGATATAAGCGACACGGGCAGATTGTGTAATGAGGCAAATCATCCAGAAGTACATACTACTACCTTATGCGGCCCTAAATTCAATCGTTTTAAAAACGACAAGCTAGAATAAGCAAGGGATTATACCGTCTTTTTCTGAAATATAGGTTATATCAGAAACAGCGTATCGTCCATGTTTATAAGCGCGTCTTCTCCAATGAAGAGAGAGTAAAATAAAGAAACAAGCCATATGAATTTTTTATTATCGCGTGTATATGTTAGACGTTTCCGGGTCGCTTAAAAATTTAATTTTATTCTCTACAGCTTCAGCTACATATGTGCATATATGTACATAAGTTTACTAACAACGCATATACGCAAGGTATAATCACTACTGCATCTAAACTAATGCTCGGCATAGCAAAAAAGCATTACCTACATACATTAATAGAGACAAATAACAAATCTTTCAACTTTATTAGGTTATATGTACAGTGAGCACAATTGTGTGGACACTAGACGAAGTACAAGATTTTTTTGTGAAATAATTTACATTTACCCCCGTTTTAGACAATTTAGGCTGATTGGGTTCAGAAATTTTTTATTTTCATGACAAATTACAAGAACGTGTAGCATATCAGTCAGGTGAACGGGATTCACATGATCTGGAGCCTTACTGAGTCAAAAAAGCCTTGAGATTTTTTGTAAATGTTTAATGACGCAAAAAATACTTAGCAGGTTACCTAACTACTGACCTTTTTTCTCATACATAAGGTAGGTACCATTATGTAATTTACTGCTTTAGGCCATAAAAACGAATTGAACATCACTAATAGTTTCTAAATTGCTTTTCATATATAGATACTTCATCAAATCAAACCTGGTTTGGTTTGCCCAAAGCTACATAATCATCGCAGAAAAATGGTACATCTGCTACGCTGTACTATTTTTCCGCTGTTTCATAGTCAACGGAGGGCATGAGACCCGAGCAAATCCTAAACTTTTTTATCAGGACAGGATAAGTGAATGTGGCTTGTTGTGTACGAAATCAGAAATATTTGTTTATCACCTTTTACTGATTTTGAATAGGTAAATGAATATTTGCAGACTGTTGTTCATGCTGCTTCGTTCAAGGAAACATCATTTTAAATGGGAAATTAATCGCCAAGGCGCACAAATTCACGAGAAAAAATCATGTGAAACAAATTGTCCTGCGTACCAATTCGCCTATCACATCGCAATTTGTATAAATAAAAATCATAAAAAATGTGACATACCTACCCATCAGAAGAAGCACGATTAATACAAAACAATTTCAGAAAAAGAGAAACTAGTGAGTTCGGTGTTCATCTCATCATTCGGTTTCCATTCCCTCACGCTTCCAAAAAACTTGCACAACCATTTCGTTCTTAACGCTAATTACAAAATTTCCGTTTTATAAATGCATTCTCACTGTGATATAAGTAAAGTACCTAAATGCAAAGCAATAAACTACCGCAGCATCCGAGCTTGTAAAATATTTATTTTCAACAATGACATGACTCGAAAGTCGACGCAATGCAATAATAAAAATCACTTTCGAGAAGATGTGCATGTATGTCACCAATCGTAATTTGCAGATGTTGAATAGGGTGGGTAGCCTTTGAAATATTGCCATTTAAGCTAACTGCGCTAAGAAAAACCCCATTCAAATTTTACAATTAAAAAATTCAAAAAATTAATAAAAAAATCAAAATTTAAAAATATAGAAACTCAGGCCTTTTACAGCTGATCATATCGTCAGCTGAAGCATTTGTTCAAGTGACTCTGACTCGGTTTATGTTAAGTTTTCAAACAGACTAGAAACGCTTTATCAACAAATGAACAACAAAAATACGAATCTCAATTCATCTATGAATATACCATCAGTGACTAAATGATAAGGTCGTTTATACGCAAAAAAACAGCAAAAATCAAATTAAGTCGTCGCTCTGTTCTAGAACGGCTCCACTAAACGCTATATCCCAATAGTGTTCGACACTATGCTTTTGAAAAAGTTCGCGTGCCAATTTTTCCAAAGGGCAACTCTTAAACTTTAGTTCTCCAAAGTTCCGTTTCTTTACAATACCCTAAATAAAATAGAATTGAAAAAACAAGCTTACGACATGAACGAAGTAAGCCTACGTTCATTGAGATTTGTTCTAGAAATCAAACATGAACAGGGCCGACATTCAGAGGAATCTAAGGAGTCCGATAATGTTCAAATCAAAAAGAGCAAAAAAAATTTGATGGGGTAAACACTATCGTTGGAATCCTGCTTACTAGGCAGCTTGGTGCTGTTACTGGCCAGCATACCTGGGCGTGGGAAGTTTGGAGGATATGCACCCCCCCCCCGAGAAACGAAAATACCGCCCCCCAGAAATTAAAATAACCCCCCCCCAAAATTCGATTTTTGAAAATTTTTTTGGTTTTTTTTCGCAATTTTTTGATGCCAATGGATAGTGCTCGATGAGAAACGTTGAAAAATGTTGTTTTTTTCGCCTACCACCATATTTAAGGCCAATTTTTGACCTTTGAAAAAATCTTGCACCCCCAGAACTTTGGAGCCACCCACCTATATGCTGGCCAGCATCTGGCGGCTCAAATCAAAATATGAGCTAAATTAAACAAGAAGCAATGACAACTTTCAACTTCGTTGAAAAAAGAAATTCACAGTGTCCAAATCATTGTTTCGTGCCAGTCTTCGTAAGATCAAGGAAATGTTCAAAAATCGCAGAAAATGTTACAGAGAACTTGGAAAAGCAGAATTTAAGTACCAAACGATAAAATTAGTTGCTGATAAAACTCAGTGCAGGCGAAAAATCAGTCCATAAATTATTCTAGCGGCATTACTATCCAGAGCAACGCATTCAAATTGTTTTCAACACCATAGTTTTGCCTCGCAAAAATACGAAGGAAGAGTTTGCAGTGAACGGAATCAGTTTATACACATATAACAACAGGACTTCGAAAGATTACAGCGCATAATACGAAATATGATAAAAATAACGAATAAAATATCAAATAAACCATATGCTAGCGCTAAAAATATACATAATACAGAACTTCAAGACTTTTAAGTGAAAGCAAGAGCACTTACGAGTATTTGCGCAATCGATCGATTCATAAACTCAAGGTGAACGAGTATCGAATTATCGGCAAATTTTAAAAATTCGATAATTTTAAATGCAATATGACATCCTAATTCTCAATAAATTACGGAGGAAGAGATGAGTTTTTGAAATACACATTGCGCCACGCGGAGATGATTAAACCAAACTCTCCCTGCAAGTGAAAAAATTCACATTCCGCGCACTACTGTGCCGTGAACTTTACATTGAGTTATCGAAGTCGAGTGATAAAATAGTACCTACATCGAAACCGAGAAATGTTAACCATACATGTAAAGGTTCGAATTGTTCGGAGATCTCCGGTCATTTCTTAGGGGGGGGTGAATGACCTATAACTTTGAAGAAAAAAAGGCAAAAAGGCACTTAAAAAACTTTCCAGAAATCGCAACTTTTCGCTAAAAATCGTGGGGATCGTAATTTTCGGACTTTGGGAGACGACCGAATTTGAGAGCCCGACCTCCCCCTGTTACTTATCTGATGTTTGCCACTGTTGCAAAATATCCATTTAATATGATACCGAATCAAATGCTCACCTCCCAAACCAGTTCGCACTTGTTTTGTGACGTGGCCGCATCAGCACTGCTTTTCTTATCGTCGTTCCATTTAATGCGTTTAAGCATAAGTTGCTTGAAGAACTTCTGTTGCTTTGGTCCTAAAATTCAGAATACAAATTTCATTAACGAATGATTATCAATGTCTTTCGGCAGCATATACAGGGTGGGCCAAAAAGGACACCCCCAAATAACATCATAACTTAAGATAACGTGAACCCAAAACTTTGGAACCGGTTTCATTAGATGGATGAACATGTCCTTGTTCGAACCATTTAAAAAAGTTTGACCAACAATCAGCAGTTCGTGCGCTATGGCGGTTTGTTTACATTTCTTTGTGATATTATTTAAACCCAATAGTTTCTGCTTCGTGTTTCGTTACTGAGTCCTTAAGTATAATTTTTGACAATATTTTTAGTCAAAAAATTTTTGCACGTTGGTTGAACCCCAGAATAGATACTCCTTCCTACTAGGTGCAGAAGTGCAAAATATCGAAAAATAGGTGAGCAAATTGATGACAGAGTCACATAAGCTTTCGGGGCGTACGTGCACACGGTCAAAAGCTCTGGGAGACAGGTGAACCGAGGTTTTTAGGGGTAGGGAAGGGGATAAATAAATACAAATTTTGCTATTTAATGTCAAATTTTGAAACTTAATTCGTTATATCTTATTCTTCATGAATTTTTGCGGTTAAACTTGCATGAAGACAAATAAAAATAAGGGCGATGGAATGACGTGAATCATTACATAGAGACCTGGGCAAGGGGTTCAACTAGGTTCAACCGGGTATCAGCCGGAGCAGGTTCGGTACCAGCCGGAGGGTCCACCAGTTGCACCCTATGTTTTGTACAAAAACTTTTTCAGGCATTTTACAAGATGAGATGCCGCCAACAGTAAAGCCAAAATCGGTTGCTGGGGTCCAAAAATTGGTTGCTGAGATCCAAAAATCAGTCACTGGGCTCATATATCAATTGCTGAAGGCTGAAAATCGATTGCCGGGGCCCTAAAATCAGTTGCTGGGCTTCAAAAATCGGTTGCTCGGGTCTATAAATCGGTTGCTGGGGTCTAAAAATCAGTTGATGGGGTCTACAAGTCAGTTGCTATGGTCTAAAAATTGTTGGTGGGATCCAAAAATCGGTTGATGGGGTCCTAATTCGGTTACTGGGATACAAAACCGGTTGCTCGGGGTCTAAAATTGATTGCTTGAGTCCAAAAATCGGTTGCTGTGGTCCAAAAATCTGTTGCTGGTGTCATGTAATTTTTGGAATCTACCAACTGATTTTTAGACCCCAGCAAGCGACTTTTATACACCAGCAACCGATTTTTGGAGCCCCCATCCGATTTTAGACCCCACCAAACATACGTGTGCGTGGGGGGGGTTGGTTTGGGGGTATGCACCCCCAGAAGGCCGAATTCCCCCACAGAAACAAAAACAACCCCAGAATTCAATATTTTTTGTTGTTCTTCGCAATTTTTTGATGCTTATGGAAAGTGCTCGATGGGAAACTTTGAAAAATGGTGTTTTTCGCCATACCACCATTTTTGAGACCACGTTTGACCGTTAAAAAATCTTGCACACACTCAACCCCTACTCCCCAGGATTTTGTTGCTGCCCATCTATGCCAGCAACCGATTTTTGGACCCCAGCAAGCGATCTAAGACCCAAGCAACTCATTATTGGAGCCTACCAACTGATTTAGGACCCCAGTAACCAATTTTTAGACCATAGCAACCGATTTTTGGAGAACATCAAGTGGTTTTAAGACCCCAGCAATCGATTTTTGGACCCCGTTAACTGAGTTTTGGAGTTTAACTGATTTAGGACCTCAGCAACCAATTTTTATACCCCATCAACAGAATTTTTGAGCCCACCAACTGATTTAGGAACCCAGCAACCGATTTTCGGAGCCAAGAACTGGTTTTAAGACCCCAGCAACCGATTTTCGGATCCCACCAACTGATTTTTTGACCCTGGCAATCGATTTTTAGACCTCAGCAACCGATTTTTGGAGCTCAGCAATCATTTTTCAGATCACAACAACCGATTTTTAAATCCCGGCAACCAAATCGGTTACTGGGCTCTGAAAATCGGTACGTAAGTAATGCATAATTCAGAGATTATACTTAAGTAAGTAAAGACTAATTTAGAGAAAATAATAATTCGTCAGATCAAAATAAAACACATGATGTATTTTTGTGATCTTCTACACATCGATTTATTAGATATACATACTTGTCTGTCCACCTGTTTTATGTGTAAATAAGCGCTAGTCTTTTATACATACATTACTTGTTATTGATGTTTAGGCCGCGCTGAATTTTGACAATTTTTGAAATGCAGAATTGCAATTCAAAAAGGTGAAATCTCAAAATTTTCCGGCGCTTCGCGCCGAATTGATTTAATTTTATTACTTGTTATTGATGCTTATGCCGCGCCAAATTTGGACAATTTTTGTAATGCAAAATTGCGTTTCACAAAGGTTAAATTTCGAAATTTTCCGGTGTTTCGCGCCGAATTCGGACAATTTTTGTAATGCGAAATTGCGTTTCAGAAAGGTAAAATGTCTAAATTTTTCGGCGCTTCGCGCCGAATTGATTTAATTTTATTATTTGTTATTGATGTTTAGGTTGCGCTGAATTTTGACAATTTTCGTGCATTTCAAGCAGGATTTATATTTGAAATGAAAACGTACCATTTTATCATTTCACGACATGAAAATGAGGAACTCTGTAAAAGTTTTATTTTTACACAATAAATTACATAAAAAATAAGCATATTAAAGGCGGTGAATGTCTCTTCAAGATTAAACTTCTATTGTTACTAAAATAATTAGGTTTCAAACATAATTGCTACGCAAATTATCGATTGCACTATTTTTTTACACCATACTAATTTTGACACACCATTTTTTATTAAAAAATTATATCGCGTCGCGTGAAATTATGAATGAACTTTGCGTGGAAGCAAGACTACCATCTTAAAAATTCGATGCATAAATTTTTACACGCAGGAGTTATGTAGCAACCACTTTTCTGACTTAGGCAACCAACCAAAAAATTGGGCTCCGGTACCAGCCGAGACTTTAAGGCTTGCCCAGCTATGATTACATACACATTTACGTAATAACGAAAAATAAAAATGTCAGAATGAACGAATTGAACATTCTGCTGCTCCAAAAATTGGTTTTATACTCAAAATTATGTTGTTACACGTCGTTTGACGCATTTTCACATTTTCATGTTCGAGCAATAGGGTTTGTCCCAAGAGGGCCTGAGGAGGGGTATGCCTTTCAAAAATTTTTGTATACGATACACCCATACCCCCAGCGTGCATGTGTTTCGGAGTATGAACTATACCTAAATAGGGTGTAAACAAACTGCTGTAGCGCCCGAACCGTTGGCAGAGCAGATGGCCAAATTTTCTAAAGGATGTAAACAAAGACATTTTTTATCTATCTAATGAAAGTATACTTAAAATTTTATATCCAAATTTGCCGAAGTACACCCCAATGTTATTATAACATTAAGGTGTAGCCCCTTTTGGCCCACCCTGTATGTGCATAAATTATGACACTGCGGTGTAGCCTTTTTTGGCCCGTTCTGTACATGTAGGTACCTACGCATATGCACATCCCGTAAAGTCAGAAATTTTTCATCTCCCGATTTTTGGCAAAAACTTGCGTTTGCGGTCATTTTCGGCCAAAAATAGAAGATCATTTTCTCTGAAATAATTTATTACCCTCCCAATTTTGAGCTGTTATACGTGTCTGTATGCGCATAATAAGTTAAGAAGCGATTTAAAATCATAAATCGACATTTTTTTGAAAATTTGTTTGCGTTTTCTAATCACTTTTGCAGGTTGCGATAATAAAAGCCATATGCAAATCGAATGATTCGGTAGAAATTTGACATTTTTACTCCTTCACTCAATTTTGCTGTCTTTTGGAGAACAAACAATGCAAGAACGCATGGCCATTCTCGACGTTTTTATTCTTTTAAGCTTAATTTCGCATCTTTATTTCTAAAACTAAGACTCATCTTTTATATATAAAAAGAATTTTACAAAGCAAAAAATTTTATCTAAAAAATTAAAATAGGTACGTATGCACCAAATTGTAACATTGCTGAGATAAATGATGCACACCATTGAAGGTTTAAGCTTGGACAAAAACCTACTTTATAAGCTGTGAATTTTGAATGAAAAACTTCAGGGGAAATTCAAAACCTTACCATATAAATGGAATGATTCGACAAAATTTTTTGACATGTCCACTACTTCAGTCAATTTTGCTGCATTTTGGAGAACAAAAAATGGAATAATGCGTGAAAATACTCGAAATTTTTACTCATTTAAGCTCAATTTTGCGTCTCCCCTTTTGAAAGAAAATTTTACACGGCACAAAAGAGTGCAGGGAAAATTGTTCTCAGCCTATTCAATTCGCCCTATCTCTTGACCGAGATTTCTACACTAGAATTGGACGATGCTGGATCTTTACATAGTATAAAAACATGAAAAAAATTCGAAAAAAATAAAAAAAAGTCGAACAAATTGAACAAAATATAGTCAAAACATGATAACATCGGCGAAGCCCGGAAAGTTGGCACTTTTGAGAGAATAAATCGCTAAAAACGCATAAAAAAGCAAGTTTTCCACGAATTTTCAGGAAATTTCAAGAAGTTTTGAAAAATCGCGAAGTTTGGGAGGCAGGGGGGATGAAAAAATTTCTGAAGCGAGTGAAAAATTTCCCAGAAGGGGAAATTTTTCTGTGGGTTAAAACTCCCCTGGATCATGTATGATCACCACCTAATAGCATAAGCTTTTGCGAAAATGGGGGGGGTGAATTATCTCAGATTTGGGCTGATCAGGGGACAACCGATTTCGGGTAGAGGATCCTCCAATCTCCCTCTTTCGTATAAATGTCCGCTTACCGCCCTCCACGACAATCACATTGATGTCTTTGTGCAGAACTACGACGCCAGTCATGTACAGCTGCTTGGCGTTCATTTCGACTTTGAACTTTTTGGCCGGATGTGACAGATTTTTTACTCTGTACACAGCGACGCACACTCCGGCGCTAATGTCGTCCTGCAATTTCTTTGCCTTCTTACTGGATCTTTGTTCGTCAGTCAATTTCCGAGCCAAATTAGCTTCTTCGTGCTTTTTCAGGCGCTTGGCCATTTGCTGTCGCACATGCGCCTCCATTTTTGTCGGATCCTGAATAGCGCTGGTGCCCAAAACGCGCATCAAATTGCTTATTTTGACTGAAAAGAAACAAAATTAACATGCTAAATAATCTAACGAATTTGCGACTTAAGCGGAGACGACAATTTTGAAAAACGAGGGCGAAAGATTCGATTTCAACTTTAGCTGCTTCGCCAAATGTACAAAACACAAAAAATTGATGAAAAAATAGCTATGCTTGTGAGCCCAAAAAGGCTATAAAGCTAGTTTTCTGAGCCCAAAAAGGCTAAATAGCTAATTTTCTGAGTTCAAAAAGGCTATAGACCAGTGTTTTTTCTGTACAAGGTTCGTTGAAGATGGTCCCTAACAGTCTTTAAACATTTTGTACACACAATTTTTTGGTACTATAATATGGTACGGTAGCGATTTTAGTGTAATAAAAACAGATTTGTTCGGCCTTTGGTATTGTATTTTAGCTAATTTATGGGTTTCTGAGGGCAAAAAGCAAAAATTACTAAGAAACGGCGCGAAACGCCGAAAAATTTGACATTCTTTCTTTCCGAATGCAATTTATGCTATTATAAAGATAAATAGAACACACAATTACTCATTTCGGCCGCCGAAACTTTTTGCGAATTTTAGACATTTTTTGCAATTTTTGTCTTCCCAAAAATCTTTGTACATTTCCAATTAGTATGAAATAAATTTTCGAAAATACAACTATTTTATGTAAATATTATAACTTGAATAAATTAGATAAGTATATGCTTAAAAATGAATATAAATATAATTAATACGGTATTGGACATACGTACACAAATAAGTACAATGAACATAAAAAATAAAATAATCAGAAACACAACATAACGTATCACCAAATAAATATAAACTATGTATGTACTGTACGTAATATACGAGCAGTATCGACTATCGACTTTCAATCTTTTTTGTTTTAGCATGCTTTTACTATTTTTCCTTCAAATCAAACAATCTCGAAAATCATAATATAATTTAAATAATAAGTTTAAATATTTGGAAATTATTAATATTAAATGAAATATTATTATTACCTATAGTATTTATTATTTTAGTATGAGGGTAAAACCTTCACGATTTAGATAATTTTATTAATGAATTCAATAGGATTAAAACTATATTTTAATTTACGCATTATATAAAAGTAATTATGTATTCAATACAAATATGCGATTAAGATATGATGTATTAATTAATATATTTTGTTTTATAAGTTTACCATTTCATGTTACGGTGCAAGGATCCGGCTCTGCCATTTTTCTACAATATAAGTAATTATTAAAAAAAGAGAACTCGAATTATGACTCTTTCGTACATTTTCAATCGAAAGGCAGTACGAACGTAGGTGAACGAAAAAAAAATCTTAAAAAAGCTGTGATAAGCATGCATTATCTTGAAGGGGGTAAGTTTTCACCCATTCACTTCCCCAATAAAATTTTCACCCCACAACTCTCAATTTTTTGAAAGTTTCCAGAAATTCCCCGAAAATTCTTAGAAAAGGTGATTTTTAAAAACGTTTTTAGCTATCCATTTGTTCAAAATTGTCAAATTTTCGCCAAAAAATCATGGGAATTCAGGAAGGGTCAGGTCCAAAATTTTTTAAAAAGTGCCTTTTTTGGGCTAAAACGATAGGTACCACACTTGAGCGTGGGGGTTGGTGGTATGCACTCCCCCCTAGAAACCAAAATACACCCTCCCCCCCCGAGAAAGCAAAATACCCCCAGAATTCAATTTTTAATTTTTTTTTGTTGTTTTATTCGCAATTTTTTGATGCCAATGGATAGTGCTCGATGAGAAACGTTGAAAAATTGTGTTATTTTGCCATACCACCATTTTTAAGGCCATTTTTGACCTTTGAAAAATCTTGCAAACCCCCAGAATTTCAGTGCTGCCCACGTATGCTGGGTACACGTCAAAAACACTGTTTTTTGATGTTTCAGACAATGCTCGTTCTTTCTAATACATAAAAACGTAAAAAGTTAGAAAAAAATTCAAAAAAATTGAGTAAATTGAACAAAATATGGTAAAAAATATGTGTATGGTGCTAAGCGCCGAAAATTTGAGATTTTTGAGCCAAAAATGGGCTAAAAACTCTTAAAAAGGCACACCTTTTGCAACTTTTACAAAAAATCGATAATTAAAAAGATTATATTACCTCTAGGTTCAGGCGCAGGCTCTAATCCAAGTCGGTATTTTTCTTGCTGTTCACGTTGCATTTCCTTGCGATTTTGTCGCCTCAATTTTCTCCGCTCCATTTTTGTCAAATAAGCTTTTAAAAATTGAGGCTTGTCTATCTCGCCAGGCGCTCTCAGTTGTATAGGATGTTCAACTAAGTTATTAATCGCATCAATTTTGATTTCTATAGGATCTTCGACATACCTGATTAAGTTATAATATATGTACATACGCTTGTCAGTAATAAATAATACAATTAAATAGATGTCCTAATGAATGACACAAAAACCTAATAGAAGCGAGATAATAAATAAAACAAATAAATGCATATGTGAATAAAAACGTAATTAATAAACAAAACAAAAGAGGAATAAACGAGCGAAGTAGCTATACTTAAAAAACGAAATAACAATTAACAAAAAACGAAATATTAAAAGGGTAGCTTAATAATGGACAAATAGTGAAAAATAGGCGAATACACGATTGAACCAGAGCGGAAAAAATAAGAAGTTAAATGAAGATTATACATATTAATGCGCCGGAACGGCAATCGAAAGCGAGCCACGAAATTTGAGCACTTAACAATCTCAAAGTTTTGCTGAGAAATGCTTAGTCTATGATAAAACATAGGGACGCCGTATGATCTTTTAAGACAGCAATGCAAAGCTTACCACGATGTCCTGCATAAAACAAAGACCGAAAAATTCTTGAGAATTGTTACAATTTCGTTACAATTTTATTTAAATTTTTGGAAATTTGTGGCGAGAACTCAACCTTGTATTGATGATACCACATATTGTAATAAAACTTTTAAATTCGAAGGTATCAAAACGCACAACAGAATAATATCAGTTTTACAAATCTTTTCTACTTATCGGTCAATCCAGAATGTAGCCATTGAGAAAAAAGACAAACAAACAATAAAACAGGTTAAACTATGACTACAGAAAATATAAAATATTAGAGATAAGGAGGGGACAAAAACGGTCATATTTGGATCTCTGATATTTCACATGAAGAACAGATTTTCAAGACGGCAAGGTAACATAATTTTATGGCAGATTAAGCGTACCTTTCGCTAGGCAGTATCACAGAATCCCACCATTCAACATTAGGAACCTCGTCGGCCTATAACAGAAAGCCTAATTACCTTCGAATATTCCTAAACCATGTATAAAAACAACGAGATAAATTTTCTGCAAGACACTACACATTGAATTTCTGAATCCGAAAGGGTAAAGTAAAGTAGACATAATAATATTCAAAAGTGTTATATACTTTCGAAACTTTTGTTTTAACCAAATTAATATATTTAGGAAACTTCATGCATAAAAATCAACTATCAAAGCTTAAGAAAAACGCTACAAGTTTCTAAGCCGTCAACATCAGCAAAACTTCATGTATCCACACATGATCTGGGTAGAAGTTTCACCCCCCTAGAAAAATGTTCAGCCCCCGCAAAAATTTTTTCACCTCCTAGAATTGGCAATTTTCCGGAAGTTCCAAAAAATTTTCGAAAACTTTTTAGAAAAGGTGCTTTTTAAAGCGTTTTTAGCTATCTATTTTTAAAAAGTGCAAAATTTTCGGCGTTTCGCGCCATTATACTCATGTTTTGACTATATTTTGTTCGATTTGTTTGACTTTTTTGATAAGTTTCGAAATTCTTTTGTTTTCTTGCTATAGAAAGATAGAGCATCGTCAGAAATGCTTGAAAAACGATGTTTTTGACGCGTACCAGCCATTTTTAAGCCCTAAAAGGCACTTTATAACTTCACCCCCCAGAATTCCCACAATGTGCATGTATGCATGTACATATCTACTTGCTGCTGTAAATTATGAAAAATCTTTTTTGTTCTTTAGCTATTCAGGCTGTTTGCAAGATTTTATAATTTCTCATTCTGCTAGGGAGTACACTATTGCTACGACGGCTATAGCTGTATTAGGTTATGAGTGAATATTAGAACCTAATTTACGGCCCAGAGATGTGCGAAGGAGGGACCAGAGCAAACTTTCTTCAGCGTTTCAGAATTGAATGAAGAAAAGGATCACATACGAAATTTAATGCATTTGTCGAGTAAACTGCCTGTTTTTGACTATTCTTTATTTGAACAAACAAATGAACTCTAGCTAATAGTTGGAACTTAATGGAAAATCCGGACAATGGAAGTGGATTTTCAATCGACAGGTAGGAAAACAGCGTTTCTAAAAATCGCCTAACATTACTCGATTCCTCGAAAGAAGATACGGTGATTCCCATCCAGTCCTCTAACTGTGCCCGTGTCTGCATTTCAGGTTTGATTATTAATGACATTTCGGAAGGAAGCTTGCCTTAGAAAATCGTTGAATTTTCCTGAGATTTAAATTTATAAAGTGGATGTTAAGTAGAATTAACCCTCCCCAGCGATTTACATTTGAGTAACCAAACTTTACTGTTACTATTACGACGTATTATTCTTATTATTACATACTATTACTACATCCATTACTCGTGCCATGTTACTCGACACCTTATGCAAAAGTTATAGTTATGATCAATGTATACGTGGAGTCTCGTTACTGTAGATCATATGGAAATCGATAGGGGTGGAAATTCTACGTAAGATCCTCTATAGTAGTCTCAAGTCTCAACATATAATAAAAGCGCTAGCTTTGTCCCAACAAACGTCACGCTAAAAACAAATTTTGATACAAGTCTCTGAAATTCCATACAGCAAGCATATATAATTAGCCCGAAAGAATTAATTACAGATTTCAGATAAGTCAGTAATGCGAGAGAATAACACAAAAAAGACAATAGTTACAAACAGAAACATGATAAAATAGAGGAGCTTTAAACAGCAGTAGAAATGTGGAATTACCGATTCGGCGACCTTCGGAGCCACCATAGCCAATTTGACAGCCGAAGAAATGCCAGTACGCTTAGCAGCTTGCGAAATTTCCTGTTGTAACTTTTCCAATTTGGCCTGAGCTCGAATTTTTTTCGCCTGAGCTATAAATTCGCCCGGCTCGTGAAATTTTAACTTGCGTTTTTCACGCGCTGCGGTTTTGACGACGACGCGAGGATCAAAGAAAGGAGCCATTTCGACGTCTTTGTCATCAACCGTCTGCTGCTTGAACAGGGCGCGTTTTTCGGCATGAATGTTAGCCTTAAAGAATCGCCATTGACCGTTCTGATTAATTCCACATCAATTTTATCATACATGCAAGCGGTCAAAATCTCTGGGAGGAGAATAAACCGAGTTGCCTTGGGGAGGGAGGCAAATGAGTATTTTTTCTGCCCATTTAACTTCAAATTTTTGTACTTAATTCGTTGTATTTTATTTTCAATGAATATTCATGGTTAAATTTGCATAAAAGCAATAACAATAAGGGCAATGGAATGACCTTCAATATCAAATATGTACGAACTAATGGAAGAAAAGTGTCTGAATAAACGAATTGAGCAGTCTATTGCTCGAAGCATAAGTGAATGCAGTTGAAATTACACTCTTAGCCGTCATTTGATGCTTTTTCATGGTTTAAGCAACCAGTTTTAGTCCAAAAGGGCCTAAGCAGTGAGGGGGATATGCCTCTCAAAAGTTGTGGTAGGGATATACCCAACCATACCTCCAGCGTGCATGTGTGAATTTTATATATCTTTGTGCTATTTTGTAACGTTAATATGTTGTACATGTAGCTTTCTGGCTCATTTCAGCTTAATAAAATCTAACTCTTTTTTCCAACTTCGACTGATCGCAGAGTCAATTGAGCCATTCGAATATGGAAATGGCCCGTATTTCTTTCAAAAAATGCTACATACATCCATACCTGGGCAATAGCTAAAGCTTCAGCCGTCCAACTTTGGGCTCTCAAAGGTTGGTTGGTGTTTAGTCGGGCTGAAAATGGGTTCAAATAGACAATTTTCTTTGATTTTCCACTGTTTTCTCACATTTTTTTAAAAATCAGCCCATCCAAATAGACCCTTCAGCCCGTACAACTTTTGTTTCAGCCCGTGCCACGGACGGGCTGGGATGGGCTATTGCGCTTATTGCTTACTACATATACTTTTTACAATTCCTGTCTTTGCACATTGCGTGCGATGTGTTTAGAGAAGCAATCCATGTCAAAGACGTTGAACGCAAAGAAAGAATTTCATCTAATTTTTCGACAATTATGCACAAAACAAGCTATGTATTCACCTACATATCTGAGATACATACAGGGTCGTATTGAAGGAGGCCAAACATTTGTTTGAAAAGTAAGATCATGCACGAAAAGATAAATAAATTGCATGTCCTTGGCGTAAAAACATCAAATCTTCGACGCTTTGCGCCAGGTGTGAAGTATTTTCCATAATTTTGGTTTAAGTGCGACCAAGAAACGACACGACATTTTTTATAGCCATTTAAGTAAAAATGAATTTTTTTCGGGAAAGTTTGAATTTTATGATCTGAAATGAATAAAGCAAGTCGAAAAACGTTGAAAAATGCGATTTTACGATCTACCCCTTCGAAGTTTCCGAGATATACACCAATTTATGTTGGGTCCGTACCACCGCCCCCTTGGCCGTATTTCGGATACGGGCCTGGATACATATTTATTAGGAATAGGACTGGCACCGGTACCGGCGCCGGTGCCAAAAAAATCTTCCCGATTTAGCGTTTTTTGAGTTATGTTAAGATGCAGACATTAATACGCGATTCGACAATAATAATAATTACATTTTTGCAGTGGTTGCACTACGATTTTGACTCATCCTGCATGCACGTCGTAAAATATTGCGAAACTAAAGCAAAAATTTGGCTGTTTGACACGATAGAATGTTATCCAATTAATTATATAATTCGTTGGAAACAGAATCATGATTATTTGAAGTCTAAAGTAGGCGTTGTTAGCAATTGGAGTCAACAGAATACCGACGTGCATGCTTACAAGCGAACATGTTTCTTGGGGAAGTACTTTAGGGCGCTTGATTCCCGGAGCATAGTTGCTATGTAGCTCAACCCGAGGAAAATTCGGCTGATTCCTGCAGAACTTTTGATAAGCCATAGAAAATATTAAGTTCTACGTTTTTCACTGATCTGTTGGCTCAAGCCTATTAATTTTTTTAATCCTTTTGGACCATTTATCATTGAATTTCGTCAAAAGTTTCTCGATTACTGCTTGATTTTATATTTTAATGAGGAAGTTTAGTAAGAAACGTAAAAATTGTGTTTTTGGAGCATAGTCAACTAACTACCCATTCTTTTGTGCCCAACAAAAGTTAGTATTGAAAGTTTTTAGACTAGTCCGCACTCGAAGTTTTCACGCTTTACATCATCAATACGCGTTGAAAAAAATATACTAAGAGAAAGCTTACCATGGCAAAACCTAATGGAATTTACGTGATCATAGATAAAAATTATATATTAACTATATGTACATGCGCATTACAGAACATATCTGCATTATTGCCGCTCAACCCCCTTAAACATGTTCTCATACGCAAAGTATAGTACTATATTGGCACCGGCACCAGCAAAAAAGTGGCACCAGTGTACCTGTAATATTTATGTACCTATTTTAGAAAACGTCAAAACACGACATTTTCGTACTACAGTATTAAGAGATATTTTAAACATTAAAATTTGTTTTGTGTGCAACATAAATTTTTAAAAGTGAACTTAAAATGTAAAAAATTGATAAAATAAGTATTCACTTGAAGTTTAGGCAGAAAATATCCAGAAAATTTCAAAAACTTAACATACTCTTATATAAGTGGCGCATATGATACTGTACATATGTAACTGCACAAGATGCACGGAAAAGTTTATTATTAGTGACTGATAATCGAATTCAATGAGCCAGTCATCAAGATTTGTAACGTATATGGCCGGTTCAAAGATAGATCACTCCCAGAGTTTTACTGAACTAAGACAATGCACAAAATTTGTGTAAATGTTGAACTAAAGCAAAAGGTCCACACCTCACAGTTTGCAGATAATTTCAAGCGATTTTGCAAAAAATCTTGACTTTTTCCTCTCAAAAATTCTCTTCTCACCTGAGAAATTTCTGACTTACAACTTCTAAAAGCAAGTCAGCAACAGAGCAAAGAGAAACCGATAATGAGTAGATAATTAAAAAATAAGTGATCATTGTATAAATGTACCTTAAGTGTTGGTATTCTATGCGTCAGTTGGACCTGCTGCCCGAAGTCATTTACAGTACGACCGGAATCGTCCAAAATCAAAGGAGTCGGTTCGCCTTCTTGACGCGAAAAAGACTGGTAATTGAGTAGAGTTGGAAGCGGAGAAGACAAATTCTTCATCGTTGAGCTGACTCTATTGCGCAGGTCATCTAGACGCTTATTTTTCATAAGAGATTCATTCATGAATTGCTCGGCTTGGACTGGATTAATTTTTGATGGCATAATCTGTTGAAAGTTATATACGTAATAAGTGCATTATAATTCGACACATGCAGTCATACATGTAACAGGGGGATGAGGGGATCCCCCACTTAGAGTCGAACGTCTTCCCATCCCCAAAAGCCACAAAAGAATTGATCCCCCGATTTTTGAAAAAAATTAAATTTTTCGGCTGTTTTTAGGCGTTTTTTGGCCAAAAATTGGAGGTCATTTACTACCCCCCAATTTCGAGCCGTTAAATGTATGGCAGTACAAAAGATTCAACGAATTCACTTAACGACGACGATTGCCGATCATCTAAAAAACCTACCAGCAATCAAAATTTATTAATTTATGCATGCACATGTAGGTAAACCGCATTAAATGCTAACGAGTCATACGATCATTTAAATCGCAATTTCGGGTGGGGGTCCCGGCCATTTTTAGAGGGGGTGGGGGTGAATGACACTAATTTTCGGCCAAAAATGGCAAAAAAACACCTAAAATAGCTAAAAAAACTCAAGTTTTCGCCAAAAAATCTGGGACGAATACCAGCTCTAGTTGGGGGATCTTCCATCCTCATGTAAGACGTAACACGTATATGGTACCATCTAAAAAATGTACAAACTGAGGATCTTGCAAAAAAAGACTGACTGTACATTAGGGATGCAACGGGTAGTGAAGTTGTATTCGGGTTCGGGTAGTTCATCCAAGTTTATTCGGGTTCGGGTAGTCCACCTCAATTTATTCGGGTTCGGGTAGTTCATCCAGGTTTATTCGGGTTCGGGTTCGGATAGTCCACCACAATTTATTCGGGTTCGGATTCGGGTATAAAAATCAATACTCGATCGGGTTCGGGTTCGGGTATTTCAGTAAGTATATAGAAATATCAGTGTATGGCGAATTTCATAGGTACGTGTAAGCCAGGTGTTACAATTTTTATTATTATTAGATGCCTCGTGCCTAATTATTTAATATGTTTCACTCAAGTATCCAGTGATTTTCCTTCCTTCTCTCAGTGTGCAAGAACGCTAATGTAAATGAGAGGTAGCGCTGTGTGTATTGTGTCTGATATACACCTACAAATAACATTAACAACTACTTTTGATACATGAGCCCACGCGAAATCGCTTGCTTGGAGAAACTGCCGAACATAGTTTCCCAAGGTCCAGAGTTGAGGGAGGGGTGAAATCCTAAAATGGGGGACTAGTGAATTAAGTGGTGTATTATTATTAGCCGACACAATTTTTTTGTACGAGCTTCTTTGTGCATGTATAAAGATCTCAGAAAAAGTCTTTGAATGAGCGGACAAATTTTTGTAGATGTATGTATTATATAAATATATTATTAAATATACAAATTTTTACATACTACCAATGTGTGACCTGCGACCCACATGCAGTCCAAAATATGACAATTTGGCCTGAATTAACTTGATAATATTAATTCGGCGCGAAAGCGCCGATATTTTTATGAGCTTTTGATGGAATTTACACATAAAACTCGACTGGAAAAGCTAAAACAACTTGCACTACAAAATCAGAAATATTTAAGAAATTGTAATATGCCAATCAAATCTTCTAATAAGCATCACTGCGCTTATAAATCCAACGTAATATCGAGATAAATTAGTCAATTTTATCACTGAAGGGAAAAGAAGTGCAAAAATATTAAACAGTACTTATTTTTGCATAAAATTTTTAAAAACAGTGGAAATAGATACAAAAGATATTCGAATCTGCATAAAGATGCCTATATTACACAAAGATTGATTTTGGAGTATTTAATGCCCCTTTGAAGCTAAATACAGTATATTAGTGATATTTTGTGCTAAGCGCCGAAAATTTTTGAAATTTCTAAAAAATACTGAAAAAAGGTTAAAATTACTATCACTTTGCCCCAGAAAGTATTTTAACATTGTATAAAGATGGCTCCAAAAATAAATGCACGAACCGAAATCAATTTTTGGCGAAAATCAACATTTTTTGGGCATTTTTAGGTGCCTTTTTTGCGATTTGCGGCCAAAAATTTGTCATTTACCCCCATAAAATGGCCGAAAACCAGACGTTTAACAGGGTGCCTTGGGGCATTCCCCACTCCAGGTTGGACGTCCTCCCTACATCCCCCAACGTCAGAATGACCCACACTTCCCCATTTTTGGCGAAAACTTGCGCTTTTTGGCTATTTTTTAGATGTTTTTGCCACTTTTGGCCAAAAATCGGAGCCGCCCCCCTCCTAAAAATGACTGAGGAACATAAACGTAACAGGTTGTTTGGCGATTCCCTACCAACGCTTTTAGGCCCCGCACCCCCTTCAAAGTCAGAAAATTTTTGACCTTCCTCCACCATTTTTTTTGGCGAAAACTTGCGTTTTTAATGGAAAACCTAGTCTTTTCCTTGAATAAAATATGTACGGTAGCTAAGATACCATATATAATCTGAGGGGCTACCCTTCCAGAAAGGTATTCAATCCAGAAATTTTTTTACCCTCAGAATTCGCTATTTTCCAAAGAATTCGTAGCAAAGGTGCTGTTTTGAGTTTTTAGCTATCTGCTTGCACAAAAGTGAGAAATTTACGGTACTTCGTACAATATATTCACTTTTTGACTATATCTTCTTCAATTTATTGAATATATTTTTCGAAATTTCTCGACGTTTTTATATTCTAAAAAACTAGAGCATCGCCAGAAACGCTAAAAATGATGTATTCGACGCGTACCCACTTTTTTTGAGTCAAATGCGCTTAAGAAAACTTTTTTGTTTTACCTGCAGAGTTCCCATATAAAGCATGTCTGATCTCTCATGAAAACCGATTCAAAATTTTAAAATTTTCTGAAAATACCCCAAGCGAATTTGAAGTTGCATAACATATGAAGTGATTATTAATCCCTAACCGAGAAATTCGATTCAGACGGGTACCAATGGCCTTCCACGTGCAAGTATATAAATTAACATCGAGAAAAACATGTGTGAGCGACTCACATTCAACCTCCTCTTTCTCTCCTCAATCATTTTTTGTGCTCTTGCCATAACTTCTTGTATCTGAACTTCATCCGGCTTGCTAGTTTCGGCTTCTGGTTCCAAAGTTGTATCCTCTGCTTTAATTTTTCCAAGCTCATTATCGTGTGAAACTCCATTTCCAAATGACTGAAAATATCAAAATATTTTCATTAGCGTTGTTCACTAAGACAACAGCATATGAAAGAATGGAAAAACAATAAGTGCAATGCTAAATCTTAGTATATATTGTAAATGTAGACTGAGCCAGCAACTTTCTGCGCTTTGCAAAATTTGTTAGTCGGAATAGAAAGATCGTTAAAAAACCGCATATTTGAGCCACACATTCCCATAGGGGGTGAGGGGGGGTATTAACCCACCTCAAGGTACGAGACTTGAATCACTGTCGGACGATTCTGAGCTATCAAACATTTTCTGCATGATTTTTGGGTACAAAAGCAGCGAAGATGTTGAAATTTTAATACATTTCTGTTTTGTTTACCCATAAAATACCTTAGAATGAACTTAAAATGATCTGAATAGTCAAAATTTTCGATGAATTCTCATATGTTTTGCTTACAAGAGTGACAAAACTAGTCAGAATGGAACAAAAAGTAGTTAAAAATGCAGTTTTTCACATTAAAACATGCTATATAGGATGTTTTAGCAATTTTTCATATTTGACCTGCAAAAAAGGCTAGACTCTACATTAAGTGGTCCTAAATTTTAGGATTCCACCCCTGAACTTCCGACTTTGGGAAACTATGATTTGAGCGAGTACAAGGTCCCTTTGTACATGTACAAGGATGGTCCCCAAAAGTCTTTGTACATTTTATACATGCAAATGTTTGTGTACTATAACATAGTACAGTAGCGATTTTAGTGTGGTAAAACAGGGTTTTCGATCTTTGGTAGTGTATTTTAGCTTATTTCTGGGTTTCTGACGCCAAAAATTACTAAAAATTGTCTTAAAACGGCGCGAAGCGCCGAAAAATCTTAAATTTTTCCATTCTATTTGCAAATTCTGCCATTTTAAAGATATATAGGACAAACAATCACTCATTTCGGCGCGAAGCGCCGAAAATTTTTAGGAATTTTACACCTTTTTACAGTTTTTGTCTTCCCAAAAATCTATGTACATTTTGTACACACAAATTTTTGGGTACTATAATATGGTACAGTAACGATTGTAGTGTGGTAAAAACAGAGTTGTTCGACTTTTGGTAGGGTAGTGTATTTTAGCTAATTTCTGGGTCTTTAAGGGCAAAAATCACCAAGAATCGTCTTAAAATGGCGCGAAGCGCCGAAATATATTACATTTTCCTTTTAAAATGCAAATTCTGCCGTTATAAAGATTGTAGAACACACAATTACTCATTTCAGCGCGAAGCGCCGAAAGTTCTTGCGAATTTCAGACCTTTTTTGCAATTTTTGTCTTCCCAAAAATTTTTGTACATGTACAAAGACGGTCCCGAAAACTCTTTGTACATCGGCAAAAATCTTTGCCGAGTACAAAAAAACACTGATAGAAACACGAGTAAAACAAAACAGAGGAAGAAACTAATTATTGTCAATCAAGTCTAAACCCAGGTATGACTAAGCAATTTAGCTTTTACTTTCGGTGTTCTCACTAGGAAAAAGGGCGAATGTAAGATAACTTTTAAAATGGAAACCAAATAATTTTTATACAAAAATTTCTTGACCAATCTTAACAGTCAGCTTAGTCTATATTCGCATTTAAACAAAAAACATGTTCAGAAGAACACTTGCATTGCACTGACTTATATTGTAATCGTCTATAAATATCAGTCACTTCACTTCAAAAATAAAGACCTCACAATTACGCATAGTCTGCTTCAAAACAAGAATATATGGAATAAAAAGTGGTTAGAACGCGAATTATTCAGATATTCTGGGCTAAATTTTCATTTTTTAAGTCAAAAAAAGAACAAAAAATAAGTAAATTACAGACAAAGTTTGAGCGACAGGTATCGACTGTGTGATTTCGTCGAAGACTATAGCAAAGACTAATACAACACAAATAGACGCGTTATAAGGAAACACATCAAGGAGCTTAGGCAGCCGTCACTTCAGAAAAGACTATTTATAGTTTTAGCTCACTACACGCAGAAGCAAAATCGCTTACACTGATATGTTTATACAACAGAAAAAGAATTTAATTTCCACAACTAAGCAGTTAATATAAGTTTCACTTATTTGTCGATACATTCCCTACGTAAAACAACTGCGAAGAAATAACAACCCCCGGTACCTGCCTTTAAAACTGAAACCGAAATCCGCATTGTGTTCCTTGTTCAACGCCTAAAAAATTTTGATCTCAAAAATTATGGCTCAGGGTATGTTTACAAGCTACAGGCGAATACCTTTACAGTGCTCTAAAATGCGGGCGAAACATTAATTTTGCTTGATTCTCTTCGCAAACTTCTATCAGTGTAACAAGAATTTTGTTTATAGACTCAATTATTTTACCTACAACCGACAGAATTTGAAAGAATACGTATACATAGATTGACAAAGCATGTACCGTTGCTATATTATTTCTTTTCGGCTTTTGTTCAGCAAAATGGTCAGATTTTTTCACTTCCATCCTTTCAGTGATTAGCTTTAGCAATAAATTAAATGCGATATCACGGATATCTCCTGAAAAAATTCATTTAAGAGGAATATTTGATAGTCAGAAGGAACAATGAGTGAATGCGCATAAACTTCATGTACATTCCATACATACATCTGTAAAATTGAAAGCACTCGTAACAAATTGCTGCAAAAACTACATTTATCCGCAATAAATTTGAGTCGCCAAATCCCCATTCATAGTTAATTAAATCGCACTCTAAAAAAAGACGTAAAATGGATACAACTAAACGCTATTATTCTTTGGGTAGAAACATGAAAGTCTGTTTAGAAAGCAAAAAAGGAATCATAAACTTTACACAAAAAAGGCAAGAATTCATCAATATGATTATGATAATAATTCATCAATAGTACAAAGACTTTTCAGGACCGTCTTTGTACACGTACAAAGATTTTTGGGAAGATGGGAAGACAAAAATTGCAAAAAAGGTATGGAATTCGCAAAAATTTTCGGCGCTTCGCGCCAAAATGAGTAATTGTGTGTTCTATATATCATTATAATGGCAGAAATTGTATTTCAAAAGGAAAAATGTCAAATTATTCGGCGCTTCGCGCCGTTTCAAGACGGTTCTTAGTGATTTTTGCCCTTAGAGACCCAGAAATTAGCTAAAACACAATACAAAAAGTCGGACAACTCTGTTTTTACCACACTAAAATCGCTACTGTACCATATTATCGTACCCAAAAATTTGTGTGTACAAAATGTACAAAGATTTTTGGGAAAACAAAAACTGTAAATATGTGTGAAATTCTCAAAAATTTTCGGCGCTTCGCGGAAATGAGTAATTGTTTGCCCTATATGTCTTTAAAATAACAGAATTTGCATTTAAAATTGAAAAAAATGTCAAATTTTTCGGCGCTTCGCGCCGTTTTGAGACAATTTTCAGTAATTTTTAGCGTCAGAAACCCAGAAATTAGCTAAAATACACTACCAAAGATCAAAAACCCTATTTTACCACACAAACGTCGCTACTTTACTATGCAATAGTATACAAAAATTTGCATGTACAAAATGCACAAAGACTTTTGTGGACCATCTTTGTACATGTACAAACGGACCTTGTACAACTGCCTTTCCCAAGTAAAAATTTGCGATCTCTCTATTGATAAATATGTAGTTCAGAAAAATTAATTGAAGTAAAGCGAAAAAAACTAGTCATTGTATAATTTAAGACACAATTTTGAAGCTTTGTAAGACAAACATAACAAAAACAATTTTTCTAACTAAATGGAAAATTTTACACCATTTAGGGTGAAGTGATTTCGAGTCTGTCTGCAGTGCTAAGAGGGCGCGCGTAAGCCATTGACAATAATAATTATTATAGTTTGCGTTAAACGCCAAAAAAATTTCAAAATTCTCATCGAAAATGTGGAAATTTATTACCCAAAACGTCACTGCAATCAAAACCCGTCACAAAAAACGTCAAAAACCCCTTCCCGTCAAAAATCCCGGAAGTGGACCCAAAAATCGTCAATTTGAAGCAGGCCCGTATTTAGGGAGGGATAGGAAGGCACGTGCCCCCACTTGAAATGAAATCTGAGAATATTTTCAATTACTCACACCTTTGTTTTTTTGCCAAAAATCGCAAAAACATTTAGGCGCTTCGCGCTGACTTTTACAATTACAATTAGAATCTATTTAGTCCAAAGCGCGCGCTTAAAGCGTGTCTTGCATCTTTGTCTTGTTTTTCACAGGTTTTATGCAAAAAATGAAATTTGTTTAAGAAGCAAGAATGACAGCAATTTTTGGCAATGATTATGAATTAGCTGATGAACTTTGACCATTTTTAGGGTGAATCCAGAACCATGATTCGGCTGATTTTTTTAAGAATTTTAACGTTACGATTTAAAACTAAAGTGCGCTTTTTACAAAATTTTCTGGGGCTCTGCCCGGACCCCGCTGAAGGCCGCTTGAGCGCGCCACCACAGACCCCCAGCCCTAAAAGAGATGGGTTCCACTGGATTCTCACCGTATCTAAGGTATCCAGGTAGAGGCCTGTATCCGGGATTTTATTTGAGGGGGGGAGAGAACGACCAAAATTTTTCAAAACGTAAGGGGGACCAAAGGATGAATGTTGGTTTGCAAATTTTTCTACCCGGATGCATCAGATACGGTGAGAATCCAATAGACACCATCTCTTTCAAGGCTAAGGGGGTCTAGGGTGGCGCGCTCAAGCACCCCCAGCGGGGTTTGGGGTAGAGCCCTGGAAATCTTTGTGAAAAGAGCACCTAAATTTTGAGTCGTAACATTAAAATTTTTACAAAATCAGCCGAATCATGGTTCTGCATTCACCCTAAAAATGGTAGTTCCTCAGAAAATCCATAATCATCGTCAACAATCGCTGTCATTCTCGCTTCTTGAACAACTGTCTGGGTAGCAAAATTTGCTAACTGAAATTCATCCTTTGGTCCCCTTTATGCTTTAAAAGAATTTTGGTCGTGTCCCCGAAACAAAACCCTGGATATGCGCTTGGTTTGATGGAAAACAGTCACATGGCCTGCAAAATCACTGTCTCTTAGTAGAAAATCGTATGTATGTATATGTACATGTTGGCGGTGATTTGTATACTTGTGTATAAAATTTTGCGCTTTACTAGGAATATCGCGATCAGTAATACGTTATTTCTGTTAAAACTTGATTTTCCTACCTTCAGTAGAGCATTTTAACCGATTTCTGAAGTCGCTTTTGACAACAGAAAACTCGATGATTTATCAATGTGGCGCGAAGCACCAGTAAATTTTGAAATTCTACTTGTCTAAAACGCACTTTTCGCAATTCAAGTTGTCTGAATCCGGCGCGGCCTAAACGTCAATAAAATTAAATCGATTCGGCGCGAAACGCCTAAATTTTTTCAACACTTTACCTCCCTAAAACGCATTTTTGTATCACAAAACCGCGCAGAAGATGAGAATTTTCAATCACAGTGAAGTTCTAGAGCAAGTTGTCGATAAAAGTGCTGCAATCGACTCAGTACGGCTTAAACATCAATAACAAGCACTAAAATTAAATCAATCAGGCGCGCCGGAAAAATTTTGAAATTTCAGCTCTCATAGGCGTAGCCGGGATTTTTAGCCAGGGGAGAGTCGAAAATTTTTTATATTATAAGTCCATAAAAACTAATGATCGACCGGAGCGGCCAAAATGGCCGGAGCCGGAGATCCGGCCGAGCCGGATTGGACCATGTTGCTCCAGCCGGAGCCGGAGAAACATTATTTCACACGTGTGGATAGATAGGACATCTTTGTGACCAAGACCTAGACTATAGTGCACATGCATAGTAGGATCACAAAAAGAAACGCGGACAAACATCAAAAATGGCACGATTATATGAGCGTGTATGAGGAATTAAACGTGAAAAACATTCATTGATCGTACCCATCCATTTTTAGATAATTTGTGCAGCAATTTGAGACGCTGTCGTCTCCATAGTCTGCACTAAATAAAGCGTCAATAGGCAATATTTGATGTTAAAGCATGATTGTGTGTGACCGTATATACATAGGTACGTTACATACTATACTATGTTCAGTGAACCGCGAATATGACGTACAAAATGGACAGCAACATTATCTGGAAAATCAGTATAGCTTGTGCAAAGCACGCCAGACTGCATCTTATGCTACTCTATGAGTTCCAGTGTTAACAGGAATTTCCTGCAGCAATTTTCACAGCGATTGTACGAATCGATCAATAGAGTAATTTTCTTTCCTCCTAAAAAGGAATATTTTACGATTGTGGTGGTGATAGACAATTTATTTGGTGCTATTTCCTTTTTCTGCTATTGTATTGCGCTCTGACTAAATTGAATAAGCATAATGTCAGCAATTAGTACGTTCGGTCACTATGCAAAAAACGGAAAAATTCTTCGGCCTACTCGGCCGATTTTTGGATGTCCTCCGGCCGGAGCACCAGAGTGGAAAAAATGGCGGCCGGATCTCCGGTCGATCACTAATAAAAACGCATAAAAATGGGTCCTCCTAGGCATTAAATAATGCCTTTTTTGAACTTTTCCCATCGTCCTGCAACAATTAAAATGCAAGGAAAAAAATTTTTTTTGAAATTTTCCACAATTAATGCTGCGCACTTAGCAAGTTTTACTACTCGGGTAGAACCTTAGATTACAGAAAATGCAATAGAAAATCTCTCTTTTTGGGCTTGGGGGTCTGGGGTGGCGCGCTCAAGCGCCCCTGAGGGTCAGGGGCAGAGCCCCGGTAAATTTTGCAAAATTAAGCATTGAAATATTGTATTTCAACATTTTAATTTCCGTAAAATCGTCCAAATCATGGTCCTACATAAATTCAACTGATAAATAGATAAAATAGACTGGCGCGAAGCACGAAAATTTTCTGATATTTCGGCGCCAGAATGACTAAAAAATTCTTAAAACGCATGAGATGCTAATCTTTTGTAGACTTGTCATGTTCCCTATGCTAAGCAACTTCTAAAAACGCAGTCTGTACAAAGCGCACGAATTTTCTGCATACTTTTGAATTTCTATTGACTTTAAATGTTTGCAAATAGGTAATGTTCTCATGGCGACACACGCTTTGTAGCTCTTTGTTGTCATAAAATTAAAATAATAGCCAAATTAGTGTATGATGTGTATTATGTATGATGTATCAAATTATTTGTCAAAAATCTTGTCTTTCCATGACAGATTTTTTTGTGCTTAATAAAAGTACTACTCGCTGCACGAATCGTTTTAAGCTCGTTGTTCCTCTTGTTTGTTCTAATTTACAGAAATTCGATTTTTTATAAGTATATCTCTGTTTGGAATCACCTATCTGATTTTGTAGTTTCTTCCCCTAACTTAAATAAATTCAAATCTAGATTAATTGATGTCGACTTATCCAAATTTATTAGAGGGCAGGCTTGAATCGTCATTTTCATGACTCGCTCGTCACCTTTTGCTGTACGCTTTTATTCTATTGACTGTACGTTTTATTACTATTTTACATCCTTCGTAATTGTCGCGTTTTCAGCAATAAATTATTTCAGTTCAGTTCAGTCTGAATCGGCGTGAAGCGCCGAATTTTCTGAGTTTATTCTCAACAAATCATCGAAGGACAGTGTTACACAACCGCATAGCTCCATTTCGAAAATTCAAAATCTTCCCTAGGGGAAATTAAGTTCTAGAGCAAGTAGCAAGTTATCGATAAAAATGCTGCAATCACGCTGGCGCGGCCGATAGGGAGTGCGTAGCCTCCAGGGTTGAAGCTGGCTTTTTTGAACCTGAGTTTTTTGGTTTTTTTGTGGATTTTTTTGGGTGCAAAAAATCATTGGATTTTGGGTTTTTTGGTTTTTTATCCACAGGTTACCAATTTTTCAAATAGACTGAAATAAATACTATAGGTGATTCAAATTGTATTTCCAATCTCTTTTTGTTTGCTTTATGCTGTTCCTTTGACTAGTAAAGGCCAACCAACCTCAGTCTGGTCAACACAATGCCCATGCTCAAAAATCTCAGCCCCTAACTTACAATTGCCATGCCATGCTGCAAAACAGGGCGCTTTTATTCAGCCAACTTTTGTTCAGCCACCCCAATGCATTTTTTGATTAAAATCTGGTAATGTCCGAGCATTGAAGAGAAGGATACATACATATATGTGGCAGTCGCAATGAACGATCGATTTTGTTGTTGGATTTCAATATTGGCTGAATAAAGTTGTTGCTCTTTATTTGTTTCATGTCTTGCAGCTGTTGGAAGTATTCCCAGCTACCGTATGTAGTTCTAGTTGTCATTTCCGGCAGTAATTATTTGAAGTCAACTGCAGGTAATATAGCACACAATGTAAAATTATATGCAGTCAAAAACCAGCGGCTTAGACTGCAGGTAATATAGCACACAACGTAAAATTATATGCAGTCAAAAAACAGCGGCCTAGACTGCAGGCAATATAGTACACAATGCAAAATTATATGCAGTCAAAAACCAGCGGCCTAGACTGCAGGTAATATAGCACACAATGTGATATTATAAGCAGTCGACTTAAATGTTTATTGATATGGGAAGCTGGCGCTTTGCTCGCATTTTAACCTGTAGTACATGGTTTTAGAAGGCACTTTTATTTGAGATGGTCTGGCAGATTTGCTTCCTCAGTAGGGAATGTTTTTTGCGCTGCATGGGTAGCAGCTTCAATAGCTGCATATCAACCCATTAGCGTATTTTGATGGGCCAGCGTAAGCTCTGGTCCTGCATGATAGATATTGTGCTGCTATGGGGAATTGTTTTACTTTAGTGGAAATAAAAGTATACAGCAGGTACATATGATACTGGTAAGGATGGTGTGTGTGGCGACAGCAATTGCTTGCGAATTCAGATTGGTGCCAGATATGGGCTAAGCCTAAGGCATAAATGGAGCAAAAATTGTTCCGCTCGCTTCGCTCGCTCCGCAATTTTTGCTCCATTTATCTCAGGCTTAGCCCATGTGCTGACATCAATGTGAATGCACATAACTAAGCCTAAGCCTACGACATTGGTAACCCCGCTCAGTCACAGTCCCCCGACGCTTCGGAGACTAATCCAAAACATTCCCAAATGCTTTTCGGAATTCTTGTTTCACATTGGCGAATAAACTTGAAGCATTTTATTTCCACTAAAATAAAACAATTCCCCAGAATGAGGACAAGAACAGCAACAGCTATTCACTATCTATCATGCAGGACCAGAGCTTACACTAGCCCATCAAAATGCGCTAATGGGTGACCGGGCAGCTATTGAAGCTGCTACCCATGCAGCGCAAAAAAACTTTCCCTATTGAGGAAGCAAATCTGCCAGATCATCTCAAATAAGAGTGCCTTCTAAAACCATCTACTACAGGTAAATGCAGCGCTTCCCATATCAATAAGCATCCAACTTGACTGCAAATAATATCACATTGTGTGCTATATTACCTGCAGTCTAGGCCGCTGGTTTTTGACTGCATATAATTTTACATTGTGTGCTATATTACCTGCAGTTGACTACCAAATAATTACTACCGTCATTTCCATAAAAACCCAATAAAACACAAAAAATCGAGAAAGAACCAAAATTCAAAATGGAGTTTTTGAAGAATATGGTGTGAACCGATTTTGCGCCATTCCAGCAGAATTGCCAATTGCCATACAATTGCGCAAAAACGATACTTTGTGTCACTAAAAGACGCGGTTAAAAGAAATAAACCAAATCCATACAAAACTCACAGAATTACAGTACTTCAAACATCATACTTCGACATTCACCATTTTGAGCCACTTTAAGGAATTTTAGCAGTTTATCAAAGGTTTCCAATTTTTACTAATTAATATTTCCCTGCCATTTTCAAGGTCGCAGATTACAAAAAATTAAGTTATACTGCGTGGAAACCAAGATTTAAGAAAATTATTTTTGTAATTTTTTGCCCAAATTTTCAAGAAATTTTTTTTTAACTTCACTATTTTTAGCATTGTTTACATCCAATTAAAGATTTCTACTTAAATACGATTCAAATAGCATTTTTGGATTATCTTAAAGTTCCAACCATTTGAAGATTCAAACAGTGGAATGCAGAATAACATGTACCCAACTTAGGTCGACCTAAGCATCTATACATCGACCTGAGCATCTATACATCGACCTAAGCATCTATCGTTGACCTAAGCATCTATACCTCGACCTAAGCGGGAGCGACCTCGACCTAAGCAGCCGAAAACACCTTCTCAGATAAACTAAGCCTAAGCCTAAGCGTCATTTAAGCAGAAACTTGAATTTTCACATTATCTAGAACAGAAAGAACGGCTAAAGTTTCTAATATGGTTTTGTCTCCGATTTTCCTAAAAATAATTTTTTCTGATAGATTCGAGGACGCTGAGTCCAGAAATGAAAAGCGTTAAGGGGGCTGACGGATATTTGTGGAGATAGAGCCCTTCAAACTTGCAAAAAACGTGATTATTTCGATGTTCTTAGGGCTCCATCTCCACAAATATTCGTCAGCCCCTAAACGCTTTTGTTTTCTGGACTCAGCGTTGTCGAATCTATCAGAAAAAATTATTTTTAGGAGAATCGGTGACAAAAAA
The DNA here is from genome assembly GCA_036768485.1 of Mermis nigrescens. Classification (NCBI taxonomy): domain Eukaryota; kingdom Metazoa; phylum Nematoda; class Enoplea; order Mermithida; family Mermithidae; genus Mermis; species Mermis nigrescens. The sequence continues at coordinate 1,620,491 of JAVLUZ010000056.1, forward strand.
TTTTTTGAATAAAAAAATTATGCAAAAAAAATTATGCTAAACCCCATTTTTAACATTTCTACATTACAGTTCTGACGTTAAAAAAGCGTAAAAACACTGTTATCGGGAAAATTGAGAAAAAACCATATTAGATAAAATTTGGTGATTAGATCCATGCGAGCTAAATTTTTGGCAAATAGATACTTGCCCACAACTCACCAGCTTGCTTATACGAACATCTTAGGCTTAGGCTTAGAAAGTGTATTCACATTGGTGCCAGCTGATGGTCTAAGCCTGAGACAATTGGGGCGAAAATTGCGGAGCGAGCGAAGCGAGCGGAGCAATTTTTGCCCCAATTGTGCCTTAGGCTTAGACCATCAGCTGGCACCAATTTGATATGCACGGCAAGTCTAAAATAATAACCGTGATGAATCGATTACACCCTGCTTCGGCTTTGTTAACGTCAGAACTGTAATGTAGAAATTAAAAATTGGGTTTAGCATAATTTTTTTTTGCATAATTTTTTTTTCAAAAAATTTTTTTGTCACCGATTCTCCTAAAAACAATTTTTCTGATAGATTCGAGGACGCTGAGTCCAGAAAAACAAAGCGTTTAGGCGGTTGACGAATATTCGTGGAGATAGAGCCCTTAGAACATTGAAATAAACACGTTTTTTGCAAGTTTGAAGGGCTCTATCGCCACAAATATTCGTCAGCCTCCAAACGCTTTTCATTTCTGGACTCAGCGTACTCAAATCTATCAGAAAAAGTAGTTTTAGGAGAATCGGAGACAAGACCATTATAAGAAAAAAATTCCGAAAAGAACATGCAAAAAATTGTTTTTTGTTTAAATGTTAACGACATGTATAATGTATTTTTAAATGTCTTAAGGCCTCTTATTTTTACTTTTGTTCCTAAAGTTAAAGCAAAGCCCTCCAAATTTTCATACCCTAAAGTTTTACGAAAATTATTTGCCAAAAAACGGCTTTTATGGCAAAAATACAAAAAATATCGTACAATTATATGCAAACAAAGGTATCGTAATCATTGTAAAATGTTACGCAAAGAAATTCATAATCATTTTTGTTTACAGGAAAGTAATTTATATTGCAACATAACGATCTGAAATCCTTTTTTAGATTTGTAAATAATCGTTTAAATAATTCTCGAAGCATTCCACCTATTACTTCCACTGACAATAATGTAGTAACTGATCTTCATTGTAAAAACTAATATGATCAATCATTACTTCTCTTCCGTATTTACCAATGATGATACTAACGATTCTTTTGTTTTTTCAGAAGCGGGGCGATTTATCTATTTCAAACATCGTCTTTGACGAAAATAATGTCTCACAGGCGATTGCTAAGATGAAAAACTCGACTTCGATAGCGCCTGATGGTTTAAGTAACTTTTTTGTTAAAAAATTAGCTTATTATCTTCTTAAACCCCTTATCAGTATTTTTACTGTTTCTTTTTTATCAGGTGATATCCCAGACATTTGGAGGGAGGCTTACGTTGTACCTATAATTAAAAAGGGTGACCCCTCATTAACTGAAAATTATCGTCCTGTTTCTTTATGTTGCTCAACTTGTAAGATAATGGAAAGTATTATTAATACTCAACTATCAATTTATTTATCTACAAATGAGTTAATATCACCTTTTCAATATGGTTTCCAAAAACATAAATCTTGCGAATTGCAACTATTAAATTGTAAACATTCTTGGGTTAAATCACTGGAATGTAAAGAAACCGTTGATATTATTTATATAGACTTTGCTAAAGCTTTTGACAAAGTCGACATATCTAAACTTCTTGTTAAATTAACTAGTTACGGTATTCAACAACACCTGTTTAATTGGTTAAAAGCTTTTCTATCTAATCGTATTCAGTGTGTTCGCGTTAATCAGTGTTTTTCAGATTACGCCGCTGTTACAAGTGGAGTTATTCAAGGGTCCATTCTTGGACCTACGTTGTTTTTGATTTTTATAAATGATATCTTTGATAACTTGTTAAGTTCGACTTTTATGTTCGCGGATGACTTAAAAATATTCAATCTTTCCTGCAATTATCAAACACTTCAGACCGATTTAGATAGAATTTCCATTTGGGCCACCAGAAATTGTTTACCAATATCATATTCTAAATGCACAGCCCTATATTTGGGCAAAAATAATCCTAAATTGTCATATACACTCAATACACAAGTTATTACGAACGATTCTGTCTATGTTCGCGATTTAGGAGTGCTAATTTCGCACAACCTGAAATTTAAGGAACATTACAACAGTATTATCAAGAAAGCTTTCTTGAGATCTATCTTAATTAGAAAATCCTTCTTTTCGCGTGATAAAAATAATCTCGTAAAGGCCTTCATTGTTTACGTCAGACCGATCCTTGAATATTCCTGTGCTTTATGGAACCCCTCTTATATTAGTGATATCAACAGGCTGGAGGCTCTTCAGCGTAAATTTACTAAATACATAGTTGGATATCATAGCCCTCTTTCTTACGACGAACGCCTTAACCAACTTAACTTGTGTCGATTAGAATTACGTCGCCTTCATATTTGCTTATGTATGATGTATCAAATTATTAGTCAAAAATCTTGTCTTTGCATGACAGATTTTTTTGTGCTTAATCAAAATACTACTCGCTGCACAAATCGTTTCAAGCTAGTTGTTCCTCTTGTCCGTTCTAATTTACAAAAATTTGACTTTTTCTGTAAGTATATCTCTGTTTGGAATCACCTACCTGATTTTGTAGTCTCTTCCCCTAACTTGAATATATTCAAATCTAGATTAATTGATGTCGACTTATCCAAATTTATTATAGGGCGGGCTTAAATCGTCATTTTCATGACTCGCTCGTCGCCTTTTGCTGTACGCTTTTATTCTTTTGACCGTACGTTTTATTACTCTTTTACATCTTTCGTAATTGTCGCGTTTCAGTAATAAATTATTTCATTCATTCATTCATAAAATTTAAAAATTTTCAAACAAAATTTTTCTGTAAAAATAAAAGTTATTTTTTCGTAATCAGCGACCTTGAAAATGTCAGATACATATGTTTTCAGCCCAAACTCGGAACATTTTTGGTAAACTGTAAAATACCTCCACTTTAATGTAGCTATATCCTGATTAACTCTAACTTCACCAATATTGATCCGTTTTTCATAAAAAATTTTTCCGCACTCTCTTTCTGCATGTCCTCCTCATTTCAATCAATATCGTTCCTTTCCACGTACATCTGCAAGTTTTCCGTTCACAACATATAGTAAAGATTTAGCCTTCAAAATTTTGAAATCTGGGTTTTTTCCATCCGTGGTAGCCTCGCCAGGGGAATTGGAAAAAATTTTTCGTCTCAAAGAACCCCATAAAAACGGGCGGGGGCCGTCAAATAACGTGTTTTTGGCTTTTCACATCGTCTTGCAATATTTAAGCATTTAAAAGGTTTATTTTTTTGAAATTTTTTTACGTTTTTGATGGAAAAATGCTCATAATGCGCTCGAGGCGCTAATTTTTTCACTTTTTCCGCAATAAAACGATAGAAACTGCCAAAAGATCGAAGAAATCAGCGCGAAGCGCCAAATTATTTGAGTTTACGTCGCAGAACAGCATCATGCAACCATATTGCTCAGTTCTTTAACATGTCAAAATTTTCCCTAGGGGGAAGGGGGAGGGCGCCAGGAAATTTTACCTCTCTAAAACGCATTTTTGAATTACAAAAATTTTCCACATATGCAAACCGAGCCCAACGATTTTTCCCATTACACAAAAATTTTGGTTGACCAAAAAATGAAAAAAACGGTGGTTATGCTGTCACACGTGAAAATGCATCAAGAGAGCTACAGTGCTTGTATAAGAAAGATTTAATCATGTAAAGAGAAGTACTTTATATGTAAGATTCTGCGTGAATTGGTTGGTCCTCATGCTTTGCTTCTACATTTGCAGTCCGAACGTAAAGATGCGCATGCCTTGCCTACGATGTTACAACGGGTAACAGTTCTAAAATTACCGTTACTCATATCAGAGCTTTAATTATTACGTACTTCATTTTACGGTAGAATTATACAATATTCGTCCATTTTGCAAAAAATTCTTACCGGCCTGAAAAACTTCCATGATTTGCCTGGCTGACATTTCATGAAGCTCAATTTAAACAGAAATGTTATAAACTAACATTTGAAATTATTGACCGGACAGCTATTCCTTCATGACCGCTCAATGTTTGCTTCTTGCCCAAGTCCAGCGCTTATTCGGTTGGAAGTGCTAGGCGCCCGGAGGTTCCTTGGTGTACCAAAACCCTTCACATCTATAGTCTGTTTTATACATAAATAATGCGCGGATTCGCTCGAAAAACTAATGTCCTCATTACTTTAGCACTCGACTTTTCTTTTGCTCGGCGAAGTAGGTAGTGTAACGGGGGCGCCGCTTCCCACCGTTACGTGAGCAAAATTTTACCCGCACCGGTTTCCCGGATCTTCCGCTCTGATTCGCGTGTGTAGTACTAATCGACTACTCGGGCTCTTGCTCACAACTGCGCAAAGTATTAGAATAATATCGAAAGACAATGAAACATCAACGTCACGGGTTAAACTTCAAAGTAGGTATTTCTAGCCGTGTAGTAGCACTCCTGCTACCTCCCTTCTAGGAGAAAGCGTAAGCGCAGACAACTCCAGAGAACGAACTCTGGGACCTCCAATATGTAACGAGGGCGCCGCCTCCCACCGTTACGTGAGCAAAATTTTACCCGTACCGGTTTCCCGGATCTTCCGCTCTGATTCGCGTGTGTAGTACTAATCGACTACTCGGGCTCTTGCTCACAACTGCGCAAAGTATTAGAATAATATTGAGAGACAATGAAACATCAACGTCACGGGTTAAACTTCGAAGTAGGCATTTCTAGCCGTGTAGTAGCACTCCTGCTACAGTAGGTAGCGAATTTATTTAATAGGTCGCCGATAGAGCGATGAAGGAAGCGGATGCTACAGTAATAAGGCAACAGGTTTACCGATCGAATTTCGTGCACTAGCCTGATAAAAAGACTATTGATTCGGGGCCCGTGCATTCAACTTTTAGCATACAAATCTTAGACCAAAGGCTATTCCGTCAAAATACGAGTAGGTATGTTCGCCTCGTTTGAATTCCATATCGTTTGATAAGCAAGTTGGAACTTAGAACGACATAAAAGCAGTTATTTTTATTACTATAAGCATTCAATTTATGATGCTAATCAAACTTTACACATGTACGTATAAGCCTGCAAAACGAAGGTAATATCACTGAAGACGTCGAAGGGATATGCTGCAAGTTGCTTTGAGGGTAAGAAAGAAAGGTCCCTCTTGACCTGCCAAAAAAGTCGTCGGAATGACATTATAATTACCAGCTGGCACTTTATCCAGTCGTAGCATGCAAAATCCGGGGCGATAAGAGCCGCTGGTTCTCCTATCATAGGCTTTATTGTTTTTTGAATTTATCTGGATGAAATCGAAACCCACGCTGAATAGTCTGAAGTAAAACAAGCAATAGGTAAGTAGATCTGCCATTGTGATATTAATTCAATTATGCAAAATGCATTGAACATTATTTAATGAAGACAGAAAATTGAACTTCATTGTCCTGCCCTGCCTGATGAAAAACGAGGTAAAAAGAAACGAAGAAAACAATAAAGACTATAATTTCTAGTTTAAAAAGCATCAAAGGAAAGCAAGAGAAAAACGAAAAATTCATTAAGTAGCAGTTTAGCTTATCTCAGTCATCTACAAATTTGGAGACCTGTTGTTTACAGCAATTTTGTTGATAAAATTACGCAAGTAAAAAATCACGCGAGAAAGAAAAGTAGAATGACGTCTTTACATGGGAAATGTCTTTCCGCCCTTCCGAGTAAATGGTTTCGTTCCACGCGCTAAAAAATTGCCTTTAAAACCAACACATTTATCAAGCTGCCTACATATTCTGAAGTTACAGGGCGATAAAATAACCCTTTTCTACAAGTACATACACAGAATGTTAAAACGATATCCTACCAAAAAAAGGAAATACTGTAACGTATACTTGAAATTAGCCATTGAAGCTTTGCAAGAGTGTAGTCCGATGCTAGTTTGCTTGTCTGATAAAATATTATAACATGGTGAAGATTTATTATATATTGGGGACCTTTCTCCTAAAACAACTTAGTTCTAATTTTGGAGCCGACATTTTTTAAGACTGCCAAATGGCATACATGGCAGCTCAAGAAAAATCTAAACAACATTCTTAAAAATGTCAATTAACGATATTGCATACTAAAAAGCAAATTTTCGCGCCTAGAAACGCCTCTCAACAAAAAAGTCAATGAGTTTATCGATCTATTCCACTACTGTTGAGAACAGTCTGTCGAGACGTTGTTAGAGGTCATTGTGAGCCCACTTACGAGTACAATAACCTTATAGCAAAACTATTCAAATGTGTCGAATAAAATTTTTTGCATTTGATATTAATGTTTGTCTCGAAACACTGAGAATTTCAGTAGTATAAATGCGTTTGTTACTAAATCAGTAACCATGTCAATTTCGGCAAAAATTTTAGAAAATTTTTTTGCGCCTAAACCTGAACTAAGTAGCTCGAGGAGAAAAGCTCTGAATTCAAAACAAACGTTTCCCTTTTTACAAAATTTTACCAAACAAGCAAACAAGTGGTAAGGTTTCAGTTGCCAATTTTGAGTATACGTTACAGTATCACACATAAGCGTGGGGGTTTGTGCCCCCCACGTTGTTGAAGTTGAAAGCTGAAAAGTTGAAACTGAAGTTGAAATCCCCAGATTACTGTAGACCCCAGAATTCTATTTTTAGTAACATTTTTTGCAATTTTACCCATCCTAACCCCCAGAAGTTTTTTGCTGCCCACGTAGGTACAGTATACCCTTTAAGTGATGTACCGTATTTTGAAAAACTGTATTTCTGGGCAGATTACTACCGCACGTGGGCGTGGGGGGAGATTAGACCCCAGAGTGAAAAAAGCGCAGATGTCGATTGACTCTACAAGAATTGAATTTTTCGGTGCATTTTGTGCGATTTTGCCTTATCATACCCCAGAATTTGGTTGCTGCTCATGTACGATTATTACCCTATCATTTCAAAGCAAAACATTCCCTACTTCGGTCCTTTTAGGTCGATGTATAAATCATTGTCATCCGTATAGCTGTCGACCGAAAGTTGATAAATCGGATTATTGGGATAAGTCTCACGATTATTACAACATCCACCGGCTGTTTTGCCCTTCCATTCACCGACCTCCTGATCAGTAGAACTATGTCAATTATGTTAAGCTTTGGTCCACGAATGGATATGGTTTTTGAGAATAACAAGATGTAATACAAATAAAAACAAAATTCAAAGTTCTCTCTTGAAGGTGATTAAAATGGCATGCAACTGATGAATTATGATCTTCGTTTAAACAGATGCCGTTAGGTACGTATCACCAATCATAGCACAGGTGATCAAATTAATAAAATGCCACTCTAACTTTGCAGCAACTTAAAAAACATAGAAAAAGCAAAAAGCGAAAAAAATCAAAAAATTCAAGGAAGCGCAGGAGCATATGTAAACCTAGCGCGTAACGAATAAACTTAGGGCAAACAATATGCAAAAACGGGAATATATCTCAAAAACGTTAATAAAGTATATAACGTATAAAGGGATTTAAAAGGCTACACTTGCATTGCATATACACAGGCCCTATCTAAGGGGGCGGCCCCGCCCTCCTCCCTTGGTGGGAAAAAATTCTGGAAGATAAGATAATGCATGGAAAGATGGAAAAATTGACTGTCTTCGTCGTCAAATCTTCAAATTTTCAGCGCTTCGCGTCAGATATTAAGTATTTTCTATAATTTAGGCTCAAGCGCGACCAAAAACGACACTTTTTATAACCTTTTGTCTGAGAGAGAATTTTTTCTCGAAAAGTTCAGATTTTGTGATCTTAATGGATAGAGCATGTCGAGAAACGTCGAAAAGTTCGGTTTCGCGAGCTATCCGGACGAATTTCCCGAGACATAGACCAAATTATATATTCCGCCCCCTCCTTTCGCCGGATCCTGGATACGGGCCTATACATAGTACATACATATATAATAAAAAAATCATGGTCAAATTTAGTAACCACCCACTTTTTGCACACATTTGAAGTTGTCTTCGATCTTAGTCAATTTGAACGATGCCGTGCTAAAAACGCGAATAGTATAATAAATCGTGTTGGATTTTTCGTACTGGGAGACAACTAGAGTGTACGAAGAAGGGCCTCTATCTTTCAACACCATCTTACATAAATAATGAGGACTGTTGATCCGCGTTCCATCTATGAACGGCGGAGGATCGACTGAAATTCGTTCATTGAATCAACAAAAGCAGAAATAGAAATATGTCAATCAAGGGCAACTTACAAGGATAATAGATCTTTTTCCCATCCGTCTTGTAAACAAGCAATGTTATGTACTCTTTGTTGTCAGCAAAATCGTTCTAAATATAAATAGCAGTACAGGACAGCATAGACTGGATCAAAAGTACAAGGATGGAGATCTTCCACCCAAAATTTTGATCTATCTTAAAGAATCGATACACCCCTAGAATTGAAATTTTGGTATTATTTTTGGCAATTAGGCCCCATCAGACACACTCTAGAAATCGGCTCTGCCCTTGGATGGCTGGATAGCCGTTTACTTAGTAAACTTAAGGGCCCATGTTAAATAGATAAACCACTAGCGGGAACTTTGGTAGTAATCATACCTGGGCGTGAGGGGGGTTTTGGGGGGTATGCACCCACCCCTCCCCCCGAGGAACCAAAATACTCCCCCCCCGAGAAACCAAGATACCCCCCCAGAAATCAAAATACCATCATAATTCAATTTTTTGAAATATTTTTTGTTTTTTTTTCGCAATTTTTTGATGCCAATGGATATTGCTCAATGAGAAACGTTGAAAAATTGTGTTTTTTCGCCATACCAGCATTTTTAAGGCCATTTGTTGACTTTTGAAAATATCTTGCACCCCTCCCAGAACTTTGGTACCGCCCACCTATGGTAGGAATCCTTTTTCCCGTATTTATCTCTAGCGAAATTAGATAAATCAGGAATCAGCAGATTCAGTCGAAGACCGCTCGAATTTTAGTCGTATTAAATCGTTTAACTGCATTATTTCGCAATGTCCAATTGTCCAATTTTGTTAGACCAAATAATGCTTGCTGTTTCTCTAACCAAATTTGAAAGTTCCGTAAATTTTAAGGTATTTCGTAATGTTATTATTTTTACTATTTCAAGCGCGTCTCCAAGGTATCGCTTTAAGAAATTTAATGGCTATTAGGTTTTAAGGACTAGCTATATGTGAAAACATGTATCGTCCATTTCGTACCACCGATTCCCGCATAGCCGATAAAAGAGTATGGAAATGAGTCTGATCAGCAACTCATCTCACTCCTCCTAAAGACGTTTAGTTAAGCTAATCTTAATAAAGATCCATAAATGGCTCGAATCGGACTATCTGCAGGGCATGAAATCAGGACTAGGGAAAGGTCTGAATGAATGATCTGAGCAATTTACCGCTTAAGAAATAAGTGGTTTACTAACACAACTACCTAGACTTCCTTTGACGCCGTTTTTGCAAGTGACCATTTTTTGGCCAAAAAATTGTCCGATGGGGTATGCTTTGCATAAGACAATATGGGCTATCCCTGTACCCAGCGTGCATTTGTAGTGTGTCAGTGAGTTAATATGTAGTTTTCTCACAAGTTAAATGACAAAAACGAGCGAAATAGTAAATATGAATGCTTTCATACATTAAGATAGTCTTTTTACAGTATTTCTCATCCATGCCGCGTCACGGCTTCTGAACATTAAAAAAATAAAGACATTCGTTCATTTGATGCTACTAAATTTCGACTTTTCAAATTATGCCGACTGTTTAAGGTGATTTATAGGCAAAAAGAACAAGAAATTTCAATATGGCGCTGCGCCGGAAAATTTGTGACATTCTAAGCTTTGACACCGAAAATAATGCAGAAAACGTCCCATTGACCCAATGTAGCCTAACAGTGCCACTGTCAGCATACATGTAAGGGCTGAAAATTTGGGGTAGGTCCCGGCCATTTTTACGATGGGGGAGAAATGACCTCCAATTTTTGGCCAAAAACGATAAAAAATGCCTAAAACGGCCAGAAAAATTCAATTTTTCTCCGAAAATCAGGGGAGGGTCAAACATTTTCTGGCCTGGGGGGACGTCCGATTTTGGGTGGGGAAATCCCCCTCCATCCCCCTGTTGCATGCATGACTGCCAGACTGTCTGAATCCTTGGCTAAGAAGTGTAGTGACCCAAAAACACCCCATTTGAATGTGCTCACTTATGTAAAAGGAACCCTATTGTAAAGAAATATAGCGACTTCAAAATTATCAGAATAAGCTTATGTACCTCAACTTCGTCGTTTTTTCCCAAGAAATTCTCGTTTTATTAGAATTCTTATTAAAAAGATATACTCACAAAAACATCATTTATGATGAAACGCCAGAGGTTAAATTACATTTTTAACCATACATTTATATATTCAAACACTGTTTGAATCGAAGGCATGCTTCGTTTCAGTTTTCTTTGACCTTTTCTCTCTATCTCATTTTCTTTACAAAGTTAAATTCGTACCATCAACAACTTAGCTAATCTCAACCATTGAATTACTAGTCATTATTTCTAATACGTTTATTTGTGCAGTTCGCAAGACGAATTCATGTTTGATTTTTATACCTTGTCAATTATGTGACGAGTAAGCAATATCCAAACCGCTCCGGATGGCATGTCATTATTGACCATCAAAGAAAATTGGGGATTATCTGCTATGCTATACAGATCCTTGGCCGGCCCCACACCAGCTCTCCAAAGTCTAAAAACATAAAATTAAAACAAAAACATCAAAAATTAAAAAATCTAAATTTAAGCATCTAAAAACATTAAGCTACATATGTGCAACACTGAGCAAATAGAAAGATTCAAGCTCGAATAGAACAAATCTGAAAGCAAGGAAGAAAAGTTGTATCAGAGTCCAACTCGAGTTCCTAGGTAATCAAATTTTGGTAGAACTCGAATTTTGAAATCAAACGAAGATTAGGACATAAAATTTTAAAAAAATTAAGCGCATTAAGACAAAATGAATTTCATCTTCGCTCAGCTGTAAGTTTTTTGTTCTAAGGTATGTTAAGATTGATCAGTTGCCAATACTCAGAGGCAAATCAAGGTGAATATACGCATTGACGGATCTAGGATTATCCTAAAGGGGCGGTACCCCAATTTTTCCCACAACAGTCGAAAATAGGGCCAGAAATTTGCCCTTCACGTGCGAAATAGCGTTTTCTCTGCGTTTTACATTGTCTGTTTCCATTTGAAATCACTTTTGACGCAATATTTTTTTCGAAATTTTTTTTAAATTTTCGCTAATTTTGTGCGAAAAACTTATTAAATTTCTTTGACTTTAGAGATACTCCGGCGCGAAGCGCCGAAAAATTTGTGAAATTTAGGCTGAAAGAAGTTTCGAAGCTCGATTTACTGTTCGATTTCCTAGATTTGTAGCATTTGACGCCAAACGTCGAAAATTTTTTGAAAGATATGCTCGAAAATAGAAGAAATCTAGGCTGAAATAGCTCTTTCTGCTCTTGAAATTGTTTTGTAAGCTATTACATGAGCAAAAAAATGGCTTCCGGGTCGCAAAGAAAGTAAATAAATGTCATAAATAGGTATTATCCCGCGCCAAACGCCGGAAAAATTTGAGAAATTATGATAACTGACGGCTAGAAATCATTGCAAATTACATATCCATTCTTTGTCTCGCCAGATATTTTTAGCCAATGAAGGGAGGCGGCCGCCCCCGCCTTCTCCTAAATCCGCTTATGAATATAAGAGTGAAACACAGATGACTTTGTCATAATGCGATCTACGCCATACGATTATCAACGAAAACAATTGCATTAATAACGACTAAATCAAATCAGTGCTATTAGACAAGACTGTATATACATTGAAGACAAATTGTTAATAGATGATATATTGAAAATGCGTATATTGAACTGTACGATTGTGTAAACGTAGGACTACACGAACTAATATGCATATTATAAGTATATCTGTGTATATCAAAACAATGACATACGAGTGAGTGGCGTAGGTATATTGAAATAAAGCTGGATTCCAATTGATATAAAACACGTCAAAGAAATGACATACGGAATCGTAATCAATCCAGAAAACACCTACATAAATCAAGTTACGATGAAAAAATGTTATAAAACAAAAGAAAACGAATTGCGTGTTTATTGCTTAAGTCGAGTAAAATAATGAAAGTGTCAAGTGGCCAATCATTGAACAATGCATATTTCTTCGTTTTAAATTACAAATTATTTCTCAGGTAAAATGTTATTTCCGCAACAAATTGAATGAAAGTATCTTGACAAAAATAAAACAATCGTTTTTATTTGCATTCTGCAAAGATCAGTTCGCCTGAACGACATTTTTTGGATCGTGCAAAAATTTTTTTGATAGAAAAATATTAATATTGTCGAAAATTTTAGCTGATTTATTCTTCTTTTGTATTGTTTCTGTTATTAATCTACTGAATATAACCTGAAGTATATACCTTGAAATTAGCGTCGATTTAGTATTTTTAAATTCTATGTTTTTATAAACCACCTGCATCCAGGCCCATATCCAGTCTTCGTCCATACGCCCAGGGTGAGTCGGACCCAACATAAGTTTATTTATATCTCAATAACTTCGTTGGGGGTAAAGAGCGCGTTTTTCGACTTTTTTCAATATGCCCCATCTATTAAGATAGTAAAATTCGAATTTCCGAAAAAATTATCATTTATCTCGAAAAGCTGTGACAAATGTATTTTGGTTGCGCATAATGCACAAAAAAACATGCGGCAGGGAGGATGGGGGATACGCCACCCAAAGTTGGTCGTCCTCCTATTCCCAGAGCAAAAAAAATTTTTGACCCTCCAATTTTTTTGAAATAATTGAATTTTTTTGGCCATTTTTAGGCCGAAAACTGGATTGATTTCATTTAGCCCCACATCCAGTTTTTTTCTGTACTCGGCAAAGAATTTTCCCGATGTACAAAGACTGTTCGGGACCGTCTTTGATACATGTACAAAGATTTTTGGGAAGACTTTATAACGGCAGAAATTGCATTTCAAAAGAAAAAAAGTGAAATTTTCCGGCGCTTCGCGCCGTTTCAAGACGATTCTTAGTGATTTTTGCCCTTAGAGACCCAGAAATTAGGTAAAATACACTATCAAAAGTTTAAAAACTCTGTTTATACCACACTAAAATCGCTACGGTACCATATTATTGTACCCAAAAATTTCTGTGTACAAAATTTACAAAGATTTTTGGGAAGACAAAAACTGTAAAAAGGTGTAAAATTGCCAAAAATGTTTGGTGCTTCGCGCCAAAATGAGTATTGGTTTGTCATTATATCTTTAAAAGGGCAGAATTCGCATTTAGAATCGAAAAATGTCAAATTTTTCGGCGCTTCGAGCTGTTTTGAAACAATTTTTAGTAATTGTTGGCGTCAGAAACCCAGAAATTAGCTAAAATACATTAAACCTGTTTTACTACACTAAAATCGCTACTTTACTATATTATAGTACACAAAAATTTGCATGTACAAAATGTACAAAGACTTTTAGGGACCATCTTTGTACATGTACAAACGAACCCTGTACAAACCCCCCTAAAAACGGCCGGGAATCCCGCCCAAAATTTTGAGCCGTTACATGTACATATGTGCACAAATATGGGATATACTCCACATATGGTGCGATGCGCCATAAATTTGAAGATTTTCCAATAAAGAGATGCGATTTTTCTACCTTCCAATGCATTACCTCTTACGTATCTTCCAAAAATTGGTAAATTATGTATGCTGAATTTTCATTGACCTATCAATAACTTGCAATCTGTTAGAATACAAGAAACTGATGAATTTAAAAAGTGCACCGTCATCAAATTGCTGGGCGTCCAATGGATTATATTCCAAAGCTGTTTGCAATTCCTTTGTCCAGTTATTAGAATCCTGTTCCGAGTAACTTCCTTTCCATCGAAGGTGAGTCCAAGGATTTTTTAGCATAAAAAGTCGCTTGCCCTTAAATGAATAATCCATGTAATGCTGCAGCCACACTACTAAGAAGAATCGTTTGATACACGTTAAGAATGCACACGAATCAGATATAACATCCAAAATTTTTAAAGTCATATCTTGAGAACCAATCAGAAGGGCTGATCAAAAATAATAAGGGCATTTTTGAGCGTTTCTCAACAAGCTCTTTACAATGGCAAAGAAAAAATTCAAAACTTTTTCACTTTATTTTATAGTCATATACAAAAGATCTATCCCTTAAACTATCTGCACAACTGATTTCTCATTATCCAGTCCATGAACGCTTTCTTAATTTTCCGTCGCTCTGTAAATAAAAACGACCAGAAAATCTTTGTGCTCTGCAAATAAAAGCCCAAAAGCGAAGGGGACATTTTGCGTTTACTAGCTTAAAAGTACGCTAAAAAGCCGTTTTGTCGGTCTTTTAAATGCATTTCTAGAAATTTTACATTTTTCCTTCTAAAGACTATTGCAGAGAAATTTTTTTCCTACTGGAAGGAAGGGGGCAACTGCCCCTGGTTTCACATACATGACTACGGACCTGAATCAATGTATATCAAGAGTAATCAATACAACTTTTCATTTCACTTGACTGTCAAATTGACTTGTAGCATCAATTGAGAGAAATTAAATTTTTTAGGTGTTTTTCTTAAAGTTTTAGAGTTTGTGAATAAATGGAATAAGAAATTATCGAATAAATCGAAAAGCCTTAAATTCACAATTCATATAAATAATTTTCAACACTATTCTTACTGAAAAAATGTACAATAAAATAAAATAATAAAATATGAGATACAAGTAAAGTAACTAAAAATATGTACGTACAATAATTTTCCGTATATCCAGCAGGGCGTATGCGTGGCACTCAACGAGACCTGCTCGATCCTGGTCCGCTTGTGATAACTGTCCAGTCGCAATAGTAACCAAGCAGTCACCCTTGTGAAATCGATCAAAAATTTTACCGAAAACCTTGTCTTTATTGAAGTCTGCACTATCCATCTTAATCGCTATTCTATCAGGTATCCAACCAGTCAATGCGTGCAGGTCAATATTCTATCGAAATGCACGATTACATACTTATTAGTAGACGTGCACAGCATGGAAATTCTGATGGGGATCAAATTCTAAAGTGCTTTTTTAGGCTTAAAAATCGTGGATACGCATCAAAAACATCGTTTTCGGAAATCTGATGATGCTTTATCTTTCTA
This sequence comes from Mermis nigrescens, assembly GCA_036768485.1. Classification (NCBI taxonomy): domain Eukaryota; kingdom Metazoa; phylum Nematoda; class Enoplea; order Mermithida; family Mermithidae; genus Mermis; species Mermis nigrescens. The sequence goes on from JAVLUZ010000056.1 coordinate 1,635,845, forward strand.
GTGCATAAAAACATAAAAAATTTCGAAAATCAGAAAATTCGAATAACAAAATATGGTAAATAAATGAGTGTACGGCGCGAAGAGCCGAAAATTTAACATCTTTGAGCAAATAAATGGCTAAAAACGCCTAAAACAGCACCTTCTCTACGAATTTTTCGAAAACTTTTGAAAAATCGCGAAATCTGGGGGAAGGGGGTGATGAGTTTCTAGTGGGGTTAAACCCACCAAAACCCCCTAAGGTCACGTATGCTTATTAGATTAGCACATGATACTTGAAGCGAGATTCAACAAAGTGCAATTATTTGAATATCAAATGGCCTTATATTATGCATAGAACGCTATGATAAAATGATTTGTAGAATCAAACAGAAAGACGACGAAATATACATACTAAGGATATCGCATACCCTGACTCGGGCCCGAATATTCAGGTATCCAACCGAAATTTTGGACCCGCACCCGATAGTTCCTAAAATGTAGTAATTAGACCCGACCTTAATATGTAGGTACCGGGTCCGGTTCAGACCTGCAATGTTCTTATTAAGAAAATAGCGCAATCAAACCAAGTTTTTGCCGGTAGGACTTTCACATGGCTTGCACTATATCTACGAAATTTTTATCGAAGCAAGCAAACAAAATGCCGCAGAACATCAAACTTTCAAAATAACCCCGATCAAAAATTTTTCGACAGCTTCATCACGTTAGCACGCAAAGAATTGTACATGATTCCAGCGCCACTAAAAAGCTGTTCTGAGGATAAATTTTTGGTGAAAATGCTTCCGCATAAGATATAATTTCCACTTTTCTTATCATCAGAATGCTGCAAAACTGGGTATAAAAGGATAAAAATCTCGAATTTTTTCAGGCGCTATGCGCCAGATATAACTCCTACTTTGCGTGTCTTTAGAAAGCTGCGAAATTGAGCTTAAAGCGATAAAAATGTCGAGTAGGAGTAATATGCGCAACACCAAAACGTATAAACCTCTGCAACAGCTATGTGTATTATAATTAGAGAGATCAAAATTTAGTGCCGCACCGAATTTTTTAAACCCTCTATGAGATTCAGGATGTCGAAAAACGTGGAAAAAACACATTTTCAGAAGTAAACTAGCATTTTTCTTACCAAATCGCACCAAATTTGACTCTTTTGTATCAAATGAACCAAATTTGCACAATTACGAATGTTTAAGATAACGGAAAAACGAGTATGAGTATATATATTGTATCAAATGAACATCGAAGCGTATTTGAATGCTTTGGCAGATGACAATAAAACTGCAGTTCGGGAAGCGAAACTTTTGATAAAGACTGATGTTCTAAACTGTGAAAGATCTGACGGAGACACTTATGACATTTTACCGGCGCGGCAGTAGAGCAGTTTTAAACACAAAATTCGATTAAGGGAACACTGGAAAATTATTAGCTAAACGGAGCCGCTCATAAAGACTTTGCTGCCAGATTGGATTAAAATCCCGTTAAGACTTTTGACGTAGCAATAAATTCGGGGATCCGACTTAAGATTTTATATGCTCCTTAAGTTTCACTTGACGTGAAACGTTCGTTTTCGAAGTATAAATTGGTTCTAACCGATCGTAGAGAAGGATTTTTATCGGAAATATCGAAATATACAATGTTATTGCATTTAACAAGTTTTTGTTTAAGTAAAGTCTACAAGTTATGTATCACATTACCAGATTTTTCGCACCAAATCGATTATTTTTCTGCACCGAATTTTGATTGCTCTTATTATGTCATGTGCTAGAAACATTTTGTGGTTCATTTTGTACATTAGACCCAGACCGGACCCGATCGGGTACAGCTTTTTGAACCCGGACCTGGACCCGACCCGATCATCTTGGAATTTTTAAGCCGAACCCGATTTCACTTCAAATTTTGGACCTAAACCAATGCCTGAATTTTAGGAAAAAGTAGACTCGGCACATCCCTAATATGTACATGCATAATTTAATAAATGAACTAGGTAATTTGACTCTTTTTAGAAGAATATAATATTTTATGAAGCAAGCATACCATTTAGACTTATTTGTCTACTTAGCAGTATTTCAGTTATGATGCATAGGCCAGACACATACATGTGACCCAAATTAATCACACGGTTTAAAACATAAGATTGTTTTATTAAGTAAACCAGTGGCGGATCTAGGATTTTCCTAAGAAGGGCGGAACCCAAGAATTTCCAAAAACAGTCGAAAATGGGTCTAAAAATTGCCCTTCATGCGCGAAATAGCGGTTTTTCGGCGTTTTACATTATCTATTTTTTTACTTAAAATCACTTTTGACGCAATATTTTTCGGAAAATTTTGAAATTTTCGGCAATTTTGTGCGGGAAAATCATTAAATTTCTTTGAATTTAGCGAAAGTCTGGCGCGAATCGCCGAAAATTTTGTGAAATTTAGGCGGATGGACGTTTAGAAGCTTGATTACTGCTTGATTTCCTGTATTTGTAGTTTGACGCGAAACGTCTAAATTTTTGATTAAATAGAAGAAAACTATGCTAAAATAGCTGTTTCTGCTCTTGAAATTGTTTTGAAACATATTCTGTGAGCAAAAAATGGCTTCCGGGTCGCCAAGAAAGTAAATAAATGTCATTAATCGATATTATCCAACGAGCAGCGCCGGAAAAATTCGAGAAATTATGGTCGCTGCCGGCCAAAAATCATTGCAAATTACATATCCATTCTTAAAACATGTTTTAGCGTACTTTTGAGCTAGTAAAGCTCGTTGAGATACGCTCAAAAATCCCATTATTTTTGCCTATCTCTTAATGGCTCCCGAGATATCTGACTTTAAAATTTTCGGCCCCCCCAAAATAAAATCCTGGATACGGGCCTGGTAAGAACAATATTTTATGTCAATAATCTATTTTATATTGACATTTTATCTTTATCGTACATACTTGATACACAAAGTATGTACAGAAAGACCTCTTTTCATGATGAGAATGATTTTCAACGCGAAATACATCAATCTTAAAAAATCGGTCAAATATTAGGCTTGAGCTAATCATTTCAGTTTTCACCTTCAACGCGCGCTTCATACTGCAGAATTTGACAGTCATCATTACGACAAAAAGATAACGAAGGAAAAAACAAATGAAAAAAGAAAATATAAATAATAAAATAAGATAGTTAAAATACAAGACTTTTCTAAATATTTTTTACGAATAATACAGAAAGCAACAAAAAGAATTATATCGAGGATGAAAATTTTCACTGCTTACTGAGTTCGACCCAGGAAAATCGTAACCACCCATAACTTTCATATAAGCCTTTTCTAACAGCGAAACCCACATTTCATTTCGGCGTTGGCTGCACGAACAAAGTAGTTCCCCATATCGGCCGATAGGAAAATAGTCATCGATTATTACCTGAAATCAAAATTACGAGCACTTCTCCTAAAAACATACTGACGTCTTAAAGTTTTGAGCACTCGCATGAAATAAAGTATACAGAGCATACTAATCATAAAAGACAAGCAACGGTGTAAAGTGTACAAACAATTAAATGTGAATAAATTGCGACTAAAAGATAAACACGTGAAAACGCAACTCCGTAGACTGCATGGAGACAAAAAAAGAACGCTTAGCGTTTTAGTATGCTATTGAAGCTTGAGTTCATAACATCGGTGGAGAGTTCCAAAAAATGATGAAAATCGAAAATGTTCCTCAAAAGTGCTTGAAATCGGTCAAAAACTGTGGATTAGCATATTTTTTACGCTATTTTAGCATTTATACCACTTTCTGAGGTAATTTTGCCCCAAAAAGCTGACTAACTGACCCCCCCCCCACCTTAGACCGGCCGACCTCCGGACATGTGCATCTACATGTTGTGGTGGTGGGTGAGTTAAAAATTTTATTCTAAATTGTCTTTTCAGAGGGTCAAAACGATTGCAAGCGTCAAAAACAGTATTTTTGACTTTTCTGGCGACGATCTTTTTATCTAAACGATAAAATAAAAACGTAAAAAATTTTCAAGAAAAGTTGCATGAGATTGAACAAAGTACAGGCAAAAATGACTATCTGGCGCGAAGTGCCGAGAAATTGGTATTTTCGAATTAAAAGATCGCTTAAAATGCTTAAAACGCTGAGGGGGTAAAAATATTTTGCGTGCGCTAAAATAGTTTTTTCGGGAGTGTGGTGAAATATTACCTACTGGGTCACGCAGTAAGAATCCGGGAAACTGGCCAAGCCATCTGCGTTACAAACCACAAAATGTGCAGTCATCAACTTACAATCACCTTTCTCGCTATTCCATTCAGATTTAAACGAATCATGTATTTCCCAGAAGGATTATACGTCGGATCGCCGTTTTTATTTTTCGGATATATTATGCTGTACACACGGAATGAGGGTTTTCATCAAGCAGCATTACAACAAGACTTTATTTAATAAACCTTGTTATCAATCTTTTATTAAATCGTCGTTCGTATCTGGCAGAAACGGCGAGTGAAGCGATAAAAGAGCAATCGGAAATCAAAGTCTGCCGGAAAATTTCGAGTAAAAGACGATACATTATGCAGCAATCAGAAAAGTATTAATTCTAATTAAGCAGTGGTGCTGTAGAAGAAATAATCAATGGCGTACCTATGCGTTTTTCGAATTCAAATCAGTTTTCATAAAAAATGGATTAAAAACTGAAATTCAAGTTCAAATCGTAGATACTTTCGAATCCAAATTAAATCTTCAATAAGCTAGAGCCCATAGAAGGTGATTAACAAAGGCTAATAAATATGTAAGTCAATAAACCACAAACGAGCAGCAAGCATACTTCTTAGATCCCACGGTTTTTAAGAATACAGAAATTTCTGGGTTGGTGCACAAAACCGTCAACGTTCCTCGTGAATGAACTACCTACCGGTATTTGACTAAATTTACAAGTGTTTGATGAAAAATAATGTTTTTCATGAACGAAGCACAATATTTTTTATAGATCAGGAAGGGAAAAAGCAAATTAATTTTGGCTCACCCAAAAATGATTAAAAAATGACATTAAAATATACTGTTTTTGAATATTTTAAAATGATATCATGTTTTTACAGATCGAAAATTGCATTTTAAAAGGCAAAAAGACAGTATGCTTGTAAGGAACTTTAGACAATTAGGGTATCATTTCCTAGAGCTTTGATGAATATATAATGTTAAGAATCGGCATCATAGTAGCAAAATAAAACAGATATTTTAGCTCTGCAACCCAAACAATTGATCGCGAATTAGAATAATCAAATAAGCGTCCTTTATTCACCTGCTTAATAGAGCTACTATCGATCTTATCAATTATGCAAGGGTGATCAATAATGTCTTCTGGACGAACCCATTTAGCAAATTTTTCCTTCTGCTTAGACGATAATGTAAGCATTCCATTTTTATCCGTGAAATTTTAACCAAAGCCTTTATCTGATAAACGAGCTGATGAAATAAAATGTATGCATTATACATGCATCTAAATAGCACACAAGATGGACCCCTTATTTATCTATCCAGAGTTAAAGTTTCATAAAAGAAAAATGTAGGCACAGTATATCACGACGACCATATCAATGTCAGACGATTTTGAACTATCAAACATTATCTGCATGATTTTTGGGAACAAAAGTAGTAAACATGTCAAAAAATTTCAGCGCTTTGCGCCGAGTAGTATATACATTTCCGTTTTATTTACCAATAAAATGCCTAGAATGAAGTTAAAATGATATGAAAAGTCAAACTTTTCGATGAATTCTTATATTTTTTACTTTCAAAAGCGACAAAACGAGTCAGAATTGGATAAAAAGTACTGAAAAATGCAGTTTTCCACATTATGTAAACCATTTTATATAGGATGTTTTAACCATTTTTTATATTTGACCTGCAAAAAAAGGCTAGAACTCTAAATTTAGTGGTCCTAAATTTTGGGATTTCACCGCTTGAACTTTCGACCTTAGGAAATTATGATGGGAAGTCTGAGGTATGTGGGGAAAGGTTGGGGGGAGAGCTTGAAATTTTAAAGTGCCTTTTTGGGCGCAATAATATCGAACACGCGTCAAAAACATCGTTTTTCGGCGTTTCTAATGATGCTCAATCTTTCAGGAGCATAAAAACCTGACGAAATTTCGAAAGATTAGAAGATTCGAATAAATTAAACAAAATATGCTTATCTAGTCAAAAATGAATATATGGTGCGGACACTTAAAACAGTATCTTTCCTATGAATTTTTCGGAAACTTCGAAAAATCGCCAATTTTGGGAGAGGGTTGAAAATTTCTACGGGTAAAAATTTCTGGGAGTGAAAATGTTCATGGGGTGAAACGCCCCCCCCCACTAAATTCCTCAAGATCATATATGGTAATGAATGATACAAAAATTCTTGTAAGTCCGCAGCATTTCGCAGTCAAAATCACCTCAAATGATAATGTTAAATTACTAGTATCAATTGTGAACAATATTTTCTCAGTGAGAAATAGTCTTGTCTTGAAAATCAGCTATATCTAGCCAAAAACAATGAGCGAGTGTTTCACAGTCTCATAAAGAGACAAAATCTTTCATTTTATCTGACGAAAGTATATATCAGTTGCCCAAAATCCAATTTGATGGAAGGTATGAGAATTAAGTATTTTGTGGACTAATTGAGAAATTTTAAATTCACCATCGGCTGTTAAGAGATATGACGCCATCATCTATATTTCACTGCAGTCATACATGTAACAGGAGGAGCTGGGGATCCCACGCCTAAAGTTGATAGTCCCTTATCCCCTCAAAGCCAGAAACTTTTTGACCACACCCGATTTTTGGAAAAGTTTGCGTTTTTTGAACGTTTCCGTTTTTGGCCAAATCCCCCTACAAATGACCGGGGACCATAAGCCGAATTTCGACGAGCCGTTGCATGTATGATTGCAGCGCAAGTAACCAATGAAATACGTGAATAGAACTGGATAAGCGAATCGTTCCTTCAAATCAATGCTTAGAAAAGGCACGTATTCGCGGCCATTTATCTTTGATGTCAACCTAAAAAACAAATTGAGTCAAGATTAGACACGAACGTGGGGTTGACGTTACGTCTTGCCAGACTCCAGAACTCCAGAAGCGAAAAATGAAAAATTCTGAGAAAATACGACAAAATTAATGTCAGAATTAAATGGAAATCAAATCTATTTTGCAAAAGTTCTTGAAATCGATCAAAACCTACGAATTATACAAAGTAGTTTTTATGCCCCACCACTTTTTATAACCATTTTTTGAAGTAATTCCAGCTAAATAAAGATATCCACTTAATCTCCAGACTGGACAACTATGCAAAATAAAAAATCAACAACCTAAAAATTAGTTCGTTCCAATCCAAAAATTTAGGAATCTTAACTAATGGAATATGCTCGAAATGATAAATTCAGATTCGACAAAAGCAGTCAATTACTATAAACCGAAGTCCGCGAATTTTAGCGCTTGTAAAAAATGTAGACTTTCAGATTAACCAGCGAGCACATAAATTAATACAGCAATATGTACGCCAACGGACGAATCCTGCGAGCTTTCCAGCATTATATTACAGTAAGACTCGGACAGCGACTGTGCAGTAATCAAGCTATGGTAAAAAATTCTCTCCGATTCCAGTCTATTAATTAAGTAAGGAATAAAAAGCATTGTAACACTATCTGCATACGAGTATGTAGGTATGATTTTATCACCAAAAGTTCAAGAATACAAGAAGAGTGTACAGTTAATTTGAGAAAAACAGCTCAACAACGCATAAGTCCGTTTTATCGACTTTTCCCGCATTCGGTACTATTTTTTAAATATTTCAACTAATCAAAATACCCTCGAGTAAATCCTCCGATAATTTCATTCCTTAAATACCAAACAGCCGTAGTTAATTAGAATTGTGCTCCAAAGGAACTAGTGCATTATGTAATTTTAAATCCTATCTTTGCTATTACTCAAGACGTGTTCCCGTGGGTAAAGAAAGTCTATTTTAAAGTCATACATGTAACGGTCCAATATTTCAAGTGGAGGGTCTCCGGGCAATTTTCGGACGGCCCGGGGGTTTAACGACCTCCAATTTTTTAACCGAAAACGACCAAAAAAAATTCAGTTTTCCAAAATCGGAGGGGAGGGGAATCAAAAATTTTCTAGCTTTGGGAATGGCTGACAACCAACTTTGAGTGAGGGATACACCATCCCCCTGTAACACGTATGTTTGAAGGATTCAACGACTGACCTAAGAACTTCCAGCTCTTCCTTCGAATAAGCTTCACTGCCACACACTTTGTGCTGAACGGATGATGGAACCGGAGACTGCGATCTCGCATTTAGATTCAAATTACCTAAGATCACAAAATGCATTCATTTTTAATTTAATTGTTTGCAATTTAGACGTCCGGCAGAGTAATAATTAAGCACGATTTGATGACATAGATCAGAAGGAACAACATGCTTGCAGACATCTGTGTACAAGTACTTAATAATGATAAACAAAAATATCAAATTATCTTCAAGTTCCCGCGACGATATGCTATTAATGCACTGCACTGAGACTAAATGTAATAAACTGGAAAGATGCATGCAATAAGGTCATGCTTATTATGTATAGCGTACTCAGCGAAAGATTCTTCTTCGGTTCAAGTATAGCATTTCTGGCAGTTTGACCTTCTTGTGGAAGCAAAACACCTTTGCTCTTCAAAACCTCAGCCCTGAGAAATAATATATATTTTGTAAGCGAGTCTTATCAGACTCATATTTCGCTGCACGTACATATATAAAATAAGCCACTTGCATATTCCTGCCATTACTAATTCCTTATTTACATATTGCTTACCCATACACACAGAGAGTATTTACAAAAAGAATGTTATTCTACTCTAAAGTTTATGAGCAGGGGTATAGCCAGAATTATATCCAGGAGGGGGCCCAATTTGTTGAAGTCACATCGCCAAAATAGAAGCCGGAAGCTATATGTATATACCAAAGCAATTACTTTTTCGAACACTTCTTATTGGGCCCTATGCCATGCGAAGAAAGATTAGGGAAATCGAAAAAAATTGCTTTTTCACAAACTCGAATACAAAAATGTATCGTTTGAGCTATCTGTATCACAAATATCTCAATATTCAGATCAAGTTCGACTCCGGGCCAAAATTTTGAAATTTTTGTCTCTCTATTCGGCAATGGGGCTTTCCAATAAAGAATAATACAGAAGATCGGGAAAATTAAAATTTTGGAATATACATATGTATATCATGTCAATTTAAGCCAACAATAAATATATCTGATAGAAAAATAAGAATATCAGCGCTACAGAAAATTTTTGAAGTTAACTAGCTAAAAAATGATTAAAAACCTGTTTCGGTTATCTTTTTAGTTAAATTCGAGCATTTTTTAATTTCTTTCTCGAAGACTCTTGTAAAAAATAGATCTATATTTCATTTCAGTAAAGGGTTTGAACCTGCCTCCACTCTTCCTGATTAAATTCCAAATTAATTGTACAAAAGGGTACATCAGAAAACATCTAATAATTAAACCGTTATTCTCATTATCTAAATAAAAGGGAGAATTTAAGTTAACGGGTTTTTTATCGTTAAAGAGCAGGACAAAGGGCAAGTCTCTTACCTCTCTAAAGATAACGTCGCTACATGGGTAAGCTTTTTCTGCAGGTCGACGTTGTTAGTTGCATTTCTCTGCAAGCAATCAATATATGTATGCTATATATATAAAATCTCTGACGTAATCACAATAAGCAACAAAATAATTCTGACTTCGAAAATCGAATTTAGCGAATAGGATTCGCTTCCATAATAATACAGAATCCATATGAATGTCTCAGCCTTTAAAAGAATCTATGAGTTCAATGGAATGGAGTTTCTTCCAGTGCAAAAAATGACTAATGGAAAGGAAAGGACGTAGATATAGAAAAGCATTTTCAAAAATGCGCAATATGATTCCCTTCATTAGTTACCGGAATTATTCCCTTTTCATTTTTACGTTCTCTCTTACAGAAAACGAGCATATAATTATAATACAACGATTTCTCTCTTACAAAAAACGAGCATATAATTATAATACAACGATTTGAGCGCAAGTCGTCAAAATTTAGAGAATTCTGCGGTAAAGTGGACAAAAATTGCAATTGTTGTAGAATTTTTCCTTCGCATGCTTAAAATGAGGATTAGAGTTCAAGTGTATAGTCGCTTTTTCAAAAACGTGGTGCAACAAAAAGCAGCACAGGTCACTAGGGATGCAACGGATATCCGGATCCGGATCCGTTATTCTCCGGTATTATTTTGGATCCGGATCTGGATCCGGATCCGGTATTTTGAAAAATTAAGATCCGGATCCGGATCCGCTATTTTTAAAAATAAGATCCGGATCCGGATCCGTTATTTTTACAGTTTAAAACGGATCCTAAACGGATCCAAGAGATTATGATAAAAGATCATTAAATCTTGAATTGCATTGAAGAAGCAACATCATTATGAGACAAAAGCTTTACTTTGATTGACTTAATACTCAAATTCAATGACAGGCAAATTGTATTTAAGAAACAGCAGCTTTTCTGCAATCAAAGAAAATAGTAGATTGCTCAAAGTCATAAGCTCAACTAACCGCTCATCTATATCAATTGATCTTGCATCATCGTTATTCCATTTTTTACCCATAAATCGTACATAAGTTAATTAGGAATCCTCTCATAAAAATAAAATATTTCATACAGCAAGTAAGCATGCTTCCATTGTCATTTGTACTTTTTGCTTTTCATGTTTCAAAGCAGTCTTTTCGCAATCTGCGCGTTTTTCTGCAAAGGAAAGTAGACATGCCTGACGCGAATCTTTTACAATCTGTGCTTAACAAGAATACCTCTTTCCTTTTCTTCGATCTGCTGAGACTCCTCTGCTTTGAACTTTTTATAATCCGCCGTATGCTTAGTTTGCAGACGCTTTTTCATACAGGTGGTACCAGTGTTTTTTTGTACTCGGAAAAGATTTTTCCCGATGTACAAAAACTTTTCAGGACCGTCTTTGTACATGTACAAAGATTTTTGGGAAGACAAAAATTGCAAAAAAGGTCTGAAATTCGCAAAAATTTTCGGTGCTTTGCGCCGAAATGAGTACCTAACTGTGTGTTGCATATATCTTTAAATTGGCAGAAATTGGATTTCAAAAGGAAAAATGTCAAATTTTTCGGCGCTTAGCGCCGTTTTAAGATGATAGTGATTTCCACTCTTGGACACGCAAAAATTTGCTAAAATACACTACCAAAAGTCGAGCAACTCTGTTTTTAACACTTTAAAATCGCTACTGTACCATATTATAGTACCCAAAAATTTGTGTGTACAAAATGTACAAAGATTTTTGGGAAGACAAAACTTGTAAAAAGGTGTTAAATTCCAAAAATTTCGGGCGCCTGGCGCCGAAATGAGTAATTGTTTGTCCTATATATCTTTAAAATAGCAGAATTTGCATTTAGAATGGAAAGATGTCAAATTATTCGGCGCTTCGCGCCGTTTTGAGACAAGTTTTAATAATTTTTGGCGTTAGAAACCCAGAAATTAGATAAAATACGCTACCGAAGATCGAAAACCCTGTTTTACCACACTAAAATCGCTATTGTACTATAGTACACAAAAATTTGCATGTACTAAATGTACAAAGACTTTTGGGGACCATCTTTGTACATGTACAAACGGACCTTGTACAAAAAAACACTGGGTGGTACCCCTCCACCGCTTCTGAAAGCTTTGCTGCGCAAAGATTACATTGCGATTTAGTTTCGTTATCAGCTAGCGTAAAATAGTTTCAGATAGGACTAGACATGCTTTTTGGCATTTCCGATTAATGAGAGGAAGACGCCAGATTCGCATTTTTCAAGCTACAGCCGATCCGGATCCGTTATTTTAAATTTTATGGATCCGTATCCGGATCCGGATCCGTTATTTTGAATTGTACGGATCCGGATCCGATATTATTGGAAAACCCGGATCCGTTGCACCCCTACAGGTCACCGGCAATACATACACAGATAGACGATAGGCAGAGGTCCAAGAAAAGCTTCGGGTACGGCTTTTAATTAATGGATAAGGGATAGCGCGTGACGGTTCAGAATTTTGAGCAACGGTGCGAATTGTTTAGCGGAAGTATAAGGAATCCTCTGTCTTTGATCAGGAATGGCGAAAAAACGCCCGAAAGGGTGTTAAAAAGCAAGCCTCTGCCCAGAGAGGGGAAATATAAACTTTAATAAGAATGAAGAATGGTTGAATTTGGGTGGGTAATTTCAACTCCCAACTCTAACGCGCACGAGTCTAGTATTAAGAAAAACAACGAGAAATGTGCTCTAAAAATGCACTCATATCTCATAGAAAGAGACAAATAAAATTAAGCGCATGTTTTTTCGGAAACATGAAGCTAGAAATAGATGTTATATGTCCGTAAATTATGAGATTCTTATTGACTTACAGCCTTAAGGCACAGACTCACAGCTTCAGCGTACAATTCAATCGCTTCTTGAGCATTATTATCCTCGTCTTCATCTAAAGCTTGTCTCAATAAAAACTCGGCGCGTTCCAACTCCAGTTGCTGCTTCGTTTTAGACACTAACTTAATGTCTAAAACATACATATTATTGGAAATAGTTTCTACAACTCTAAAAATTATTTAATATTCGTATAACTATCAATTCAGTAGACAGAAATGTATCTATTGTGTATTTCACTAATCATGGTGCATCTGCAATGATTTTTAGCGGTCAAAAAGCAGCTACAAAATTAGTTTCTAGGCAGTCTACTGCATTACAATTCTGACCAATAAAACACCGTGCAACAGCTGATTGTTTAGTTTTCGAATCAGCTTAAACCACATTTACAATCGGTTTACATCGTAAAATAGCAAGATTATGAAGTTCAGACTTCAGGGCCCATTTGCTCGACTTCACCCTAATAGAGGCTGACCATTAAAAATTGACTTTTAATGGTCAGCCGGTTGCTCGACTTAACTTAGCGCAAACAATTATTAAGATTTATTTCCCTAATTCAGCTATTAACGTTAAAGCAGAATCAGACATGCACAGCATGGGAATTCTGATGGGGAGGGTGAAATTTCATGGGCCCAAAAATAGTGGGCACGCCTTAAAAACATCGTTTTTCGGCGTTTAAGACAATGCTCTATCATTCTGAAGCACGAAAACACAAACAAATTTTAAAAAATAAAAAAAATCGAAAAAATGTAGTCAACATATAAGTATATGGCGCGAAGCGCCGTAAATTTGACAATCTTGAGGAAATAGATGGCTAAAATCGCTTAAAAAAGCACTTGCCCTGCGAATTTTCAGAAAATTTCTGTAAACTGTAGAAAAATCGCGAATTCTGGAGGGAGGGGTGAAAATATTTCTGGGGTAGAGGGGGTTAAACCCCCCCAACCATACAAGATCATGTACCGACAGAACCTTAAATAATAATATCGTTAAGGTTCGTAAAAAATAGGGTTGCTCGACTTGACCATTAACCTTTTATTATGGTACATCCGAAAAATCGGATGCAAATTTTTTCACTGCTTGCAAAGTCATGGTTGCAGCTTTACAACTATGTATGACTTTGTAAATAAAACCATATGTACTCTGTCCATTTTTCTATAAGCAAACCTGATTAAAATCGCTTAGTTGCTAATAGGGGACATGCCCGCTTAATTCTCACAAACCACCCAAACTCTGCGGTCGCGCGCGGGACAGTGCTTAGGCATAGGTCTAGGCTAAGTTTTATGCAAATTGTTCTGGCTAACAAAACCTTTTGCATGAAAACTAAAAATCAGGATTTACAAGTTATCCAATTTTCGACCATGCTCTATCCAATGGGGTCATTTAGATCATTTGTATCCTTAAAAACCCGGAGCCCACAATAAAGGGTCAATCAGTGGTCGAGCATTTGTTAAAGGAAGCTTAAGGGTACCATTAGAAAAATCATCAACAAAAAGCTTTAATGACTGCGTTAAGGAAAGTCTAATGGTAGCTTCAATGTAAGCTGAATCGTTGCGTTAAGGTAAGTTTAATGGTTGTGTTAAGCTTCACACGTAATTCACGAGGGTTTTAATGCTTCGGTTAAGGAAGATTGAAAAGTGTTAGAAGCTTAGCCCGCCCTTGAAATTTCGAAACGAAAAGGGCCGGTGGTCTCGGTGTGAAAAATAGTCGTTTTCTTGTGAAGACATGAGAACTATGTAGCAATATGATTTTAGCGCTTTTTCGACTTCAAATTAAAAAAATAAGGAAGACAACTAAGAAAAGTTGTTCTCGAATAAAATCTACAGTAAAAGTTTATTTTCATTGAAGTGAACTAAAGGACTTCTTTGAATGGGGATCGGTGAGCATGTGACGTTAATAAAAATGGGAATAATTAGAAGAAGCGCCACTTTTAAGCGCGAATATTAATCAGTGAGTTCGTTTAGGTTGCTCTCGACCTAGTTTGAAAAATTAGCCCTAAAAACCATTAAATTTGCTAAGGTAAAGCCCAGCAATTCTATTCCCCTTGAAGAGACTATTAAATACTAAATGCAAGCGGTAAAAGCAGGCTCGTATCCCGGAATCGGCCAAGGGGAGGGGGCGGACCCAACATAAATTGGTCTACATTACACATGCACACGATCAAACGTCCTGGGAGGGGGTAAATCGGGCTTCCTTATGGAGGGCATAGGTGCGCAAGGTCAAACTTTAAGAGGAAGGTGAAAACCAAAAATTGGTAGATAGCTAAGTGCTTCGTAAAAACAGTTATATAGGTAGCCTTTTTGGGCTCAGAAAATTAGTTATACAGCCTTTTTAGGCGCAGAAAACTAGCTATAAAGCCTTTTTAGACTCTCAAACATAGCAATATAGCCTTTCTGGACTAAAAATAGCTATTTAGTACGTTTTGGAGTCAAGAAAATAGCTATATATCCTTTGAAACTCAGAAAAGACAACTATATAGCATTTCAGAGCTCACACGATATGTTTCTGAGTCCAAAAATATCTATATAGATAGTTTTCTGAGCCCAAAAAGGCTATAAAGCTAATTTTCTGAGCCCAAAAAGGATATTTAGCAATAATTTTTCGGCTAAAATGGTTGTATAGCTATCAGTTTTTCAGAGCTCAGGGGGAGTAATACCCTCCTCTCCCCCATGCTCCTGTATTGGCGGGAGGTAAATGAGTAATTTTTACCTATTTAATGTTAAATTTTGATACTTAATTTGTTTTGTGAATATTTATGATTAAATTTGCATGAAAACAGTAAGGAGAATGGCGATAAAATGACCTGCAACATCTAAAATGTACAAAATAATGGAAGAAAAATGTCTGGATGAAATAATTGGACAGTCTACTGCTCAAAACACTAGTACATGTACATATATATATATATATATATATATATATATATATATATATATATATATATATATATATATATATATATATATATATATATATATATATATATAACTATACTGTTAGACGTCATTTCACGCTTTTTCATGTTTCGAGCAACAGGTTTGGTCCGAAAAAAGGCCTGAGGGGGTATGCCTTCCAAAAGTCGTGGTAGAGGGAGTAGCCCCCAAACCCCTAGTGTGCATGTGTGGTCTCTATGTCGGGAAATTGCTCGGGATAGCTGGCAAAAATCGCATTTTTCCACGTTTTCTGACATGTTAAATCCATTAAGATCATTACATTCGAACTTTTCGAAAAAATTTTCTTATCAAAAAGCCTCGTTTTTTAGCCTCGCTCAAGCCAAAATTATGGAAAATATTGCATATCTGGCGCGAAGCGCAGAAAATTTGAAGATTTCACGTCAAAGACATGACTTTTTCCATTTTTCCGTGAATTGTCTTACCTGCCGAAAATTTTTTTACGGCAAAGGGGGAAGGGACAGCCCCAGCCCCGCCTTCCCCACTTAATACGGCCCTGCATGTAATTTATGCTTAATGGATAGACATCATCAAAATTTCACGATCATATCACGAGATAACTTAGAAATTAAAATTAAAAATGATGAGAAAGTTTTCGTTTAGTTTTTCTTTCCTATTAAATAGCATGTCGGTAAACCAAATAAAACATAAGTAAAAATTACGGATCGAGCGATGCTAATATATTGCCACGCTTTGATCGGACAGTACGATTTTAAACTACATACTAACAATACGGATAAAAAAAGATAAAATTCATAAGGATGGAGGAGCAAGTAAGATTTACCAAATGTTTTGAGATTCTCTGCACGGCAAATGCATTCTTCAGCTCTGGATCGATATTCAGAGGAAATCTGATCGTCGCCGATATCTGATAGGAAGGCTTCAGCTGCTTGCTTGAAAATGTGAGTAGTTTTACGCTAATTGCTTATAATACATGCTATTAGCATAACGGAATGGTTCGATTTTGGACGGGGTAGTCGGTCATTTCTCGGGAGAAAATAAATGACATATTTTTTACGAAAAGCAGAAAAATAACACAAAAAAAGGCTTAAAATAAAGATGAAAAACTATTTGGCGCAATATTTCACGCCAGGTTTTTTCGTACTCGGCAAAGAGTTTTCCCGATTTACAAAGACTTTTTGGGACCGTCTTTGTATATACATGTACAAAGATTTTTAAGAAGACAAAAATTGCAAAAAGGTCTGAAATTCGCAAAATTTTTGGCGCTTCGCGCCGAAATGAGTAATTGTGCGTTCTATATATCTTTATAATGGCAGAAATTGCATTTCAAAAGGGAAAATGTAAAATTTTGCGGCGCAGCGCCGTTTTAAGACGATTCTTAGTGATTTTCGCCCTTAGAACCCCCAGAAATTAGCTAAAGATACACTAACAAAAGTCAAACAACTCTGTTTTTACCACACTAAAATCGCTACTGTACCATGTTATAGTACCCAAAAATTCGTGTGTACAAAATGAACAAAGACTCTTGGGGACCATCTTTGTACATGTACAAACGGACCTTGTACAAAACACTGTTTCACGCTAATAATTACTACTGATCTGTCCAATTTGTCTAAGAGTCTACGAGCAGAAAATTATTTGGCATCCGATATCTTTATTCTAGTTGATCTGAAGGAGCAGGGTAGGGTACAGCTTCCTCGAATAGACCAAAATGACTGTCGGAATAAAGAAAATGAATGCATCTGCAGATGGTATTATAAGATTTTTTCATTCAGGACTACAGAAATTTAATTTTTTTACTTTATAGACTATTTTAAGATAACATAAATTACAGTTCAAAACCCCAAAAACGAATTCCTTCAAATTTTTCGTAAATATTCTTATACTTTGACATCACAGGGTCAAGTCTTTAATTTATTTTCACTGCATCATTTAACAAAATTTTTTTCGCACCTCATTAGCCACTATTAAGCCTTCAAATCTGAGCAATATGATTTGAGTACGCTACTAAAAGACCGGGAAATTATCTCAGAAGAGTTCCGATTTTTTCCGTCTCAGTAGGCAAAACGTGCCCGAAAAGTAGGGGTTTCCTAGGGCCTATTTTTCACCGAGGTCGGGGCAAAAGTTTCAGCAGCGGGACTAGGGTTTGGAGAGCCTAACCGAAAAGCAAACTGCATTTCGTTTTGAAAGCACCTGGGTAATCCTCGAATGAGTAGGCCAACGATGTTCGATCACGTAAGCTTATGTATCAAATTATATACACATGAAGTTCTCGTTTGCAGCCAGAAAAAAGTTAGACATTGACATGATAAGACATGAAGGAGGATAAACTTTGAAGCAAAAAATGCACGCTAAGAATTTTTAAGTGCCACAAATGAAATTTTATATAGGTATTTTTCCTAATAGTACCCCTCTAACCGTCATATCATTTCAATCTAGACTTAAGAGCAAAAAAAATAAGCCGAAAGAATATTCGGATTTATGTAACATATACTCATCGTATGTATCCTTCTTACTTACGCTATAGTAATAAATAGCAGCGTAAATTTTATTGTCTTCGTCGTACTGTTTGGCCCGTTCAAGCAGTTTCAATGCCTCTTGAAGCATCCGAATAAGGGTGATTACAAGTAGTCAGTACATTTGCATGCTTAACTAGAGTGCATTATTTTCTCCATATTAAGTCTATAAGAGAATATGGATAATGGAAACGGAAAATGGAGACTTTTCGATTTTTCGGCAATTTCCATCTAGGCATCGGTTACGAAATTTCAACTAGAGACATCAAAATATCCACGATTTAAGCTTAATCTTCCATAGAAGAACCATTTTCAGTGAAAAAAATTCGAAAATAGGAAAATTTTCAATTTTCCGGATTATAGGTAGTACCCATTTTTCCATTTTCCGGCGATTTACCATCTTGGCCATGGATGCAGAATTTCAACCAAAGACATGAAAATATATACGATTTTATGTAGCTTAGCCTTTCATAAAAGAACCATTTTCTGTGAAAAAAATCGAAAATGGAAAATTTTCCATTTTTCCGTTTTCCGGATTTTACTCGTTTTTCCATTGTCCATTTTCTGGCTTTTACCAGTTTTTCCATTTTCCATTTCAGGATTTTACCCATTTACCATTTCCATTTCGGATTTTATTCACGCCCCTGAGAAAATAAAAGAGGACTGAGAAAACAAAAGAGGACATCAATCGAAAATTGAGTAAGTAGGTAGGTATAAGTCATAGTCAGCCCAAAATTGAGTGAGGAAAATTTTCACTACGACCAATTCTGGCTGTTAAATTTTTTGCAAACAAAAAACAAACAAAGGATTTATTACAACGTCCAAGAAAAAGACGTGATAAGAATAATGACACAGCATATGATAAAAAACACAATGCATAATAAATGACGCACACAAGACACCATATTTGACCACGACGACAGCAATTGGGACACGCAGTCACAAAAGTGATAACTTACGCATGCCCCTTAAAAAATAAATAAATTGAAAAAGGAGAACTGACAATAAAAGCATTTGTGCTATAATAGTATTAAATATCCAAAGTTACTAAACGCCCTAAGTAAAGAAAGTGGCTTTCTACGCTTCTGCACAAACACTGCCTCCCCCTCTGGAAAAAATTGAAATGGAGCTATGCGGCTGCGTAAAGCTGGTTTGAGACGATTGATTTACTCCAGTTTTGGCTATTATTTTGACTGAATGGCAACAAAGAGATGAAAGCGTTTGTCGCCAATAGAAGATAACATACTTGCACACACTTCTGGTAAATAAAAATTCGAAAGTATGTAAAAAATTCGCGCGCTTTGTACAGATTGCGTCTTTAAAAGCTGCTTAGTACATATAACAACAAGTGTACGAAAGATTTGCATCTAATGCGTTTTAGGAATATAATCAGTCATTCTGGTATGGAAGCTTAAGGAAATCTATACGCTTCGCGCCAGTCTATTTGATCTATTTCAGCTGGATTAAGGACCAGAATCCGGACGATTTTACGATAAGTTTAACATTTAAATTCAATATTTCAGGGCTTAATTTGAAATTTTTTTATAACATGGTGACCTTCGTGTTTTTTTTTGTCAAAAATGCGATTTTTCTGGGTTTTCGACATTGCTGAATCCAAAAAAGTTGGTTTTATCGATCTGAATGCGGTTTTTTCTGTATGTTAAAATTTTTTTTTAGTTTTCAATTTGTGGCGACAGCAATAGCTTGCGGATTCAGATTGATGCCAGACATGGGTTAAGCCTAAGGCATAAATGGAGCAAAAATTGCTCTGTTCACTTCGCTCGCTCCGCAATTTTTGCCCCATTTATCTCAGGCTTAGCCCATGCACTGGCATCAATGTGAATGCACATAACTAAGCTTAAGCCTAGACATTGGTAACCCCGCTCAGTCACAGTCCCCCGACGCTTCGGAGACTAATCCGAAACATTCCCAAAGGTAGAGCTTACTTTTCGCCTATCCTTAAACACATGATCATTAACAGCCTGTAACTCGGTCACTGATGCCGACCGCCACCTAATTCTTTCAGATTTGAAATGCTTGACGCTTAATTAGATTAAATCAACCAGGCAAAGTTAATTTCTAAAAGGTCACTACGTTCTCAATATTAGCCCTTAATTTTGCCAAATTTTCTGGGGCTCTGCCCTGGACCCTGCTAAGAGACGTTTGAGCGCGCCAACCCAGACCCCCATCCATTCTCAAAAGGGTGGGTTTCCGTTGCGTTCTCCATTATCTACGGTCCCACGCGAGTAGGAAAACTTGCAAAGTGTGCAGCATTGTGAAAGATTAGAAACTTTTTTCTTTGCATTTTAATTGTCGCAGAACGATGTAAAAAGTCCAAAAAAGCATTATTTCACGCAGGCCCGTATCCAGGATTTTGTTTCGGGGGGACGACCAAAATTTTTTAAAACACAAGGTTGACCAAAGGATGAATTTCGCCATGCCGATTGAGCTACGTGGATGCCTTAGATACGGTGAGAATCCACTGGAAACAATTTTTTTAGGGCTGAGGGGGTTGGGGTGGCGCGCTAAAGCGCCCCCAGTGGGGTCCAAGCAGAGCCCGGAAAATTTTAGTAAAAAAGCACTTCAATTTTAAATCGTAACGTTAAATGTTTACAAAATCAGCCGAATCACGGCTGTGAATTAACCCTAGACATGGTCAAACTTCATCAGCTAATCCATAATCATCAACAAAAATTGCTGTCATCCTTGCTTCTTGAGCAAATCTCATTTTTTGTATGCAACCTGTGAAGAAAAGAAGAAATATAGATGCAAAATACGCTTTAGATTGTATAAAGACTAAAAAGGAGTGTTAAAATCGCGCTCTTGGGACTAAATAGTGTGTAATTATAATTTTAAAATTCGGCGCGAAGCACCGAAAATTTTTTGCGATTTTTTGCCAAAAAAGCAAAAAAACAAGATGTTGACCGACGAGATGCTCAAACTTTATTACCAATAATTCAACAGTTTATTCTCCCTCGTTCTACCGTAATTTCTGATATGTGGCGGGCCTATAATGCCCTTACAACTTAGGCTACAAGCATTTAACTGTCAATCATTCAATAATTTTGTCGACCCTATTACGCACGCTACTACAAATCATATGGAATCAGTATGGCAAGAAGCAAAGGAAAAAAGAAGCGACGTTTTGGCACACACCGTGCAATGCTCACAAACTATTTGGCAGAATTTCTCTGGCGACAGCGTTTCGGTCTAAATCCGTTTCACCATTTTATCGAGCAGGTTCGATTAGTTTACCCTGAAGCTGCTTATTGACGATTAGCAACACGAACAATTTTTACTTTGTCAAATTTTCGCACTTTGAAGGACTTATCCTATCAATCTCGTTAATAAAAGTTACACAAAAGCTGTGTACTAGTGCGTTTCCATGCACCGTTTTCTTCCACTTTTTGGTCTATTTGTCAACCGAAATTTTGGGAAATGGAAAAAAATTTGGGCTTGGTTGGCATTTGTGGAAAATTTTTGCAATGTTATAAATGCGTTTCAGAGAGTTAAAACTCAAAAAATTTTCCGGCGCGATTTAATTCCTACTTATTATTAATCTTTGAGCCGCGCCGCGCCAATTGCAGCATTTTTATCGATAATCTGGTCTAGAACTTCACTACGATTGAAAATCCATATCTTCTGCACGGATTCAGTTAGTTTTTGTAATGCAAAAATGCGTTTTAGAGAGGCAAAAATACAAAAATTTTTCGGCGCTTCGCGCCGGATTGATTTAATTTTTCCTTGTTATTAATCTTTAAGCCGCACCGCGTCAATTGCAGCATTTTTATCGGCAATTTGATCTAGAAACGATTGAAAATCCTTACCATCTGCACAGTTTTTGTAATGCAAAAATGATTTAGCGAGCTAAAATTTCAAAATTTTCTGGCGCTTCGCGCCATTTGATACATTATAGTTTTAATTGTCAAAAACGGCTTCAGAATTCGCTAAAATGCTTTACTGAAGGAAGGAAATTCAAGTTTTAACATAAATAACGTATACTGATCATGATATTTCTTGTAGAGCGCGAAATTTTTATACAAAAAGTGCATCAAACACCGCTATCGCATGTGTACATCAAATTTTCTACTTAAAAAACACTGATTTTTCAACACAGGCGCCCTATTTTTGACGTTTTCAGACCTCCCAAAAACGTGGAAAAAGGTCGGAAAAAGTAGTAAAAAATTTTGGGTTCAATGTCAACCATTTCGCTGGGAAAAAAACGGTGTTCCATGTACCTATGTAATACCTATGAGTAACATTACCTTTCACGCAGTTTAAGTAAGCAATATTAATATGGGTGCAAAACTAATAGCATATTCGTGATCAGCGCCCTCGGTTTATCCATAATTGATTAAATAAAACCTCTATTTCGAAAGAAAATTTCCGTACCACCTAAACTCCAGAAGTGCCCTTTCTCCTGACAATAAAATATTTTCATTTATCCATTCATTTCTCCAAGATCAACAGCAGATGATCATATTTAGGCAGCGAGATTTTCCTCCGTGTTTATTTTTAGGTTTTCCAATGGGACAACCGCTTGGCTCTTTCATCGCAAAATCGCTTCAAAAATATATATGCTTGAAATGGTAATTTTTCCTGCTTGAAAATTCTACAGTAATCATATCAGAACAAATAATAAAGCATGTTACTAAACTTAGCATCATTTGCTCAAAAGTGTAACACTGCATAACAACTCCTTCACTCCCTGCGCTAGATAACCATTTTTAAAATAAATTTCCATTTTTATATTGCAGTACGAGTCGAGCAGGAAGAAACCTAACGTATGCATGAATTTACAATTGATTTGAAAACTGGTTTTCATATGCAACTTCGCACTATCGCATCTGAAAGGCATATTCGGTCAGATATCTGATTGACCCGCCCTTGTAACTATTGGTATTGAATGCATAGGTGGGCAACACCAAAATTCTAGGGGCACGAGATTTTCTAAAGGTCAAAAAATGCTGGTCGGAAAAAACACCATTTTCAACGTTTCTCAGCGAGCACTAACCATTGACATCAAGAACTTGCGAAAAAACAAAAAAATTTTAAAAATTGAATTCTGGGGATTATTTTGGTTTCTAGGGGGTGCACACCACACCTGGGCGTGGGGGAGGGGGGGGTTCGGGGTATGCACCCCCCCCAGAAACCAAAATACCTTCCTCAGAAATCAAAATACCCCCAGAATTAAATTTTTGAAAATTTTTTCGCATTTCTTTGATGCCAATGGATAGTGCTTGACGGGAAACGTCGACAAATGGTGTTTTTATCGCCACAACACCATTTTTTGACCTTCAAAAAATCTTGCACCCCCCTAGAATTTTCTTGCTGACCACGTATGGTGCACGCACACCCCCCACGTCCAGCCGTGATTGCATACACATATTAAGCTTGAGTAACGAGTTTCGTGGCACCCCAAAGGATAAATCGCAGTTCATCTCTGCTCCAACCAGACCCAGTTTAAATTTTGCTGAATTTCTTAGCTGTACATACTGTAGCAGGAGTGCTACTACACGGCTAAAAAAAATGCCTACTTTGAAGTTTAACCCGTGACGTTGATGTTTCATTGTTTCTCGATATTATTCAATACTTTGCGCAGTTGTGAGCAAGAGCCCGAGTAGTCGATTAGTACTACACACGCGAATCAGAGCGGAAGATCCGGGAAACCGGTGCGGGTAAAATTTTGCTCACGTAACGGTGGGAGGCGGCGCCCCCGTTACAATACTATTAACAATTTTCTGGAATGCGTTGAACTGATTCACGTTGTCGCGAACAAGCTGTCAGTTTACGTACACACCTACTTTGGCAAAAAAACCAAAGAAACGCAGACTACGACTGATTCCTGCTACATATATTGCATGAGAGCTTCTTTTAATTCACAATCACGCGAAATGTCTATACATACGTATGTATATACAAAAAATGACAAAGTACCACACATGGACGTGGGGAGGGGGTTTGCACCTCCAGAAGTTGAAATACCCCCGCATTTTACTGTAGACCCCCCAAAAGTCTATTTTTAGTAAATGTTTTTGCGATAAACCCCATCTTGACCCCCGAGAATTTGGTGCTGCCCATGTACGGTACCTATCTAAGAAAATAACTATTATCGAACAAACAAAGAAAGTATCACTTTTGTAGAGACTATTCAATTCACTTTTTGATCGACAATCGATCAATCATACCCAAGGAAGGATCAACAACATAACCTGAAATGGAAGGATGTAAAAGAAAATCTGCTTTTATGTCCGAATGATACACAGAATCACGAATAATTAAAACTGTCAAACGCGAGAGGAACTTAGAAACAACTTTTATATTTTGAATCGCAACCCTTCGTAAGTTTTGACGGGAACCTACATAAGTGATTTTTCAACCATTTTCATGACGAATAATATGATTCACACCAAAGAAAACACATTTAATTTTACACAGTGTACTGGCTGCATGTAGTAAACCGGAGATATTTTGGCAAAAAGCCATTTTTTGGCACATAGTCAAAAGAAGGCAAAATTTCATTACTTATTAAGCATAAATTTACAAAGCATCTGCAGCAATAGAAATTTATCCCAGTGAAAATCATGCTTTTCTGAGACTATATTGAAGTGAACTGATTCTATCGCAAATACTTGTGACAATAACAAGAGATTATATGTATATTGCTAGAAATTAGGGTTGTTAATAGTTTTAATAACGTTAGTTGTAGAACAATGAAGCGTTCTTCTCGAAACGTTAATGGAATGCTTTTCGCAGTGAAAGAATGCTCCGACATTTCCCGCGAAAGAGAAAATTTCAAATTAAAGTTAATTCAATTTTTCGATCTTAATATTAATATCAGTGGGGTCAAAAGTGCATTTTCAGCTTCAGCACAAAATTTGCTACCAGAATATTTGAAGAATGCAAAGATTTATAAAGAATACCATGCTCAAAATGCATATTAAAAATTAACGATATTTAGACAATTTTGCCAGTTTTCCAAATTTGATGATGCAAATGGATAGAGCTCGATCAGAAATTCGAAAAGCTTTCTTTCTTACTCACAGCATCAATTTTTCGGGCTCATCATTGACTTTTAAAATCTTCAGACCGCCAGAAAAATCAGACTTTGCTCACATGTGACCATGCAACAAAGTTCTGGGGGGCGCTAGATTTTTTCAAAGGTAAAAAAATGGCCTTAAAAATGGTGGTATGGCGGAAAAACACCATTTTTCAACGTTTCTCATTTCTCATAAAATTCGATTCTGGGGGGGCTATATCACAGTTTCTGGGGGTGCATACCATACCTGGGCGTGGGGGAGTTTGGGGGTATGCATCCCCAGAAACCAAAATACCTCCCCAGAATTAAATTTTTGTGATTTTTTTGTTTTTTTGGCAATTTGTTGATGCCAATGGATTGTTCTCATGATTAACGTTGAAAACTGGTGTTTTTCCGCCAAACCACCATTTTTAAGACCATTTTATGACCTTTGAAAAAATCTTGCACCCCCCAGAACTTTGGTGCCGCCCACATATGGTGCATTTGTAGATCACAGTGCAGCGATAGTCTTGCTTCAGTTGAAGACGGGAGCAAAAATTGATTCTGTTTTCTGTCATAAAACCTTAAAAAAATTAAAAATTGGCAAATATAAAATGAATTCTTCTTACCGTTTTTGTCCATCCGGCGCCGGAATTCATCCAAGGATGCGAATCTATTTGATTGGGTTTTAACAGCCGCTCGAGTTTCCCACTGAGATCTCAAAGCAGACACGTTGCCGGAAAGCAGACTGGAAGGCAAACTTCGCTCATCTTCATCCTCGGAACTTGTGGCAGCCATTTGCGACATTTTAAACTCCTTCCAATATTGCTCCATTCTCAATAAGACTTCACTAAAATCTGGTCGTCTCTAAAGGGTGGAAAATTTTACATTTACACTTTACACACAATTATATGAAAAACACAACCACATGAAAAGTGCAGCATTTGAATAAGTAGATTAGTCGAATGAAACGAAGAAGACGTGCTGAAATATTTACTATGAGTAGATACCTATCGCGTTTAAATCAAAGGGTTTACACTAATTGAACGATTAAACCAAAGTCGTTAAGCTGCCTATTTATTACTATCACATGTGATCTTTGGCATGGAATTTCGCCCCCCTTCCCAGCAGTGTTTTTTTTTGTACAAGGTCCGTTTGTACATGTACAAAGATGGTCCCTAAAAGTCTTTGTACATTTCGTACACACAAATTTTTGGGTACTATAATATGGTACAGTAGCGATTTTAGTGTGGCAAAAACAGAGTTGTTCGACCTTTGGTTACGTATTTTAGCAATGTTTCTGAGGGCAAAAATCAGTAATAATCGTCTCAAAACGGCGCGAAGCGCAAAAATTTGGCATTTTTCCTTTCAAAATGCAATTTCTGAAATTATAAAGATATATAGAACACACAATTGCTCATTTCGGCGCGGAGCGCGAGAATTTTGCGAATTTCGAACCTTTTTTGCACTTTTTGTCTTCCAAAAAATCTTTGTACATGTACATACAAAGACGGTCCCCAAAAGTCTTTGTACATCGCGAAAAATCTTTGCCGAATACAAAAAAACCGTGCTTCCAAGACATTTTTTCAACATTACCCATCCCAGAATTCGCGATTTTCCGGAAAAAATTTGTAGAAAAGGTGTTGTTTTAAGAGTTTTTAGCCATCTGTTTGCACAAAAATGTCAAATTTACGGCGCTCCGCGTTATAGATTCATTTTTGACTATATTGTACTCAATTTAGTCGAATTTTTCTTGAATTCTTTCGGAACTTTTTATGATTTTACGCTCTAGAAAGATCGTTAGAGACGCCAAAAACGACGCTTTTGATGCGCATCCAACCCACCTTCCTTGAGCCAAAAAAATGAACTTTTAAATTTTGCCCCCCATAATCCCCAAGCTGTGCATGTCTGATCCCAATGCATCAATATACTGGTGAAAGCATCAGTTTAAGCCGCTTTTTTGATCGATTTACATCAACTCAAAAGTCGTCAGTTACATATTCACAAGGTTCCGTTCGACATATTCATAGTTTCCGGAGTTAGTACCTATGTTAATTTCGAATATTAGAAAACACAGACATTGCACGAGACAAAATAAGAAGTTCTCAACAAAGTTTCACCACCTACTTCTATAAACTTGTGATCACTTAATAAGATAGTTATCAACTTTAAGCGTAAAGAAACGAATCATAAACGAATATTAAAAGAATATCATCTTGTCATTATAGATAAACAAGAGTCAGAGAGAAAACGTTCTCTTTACCCAATATTTTAAGAAGATCGGTTACGTCAAGTAGGCGCAGTAAGCCAATAATAGAAATTCAAAGTCATTTGTCTTTTAGACTTAATGATTTATTGTCCGCCAGTTATTATTCAAACGACCCACCTGCAGAATACTATTTTAAAAAATTTATTTGACGGACTCGCAGAACAGATACTAATTCCGTAAAATGCAGCAAGCCTAAGAATTTCCGAGTTCGCACTGCAATAATTTAAACCCTGGTAGCAATTTCAGATCATTACATAACTGTTTTCAACGTATGACGCTAAAAAGTGAAATTTCTCATCACTTATTCAATTATAAAACTTTGATCTACTTCTAAAATTTTCTTTAAACGAAAAAGCATCTTCGAAAAAATAATATAATGATTCTTAACCCAAATGTAGTGAGCGCCTTAATTTGGGCTACGTAATAAACAAAAAATGATCAACATTTTACATTTATTTTGAATACACACCGCTTAGTTACATACAGAAACATCATCCGATTGCATATGGTTTAAACTGAAGGGAATAATTACCTCCGGATCTCGATGCCATGACATTTGAATCACGCTAGAAACTTCTGCCGGTACCCTGCTGTTGATAGGGGGTCTACTATTTTTGTAAGCCATTTCGGCGGCCGCAGCAGCTAAACAATATACAATGAAAGAGCGACCTGCCGGACATACAAATCAACTTCTAACATATACATTCTAATGACGTGCACTCAATGTTAACGATAAATGACGACTTATTGCAGCTCGTTCTATTAATTTTTAACGCAGTTTAATTAGCAGCTAGTACTTTTCGAAAAATAAGACATCTTCAGAAAACTTAAGAATAAGTATTGCGATATTAAATGAATTTCACATTAAATTACCAGGTTTCAGATGAGAGAAGGGCAATTCTCCAGCATGAATTTCCCACATTACTAATCCATAGCTGAATACGTCAGCCTTCGTGCTATAACGCGTACATTGCGTGAAAACTTCAGGAGCCATCCACCGTAAATTCTAAATAACAAAAACCAATTATATAAAAAACTCTTATTCATTATTTGAGTAAAAGACAAAAGGGTTAATGCAATGTCTTTTGAGATGAAATAGACATGCACTAATCCAATTAATAATGCATATACATACTCCTATATTCAAGGCGAAGAACAAGCAGTGGAGAAAACGTCAGCATAATTAGACGAGGTGGACCTTTGCCCATACATGCACATGGTCAAAAGCTGTAGGTGGGAGTGGGGGTAAATGAGTAATTTTTCACCTATTTCAATCTCAAAATTTTTGTACTTAATTGGTCGCATTTTATTTTTCATCGATATTTATGATCAAATTTGCATGAAGGCAATAATAATAATAAGGGCGATGGAATGACCTTTAACATCAAATATATACAAAATAATGGAAGAAGTGTCAGAAAGAATGCATTGAACAGTCCAATGCTCTAAAAATAAGTATATGTACTTTAAATTACACTATTAGGCGTCATTTGACGCTTTTTCACGGTTCAAGCCATTACGAGTATATGTAAAGGCTCAAGATTTTGGGCGGGGTCCCCAGCCATTTTTACGGCGAGGAGGTAAGACTTCCAATTTTCGGCCAAAAACAGCCAAAACGCCTAAAAACGGCCAAAAAATTCGATGTTTTCCAGAAATCGGGGGGGGGGCCGGGGGGTTTAAAAATTTTCTGTTTCTGAGGAATTAGAGGGGCGGCAGATTTTGATTGGTGATCCCCATCCCCTTTTACATGTATGGTTCAAGCAATCGGTTTTAGTCCAAAATCGCCTTAGGAGGTATGCTTCTCAAAAGTGCTGCTAGGGGGATACCCATCATACCCCCAGTGTGCATGTGTGCCTTTGTCCATCGATGTATAACTGTTTCGACTTTACTCACACCATTACATAATTCTATGTGACAAAATATCTGAATCATGAGATATTTTTGAATACCCCTGGCTGTTTCGTCATATTATCTTCATCCAAAGATCTTAGAAGCCTAGATTCACCGAAATCGGCTACGACTGCCTGGCCATCTTCGTTCAACAAAATATTGTGAGAGTTCAGGTCTCTGTGTATAACTGGTTGCGGCAAGTCGTGCAGATAATTCATGCCCCGAGCAACATCCACACCTATGGATATTTTCGAGCTAAGATCAAGCAGTCTGAACAATAAAATAAAGAAGCAAATTTAATTATGGTCTGTTCCACACCAAAAGGCCCATCGTCGCTTTACGGTTTTTTACTGCAGCAGAATACTTTACGATTTAGGTTGTTACGACAGCTTTTTAGATGCGTCACACATTAAGCAAAGCTCATTAAAAATATATAAGAAGAGTTTAAAGCAATCAGCCGCTACAAAAGCAAAACTGAAAAAGCCATTTGTGCAGTGAAAATCTAAAACAGTAATAAGCGTATAGTGAAAATAAGCAGCTTGGAATGGAACATAGTATAGTATGAAAAGCGACAGTAATATCTGACAAGAATCCTCCATTATGATGATAAGTTATAGTTGAGTAGACTCAAATAGTTCACAATTGCAATATTTTTTGCACAAGTCCCTTCGTATACATTATATGTACAAAAATTTATAACTAGAGAAGGGCCCACAATTTTTTTGCCTTATAGAAAAATTAAAATTGAATTAGTGACAATAAAATAAGAAAATTTTCTGACATGCTTATAATTCACGCTGTAGGTACTATAGTCTATCTCACGAAACCTTGTGCACGGAAGTCAATTTTCAGCAGCAGCTTAGCTACAAAAGTGGTTTTTAGGCAGTCAGCAGTAATACAATTTTTCTAATAAAACTTCACATGCTTATTACATCTTGAATGCTGCTTCATTTCAAACCAGTTTTGTAATCAATTTACATTGACTGAAAAATTTGAAATCATGCACAATGCCTCGTGAAATAGATTATAGTTAATATTCATGTACACAATGTCAGCCTGCCTACACTACATTCATCTAAAATTCTTATATGTACTCATTTCTCGACGACTTTACATTCCGCTTACATAAATTTAGCAATTAAATAATTTAACGTACCGTCTTTATATGCACAAAGAGAGATCAAGTGCCAGAAAAAACAGTGCAGATTGCAGTCGTTACAAAGATATCTGTCAATCAGACCAGATCAATAATTGCTGCGAAAATGTATTTGCAGAGCAGTGCAAACATACGACATGCACAGCATGGAAAATCTGGGGATTGGTGTGAAATTATAAAGTGCATTTTTTGGGTCTAAACATGGTACGTACGCGTCAAAAACATCGTTTTTCAGCATTTCTGACGTAGCTCTATCTTTCTAGAGCATACAAACATAAGAAAATTTCGAAACAAATAAAAAAAGTCGGAACAAATTGAGCAAAATATAGTCAAAAATGAGAATAATGTCGCGAAGCGTCGAAAATTTCGCACTTTTGAACGAATAGATGGCTAAAAACGCTTAAAAAAGCATCTTTTTGACAAATTTTTAGAACTTTCAAAAAATCGCCAGTTCTAAGTAAGAGGTAAGAAAATTCGGGGGGGGGGGGTGGAAAATTTTCTGGGGGTTGAAACCCCTTCAAGATCATGTATGAGTACAAACCAAAATTTATTTCTTCCAATCGCTGTATAAGCATGCTTGAATTTTTGTGTTTTTACATATACTACCTTGACTTTTAATGAGAATCTGAAAGACCCCGAAATCGATAGACCCCAGAATTTAACTTTTGATATTTTCTCAAGACTTCTCCCCATTGGACCACCCAGCATTTTGTCACTGTCCATGCATGTCGGTGACATATGTAACAACAGGTTAACAGCCTTCTTGTCAGAACAGACATTAGCTTAAATGTATATATAACTAGAAATCGCTCTAATCATAACGAAAGAGAAAAGTTACAATAATCTACAAACATAGAAGGTACAACATTAATAAGACAAATTGTAATCCATACATTACGTCAGCATCGAACTTTAAAAAGGCGAACAATTACTTCTTTTGTTCGTGCAATAAACTAAATAATGATCCTCCAGCAATGTATTCCGCAAGAATCGCAAATTGCTAAAGAAAGATTAAGGCTTGAGTAAGCGTAATCGTTAATGCACTTTTATTAATTGAATTTTATCTTATTATTATTATACCAATACCAAAAAAGATTCCAAACAAAAACCCAGAAACGGCGAGTCTTAAGCGATCTTTTGACTCAAAAGTGTCAAATTTTTGCGTTAGGCACCATATACTCACTTTCCGCCTATATTTTGTTCAATTTACTGAAATTTTTCCAATAAAATTTTTTATGTTCTAGAAATGAGAAACGTAAAAAGTAAAATTCTGTTACATATCCATCGTTTTTGAGCCCCAAAAAAAGGCAAAACACAAAAAATTGGTTTCACAATGCCACCTTAAAATCCCCATACAGTGCATCAATAGACAAGAATCCGGCTAATCTCAAAATAAATGTAAGTATGACAAACGCAAACAATATAAGAAGGTACCACACATGTAAGAGGGAAATGGGAGATTCCAAAACCTAAAGTCAAACGTTCCCCATCTCCCCCAAACCTAGAAAAGTATTGACCCCCCATTTTTGGAAAAAATTGAATTTTTCGGCCGTTTTTAGGCGTTTTTTAATCGTTTTTGGCCTAAAATTGGAGGTCATTTATCCCTCCCCCAATTTCGAGCCTTTACACTCATGCAAGGTATGCAGGATCCAAATGCAATGAAATATCATTATCGTTAGCTACGCAAAAAAAAGAAAAAACTTACGCTTGGATCGTCAAGGCAGGCGCCGACAAAATTAATGATGTTTAAATGAGATAAACGGCACAATATTGTCACTTCCCGACAAAACATATCGACATCAGACTTGGGGCCAAACGCAGTAGCTCTATATCTGTTGATTGAAGTTCGAGTTTTGTTTTGATGTGTATTCTATTTTTACTACTGTATGCATGTCTTATTCTTTCAGCTTATATTCTAATATTGTAGTTTACTTTTTTGTTATCAATAGATCCCAGATTTTTACATGGATCCATGTAACTTTTTTGAAGATTGATTTGAAATCTACTCATGGAGAAACGTCTAAAAACGAAGTTCCAGCGTGGCAGGATAAGTTTTAATTCCATGTAATTCCACGTAATCCGGATAAATAGGAAAATTGACACGTACTTAGACATTTTTTTGTATTGATGCGCGTTTTGAACGTTATTTGCTACTTGCCATGTCAAAAATAACGTTGTCTGCATAAGCGTAGTTCAATTGTATGACAATAAAAAAAGATTTCGTAGTTATCGCTTGTTCTCTGAATAAATGTAAAAACTGCGATTTAATTATAAAAATTAACTATAGCCAAGCCGTCAGACAAATAATCCAAATTCGATTAAAAACGTTTTTCTCATATAACTTTAATTTCAGTTAATGTAGAGCGATCTTTTTCACAATACAAAAGAATTCTTAGTGGTATAGGCATCATGGTTTTGCGGTTGAAAACATTGAAAAGTTTAATGTTGTGTGTTCTAATGCGTTTTTGAATGAATAAAATGAATTCTGTCACGCTAGTATGCGTGATTATTGAAAAAATTTCCACGCAATGTTCTACGCAAAATTATATTTTTCCACGTGAAAATCAGGCCTCTGTTATCATCAATATTTCTTAGAGCAAGAACAAACAAACAAATGCATGTAACAATAGCTAAGCTGTTAGAGAACTATAACATCTATCAAAAGGTGCACAGCAAATCTAAGAAATTCTGCACGATCTGAGAGAATTGAAAGTGCAAATTACTAAATAAATAAATAGTAATTTACAATACGTTTTCATTCTTATATATTACTTCAAAAAGTGTTAAAATTTCTCGATTTAAAAATCTCTGTATATTGAAAAAATTTCCTCCATTAAAATTTCTATATTTCTGCATTCCAATGCTTTTGTAGATAAAAATAGTACATGAGCATAACCTTGCAGATAATAATAAATGGCCTAATTTAAGTATGGATTAAAATAAAAAACCTTGGAAATCTAGCCATTTATAATACAAAATGATTCTCCCTTCTATTTGTATTTCAATAGCTACATAATTTAAAATGGCAAAGCCGCATAAAATTTCTTTTTCTTCTAACCACGTCAGTATTGAAAAGCCTAAGCAAGGGTCTTTCACATCCTCAACATTCCTAGTTCTTTCATATTATGAAATAGTCCAGTTAAATTTTTTCAACAAGCTCCATTCGCCACGGATGATTAAAGCAAGAGATTCTCTTTAGTGCAAAACTGAGTAGGTAACGTAGGTAACTTAAAATCGTATATCAACTGTATGTTAAAGTTACCTTTTAACCGCTACTGTTTTTCCTTTGTAAACGCCTCTGTAAACTCGACCAAACGAACCGGATCCAACAGCCTCTTGAAAATCTATGTCGCTTAAAGCCACGTGGAAGGCGCTAGGCAAGGTTGATCGCAGTTGGAGAATTTCCGCCTTTTCTTTCGTTATACTACGAAGCTTGCCCAACGGAGAAGGCAGAGGAACGTACGAACTATCTGCGGATTGAATCATTATCTGACGGTTAGAGATAGAGCGATAAAGTATTGAAGAGCCACACGACATTCAAAAGTAGCTTGATACGAAAAAATTATGAACATCACCCAATCTGGGGAATAACGCACTTTTAACCCTATTTTAGTGTTTCAACGAGTTTTTGAGGTAATTTTGGCCAAAAAACCTCTTCTTTCGCCCCCTCTAGACCAGCTCACTCCTCCCTCGGTCAGCTAAGCTGTACGTCTACATATGGTGCCATACCTAGCACATATGCACGTATTGATCTGAAAAAACGTCGTTGAAACAAGTAGATGGGGATATACATCAAAATTTGTTTGTTTATTGTTTAATATACGTATATGAATTAAATCATTAATTATTACGTACACATGTAGCATTTAGTAAAAGATAAAGCAAGATGTGTGAAATCTGAAAATATGTCTAAATAGGCACCTCCAGAAGAACATCCGCTGCCAACAGAACCATCTATATCCGCACGCTTGTAATGCTTTAATAGCGTGACAATACTATCGTGCCCTTAAATAAAACACTTAAAACGTTCGGAATATTTTAGAAAATAAGCCAGTGAATATTTTTGATTAATTGTCAGGAAAAGGAAAGAAGTTAACAAATCCATCAGTTATAAGAAGCGATGAGGCGAAAAGATGTATTTAAAAAATGGCCATTTTTAAAATCAGGACGAAATCAGACGCACTCTTATTGGAGGAATTGAATAGGTAGTGCTTCGTTCGTATTTTTTGATTGGATAAATTCTTGCATCACAAAAAAAACACAATGTGCACAGATACTTTGTAGCAGCTCAATTTTTCACTTTATCTCCCTTTATTTACAAACAGCTTAGTTCAGAAAGACAGCCACGTAACCAATTTTGTGAGAAAGAATATGCTTTACGAGTCGAATGTGTCAATCATTGCTGTTATATATTAGGAAAACAAATTGTACATGTAAAATTATATAAATTTCCAAAATATTGTGAAATTTCGATGACCTGACAGATTAATGCAAATCAGTTTAAATCGTACGGAATAAAATCGTTCAATAGCTGAAATCTCCTGAAATTCCTCATCAAATTTTACAGCTCACAGAAGGGTTTCTCACAAAGCAAGAACGTATGTTTTAAAACCATAATTTTATTCACTGAGTCATTGAAGTAAACAACGCATATAATCCAAGCAGTCAATCGTTGCACGTGTACTCGTAACAAAAGTTACATAAGTACACACCTCTTTCATATGCCCAAACGATAGGAGTCTGGTCTTCGGGATGAGACAACGTGGAACTATGTGACGAGGCATGACTATTTTCCACGGATTCAAGCTTAATGATTGATCATACTGATTAAATTTTCACTAGTGAGTCTTGAAGCAAAAGAATGAAAAATTTTTGATAAAGTGAAGCACGTATATATTATACAGAACTCGGTTCATACAATTTGTAAAAATGCTAATACGTAAATAAAATCATAAGTTAAAAATCTAGCATTTCATTTAAATTCACGAGCACCATATATTTGACACTCATCTCCAGCCACTGCGTATTATTCGACTCCAGTTACTTTACAATGTGCCTGTACTTATTGCTTTATTTAAAAAATTGTCACTCTGTCTGACTGTTGTGAGTGACACATTCAGCCAAAAAGCTTGACAATCGACACTTTGCCACGAATCAAATAAACTAATTACATAAAAACATGTGATTTGGGACTTCTGGTCGACTATCCAATATCTCATTAATTAGAATTTGAGTGCTGCTGAATTTTCAGGAACAGTGTAACTTTTTGTATCTTTTTCAACGTTTTGCAATCTATTATCAAATTATCTAATTTTTAGTCGAAAATCAAGCGCGAATTCAAAATTAGGAATGAATTAAATTCCTTTCAGCTACAAATTTATCAGAAGCTGCGTCGAACAGTAAGTTGCCTGCAAAATTCTGTGAAACTACTGCTATAAACTATAAATAGATATTTATTAGTACATGGAAAAAGTATTTTTTAACAATAAATCTTTACTATTACATTAGGTCGCGCTGCTAGGAATTTTATAGTATTTATTGTGAACTAAATGACTGCAAAAATTATGGACTTCCCCGATATACTGAGCCCTTAATATATTCATTCGAGTTTAAAAATAAAGAATGAAAGCGTACATATTTGGTAAGAAATCGTCACCTACTAGGGATGTTCCGATTCCAGGTTTTTTAAAAAATTCGCTTCCGGTTCTTGAAAAACAAGAACTTCGGTTCCGGTTTCGGTTCCGGTTCTTGCGTAACCTGGAACCGCCGGTTCCGGTTCTTCAACTAGAGAACCGTCGGTTTCGGTTCTCGGTTCCTGTGTTAAAGTATGTACGCTCTTGAAAGCCTGACTTCACGGGAACATATGACAATATAATCGAAAGATAAATTATTCAGAAAGTCGTTTCAATCTGGCAACTGCACGTTTAAACAAGTTTTACGTCGAGTTGACAATTTACATATAAATCACTGAATATTATCTATGTGTTTCTTAAATAGAATATTATATCATGGCTGGCTTTGTCTGTACAATCTTTCATTCAGTTGAACACTATGTTTCCACTGTTCTTTGCTTATTAGAATTCGTAAATTGGTGTATTTTTTTATGCCAAAACCATCTGCCGTCATCATTTGTTATGATAAGTGTGATATTTATACGTTATTCACCCTTTCATACTTTTTAAGGCTCAGTAGCATATTTTTAGAATGTTCAATTTTGATCTGTGAACTTTTGGGTAATAAAAGATTGAATCACTGCTTCATGTCTTCACTGAATTTAATGAAGTTCGATTTTTAACTCTATTTTTAAAAATCGATAACCGACTCCAAAAAGATCGGTTCCGGTTCCGGTTCTTAGAAAACCAAGAAATCGGTTCCGGTTCTTAGAAAATCTAAAAATCGGTTCTCGGTTCCGGTTCCAGTTCCAAAAAAATGGTCGGTTCCAGCCGGTTCCGGTTAACTGGCACATCCCTATCACCTACCATAACATTTGGCCGCGCTGTTATTGACGCGTCTGCACCATGGTCGAGTAGAAATTGAACCAGCCTGATATGACCGTGGTAACACGCGCTATGCAAAGCTACAATTACAGGAAATAAATGAATGTGTGGAAAACCATCTTTTTACCACAAATATGGGTATATAAATATATGGAACAAGTTGAATAATGAAAAGATAGAAAAGGAGACAATGAGGTAGGCTTAAGTGGCATAAAATACCTAAATATATTTGTAGTAGCATAAAAAGTACGAAGTTTGCTTCACGCTTGAGATCTCATTTCGTTAGCCGCATCCAATAGCGTCTAACAGACAAACAAAAATGAATAATCTATATAGTTTTCTAGTTTAGATTACAAAACCTTTGCATATGCGCATGCATACAAGAAAGTATAGAACGATACAACTTCACTCCAATCGAAAATTTTAAACATTGTTCTAACATTTTTAAGCTTCAATAATTAAAAAGAAATATCTTGACCGCTTTTTTCTACTCTATGCAGCCGAAAAAGATGAATGTGTACACACATAAAGTCCGAAGACTAACCTGTATGGCCATCTTGACCCTGACAATTTATATCCACGCCAGGCTGCTTCAATAAATAGCTAACCAATTCTATGCTTTTACCGTATGTAGCTGCACTGAATCAAAATATGAGTCATAAAAAATAGCTTGAACGAATTATTGAAAGCATTCGGATCGGGAGTTGTTTATCTAGTTGAGTCGACTTTGTTTTTAGAATTTAATTTCGAGATATATTGGTCAAAATCATTTACGATTCCTCAAGCTATTGAAGCCCTACTCATGGAAGTAAGCGTACTTTTTGAAAATTGAAAAAGATGTATGAACTTCTAAAGAAAGTTGAAAAAATCGGCAAAACAAGATGACTAACTTCGCCTAATTTTGAAGTGAATGCTATGCCAACTGACTCTTAGGAAACGCATATGGTGGCCAAAAATGGCAAAGAAAACCTAAAAATGACCAAAACGCAAGTTTGTGTCTCAAATCGGGAATTAGGATAAAAAATTTCTAATTTAAAGGGGGGTGATCGACTATGGTCGAGGGATCACTTATTTCCCCTGATATGTACATGTATGATGCATATCCATTGACTATGGATTATGTGCATTTTGAATGCTTTTTTACCATATTTTCTTACAGAATATTAAATTAAGGCTGGAAATAAATAAGTAGCCCTTTAGATCTATCTACGATGTTGAATACACATGCACGTATAAAAAAGATTTTATTACCAATGAAGCGGCGTTTCCGAAAACACATTTTCCTTATTCAAGCTATCTAGACCAGTTCGGTGAATCAACTGTTTAGCCATTTCCAATTTTCCACCATAGCATGCAACATGCAAACCACAATACTTAACTGCATATAACATTATGAGAAAACATAAGAAAAAGCGAGAAACAACTGCAAGGACAATAAAAAAACAAAGGATGTATAATATTGACTCACGATAAAGGTAAAAGACTGACAAGCTTTCGTGAAACTATTTCATAAACCAGATTTCGTATCACGAACGTGACATCTATGTGTGTAGGATTAAGAATAATCCTTTCATTTCTCCTTATAAACTAATATAGAGACAATCCAATTAGGACGATTATCCCCCAGCCATCACTGCTCACAAACCCTTAACAAAGTCTCTGACAATATCCAGGCACGTATAGCTGGCTTTCTGAATTTGATAGAGACTAAAATTTTGAAGTCAGATACCTCAACAACTACTTGCAGAATGACAACAATAATAATTTTGAGCGTTTATCAGCGAGCTCACGTATTGGAGAAGAAAAAATTTAGAAGGAAATTATAAAATTTAAGCTGATTTCAATCATAATCAAAAAGTATGCTGTATAAAATGACAACACAAATGAGTACTCATTATTACATCGAAATTTGATCCAGCTAAAAAATTGTTTAACTAGCTTTATACTCAATTAGGTAGAGAATAGCAATACGAAAAATAAAATATCATCTGTATGTCCTTTTGTTCAGTCGCTGTTTTATCATGTATTCGCGTTTTACCGAATTTCGTGTATTTTTCTGGACAATAAATATTTTCTTGTCTCTTCTTGTCTTACATTCATTATGCTTCGTCAAATTTGGGCTGTTTGAAAGAAAAGAGTTATAAAAAACAAGAAATTCTGCACTACGTGCCCAAAAATTTTGACCTTATTGCCTCGAAAGCAAGCTAACATCTATTTTGGCGGCCTTTCAAGTGCGCTTCAAGAATTTTCAATTTTTTCCTGTGGGATCCTTGTTAAAATTACTCGTACTTCAGAAATTGGGGGACTAGTGTCACTATCACCACAGGTTAAAGTGCCTGACAATACATTGCCTTTTAGAAGTTTAGGACAGTATAGAGAATGAACATTTAAAATGGTCAGGAAAATCAAGCAATGTTGCTTCTTTTTGGTGATACAGCAATCCAACGCGTCATACATTGGCTCAAATTTTTGTATAGCCCGCCATTCTTCTATTTCAAAGCAAAAAATGCAAAAAAGAGCCTAAGAAATCAGAAAAGCAAGTGGTTGCCTCAAAAAGACGAGAAGGCAGACATGTAACAAGGGGTGGGGGATCTCCCACGCCCAAAGTTGGTTGTCCCCCATCCCGCCAAAGTCAGAAAATTTTTGACCCCTCCCCCGATTTCTCGAAATATCTGCGATTTTTTAACGTTTTTGGGTGTTTTTTTGGCCATTTTTGGTCAACAATTTGAGTTCATTTACCCCTCCCCCTAAAAATGGCCCGGGACCCCCTACCAAAATTCCGAAATGTTACATGTATGCAGGGGTACAAAATCGCAATTTCTGCGAAAAGGATAGTGAACGGTTGAGTTGATCCTTCATTAAGACACGCAATCTACTTCGATGATCTTTACTGTTTAGTTTATCCAATCAAACTTTATTTTTTTCCTCTATTGTGTACCATTACTGGCCGTACTATGGAGCTAATGCACAAATCAAAGTCGGGAACGAAAAGAAAACCACAAAAGTCTGCCTGACAATTGCGCTAAAGGCGTAGAATAAATCTAGTATGTTACAAGTCTATGCACATCAGAAATGCTAAGTACAAAGAAAGCAAAAATTTGGTCGCGAAGTATCAAAATATACCGAAATTGGGCGTAAATTCCGATAAAAATTACCACTCGCCTACTGCACAAAGAGTTCTTAATCCTTTAGGGAAAATGAATAGGCAAAACGAGGATGATATAATGAAGTGTCGCAAATTTTTGGTGCAAGTAAAATGCAAGGTTATGATGTTTGTCTGCGCTAAGCCCCCAAAATAAATGTATTAAGACTCATTTTAATACAAACTCGACCTCTCACGCCCAAAAACTGTGCTTGCCTCGGCATTTCTCCAACGTTCAACTTTCTGCTCTAGCGCGACGTTCCATGATATGTAAACCTCAGGGACATATGTAGGTGCGCGAGGTTTAACTTTTCGGGAGGGGTGAAAATCAAAAATTGAAATAGCTAAGTGTTTTATAAAAAACGACTCTACAGCTAAAAAGATTCGCTTTATCACCGTCGTTTTCGAGCATTTGTAGCAAAGCCGTAGCTTTTTGAACGCACACACATAGCTATATATATAGCCTTTTTAAACTAATAATAGCTTTAGCTCCTCTTGAAGTCGGAAAAATAGGGTTATAAACCCTTTTGAAACTCCGAAAAAAGGCTATATAGCATTTCTCAGCTTACACTATGTGATTCTGATTCTAAAAACGGCTAGTATATGGTTAGTTTTCTGAGCCCAAAAAGGCTATATGGCCATGTTTTTCGACCTAAATGGCCATGTAGCCAGACCGTATCCAGGATCTGACCAAGGGGGACCCAACATAAATTGGTCTGTATTTCGGAAAATTCGTCGGAATGACTCGCAAAAAACCGCGTTTTTCTCGACATGCTCTTTCCATTAAGATCATAGAATTCATACTTTATATCAGAAAAAATTTTTCCAAACTTAAAAAGCTATAAAAAGTGTCATTTTTTGGTCGCGCTAGAGCCAAAATGATGGAAAATACTTCATCGCTGACAATTTGAAGATTTTACGCCAAAGGCACTCAATTTTTCGATCTTTCCGTGCATTATCTTACCTTCCGAACTTTTTTCCGGCCAAGGGAGGGGCGGCCCCTCCCCCGCCCCCTTAAATATGGCCCTGCACGTAGCTATCAACTTTTCAAAGCTCATGAAGAGTAAAACCCCTCACCCCATGCCCATGTATGCTCCAGGATATTTTTTAAATACAATAACTAGCTAATTTTAGTCAAAATAATGAATGTAACGTGTCTAAAATTGATACTATGTATATACATAGATTCTGCATTCTAGAAATAAGAGTGCATAAGACTTACACATGCAAAGGAGTGTCTTCGTATATATTGGCTTCATGAGCTTGTACGTTATACTGCGATTCCAGTAAAATGCCTAATAACGAAGCGTGTCCGCCTCTACAGCAAAAATGCAGCACTCCATTGCCCTCATCATCTTTGAATTTGGCTAAAAATTAGAAAAATACAAAATAGCGGCAAAGCGACTAGTATTTTTCAAATGCATTTAAGGTTCTTAGAAGCATAGTTTCCCAAGGTAGAAAGTTAAGGGGGGTGAAATCCTAAAATTTAGGACCACTAAATTTAGAGCATAGCCTTTTTTGCAGGTCAAATATGAAAAATGGCTAAAACATCCTATATAGCATGTTTTAATGTGAAAAACTGCATTTTTAACTACTTTTTGTACCATTCTGACTAGTTTCGTCACTGTAAGTAAAAAATATTAGAATTCATCGAAAATTTTGACTTTTCAGATCATTTTAAGTCCATTCTAGGTATTTTATGGGTACAAAAAACAGAAATGTATTAGTCGGCGCGAAGCGCCGGAAAAATTTTAACATCTTCGCTGCTTTTGTACCCAAAAATCATGCAGAAAATGTTTGATAGCTCAAAATCGTCCGACAGTGATTCAAGTCTCGGACCCTGAGGTGGGGGTAATACCCAACCTCACCCCCCCCTATGGGAATGTGTGCTAGAAGCATTCATTTTATGTGTACAGGCCCGTGTAAAGGTGGCGAGGGGCAAGGGGGCAGTTGCTCCCCTCAAAACCAAAACATTTTTTGTTTCTCACAAAAGTCCCTCAATGAAAGAAATAAAAAAATTGTCGAAGTGCATTTAAATGGTCGCCAAAACAGGTTTTTTGCGTACTTTTGCAAAATTTAGAGACGCTTCGCGCCGGATAATTTTTTCAATATAGCTTTTGTCTCTTAAATCGTTTGAATTTCAGTTAGACACGCAGAAAATGTCAAATTTTCCCGGCATGAAAAAAAGCCATTTTCCAATTTTTGAATGTTGAAGGGTGCGTTTTGCACACATTAGCTTCCATTAATTACAAGAAAATCACATAGCGTTAAGTTGAGAAAAGTAGGTCAAAGCATGAGAGGCGAATCCACGACTCATCCTTGCTTGGCTGGCCTCGTCATTTTCCTCATTTAGGGTTGTGTGATTTTCCTTCGCGGGTTTGTTAAATGCAAAGCATACACAACGTGCCCATTAAACATACAGTAATTGAAAAATCACATTATTTCACGTCTTTATTAGGGTTACTGTCAAAATTCATCTAAAAGTCTTGCCTGAATATTGCTTCTTTTATTTAAAGTTTCGGGAAACAGTAGTGATCGTATAGAAGTGTATTTCTCACGAAACATAAAATTTGACTCAGTAAAAGTTTGCGAGATAAAATTTTTATGTTTGATTCATAATATGGTCAAGTTTGATGTTATTTGATAAAAAAACTATTGAAAAACAAAGTATGGAATAGATACGCGCGCCACCGTGTAATTAAGATGGATTAATTTTCTACTTTGCAACTTAGTACGCAACAGATTAATGTACAATGGTTCACACAGCAAAAAAGGTTCTTACGATCTGCGCCAGCATCCAGAAGAGCCTTCACAACTCCAAAATAACCTTTCGAGCAAGCCAAATGTATAGGCCGATCGTGCACCCCAGCAGCCTGGTTAGGGTCAGCCTTGGAAGTCAGCAAACACCTGACAGCCTAAAAAACTCGGGAAACATTTAAGCACCTTTTCAAACGGATTACGAATAAAAAATTAAGGCTTAAGAGATTAGTGTTAGAATTATTTATTTTGAACAAAGGAGCCTAGCTAAATTTTTTATTCGACGCATAAAGTTATAGATACGGCTATAACTCAATAGGACGTCTTTCTTTAAGTCTTGAAAAGCTTCTGATGAACATTTTTTGATGAAAGAGCTTTCCAAGCTAAGTTATTCTGCCTTTCACATTGGTTTTTTATAAAAGGAAAGCCATGCAATGTTTAATGGTTTAGATCGATTAAATATTAAGCCTTAAATAAATCTTCAATTTTACTGGATTGTTCGATAACAGAAAAGACTAAAATCGCATGTTTAACGCTTAATTTTTTATACACAATTACTCAAAATGCGACATCTGTCTTATATTGGGTAGCGAATGGGGCAAAATTGTGTGCACAATATGAAATTTTTTGTTTAAGGCGCAATGGTTCGACGTACAATTTTTGCGCGTCTTTTTATCGGACAAGATGTGAAAATTTAAAATTTTTCAAAATTCAAGTTTTAATTGACCTAAAGTATTAAAAACTGTCAAAAAGCTCGAGTCTAACGAAAAACCAATTAATTATTCTCGTTTTATAATAAATAAATCAAATATGAAAGATAAAATTAATGCAGCTTGGAAAAATTTAAGCTTTAAAAATAACATCGTATTGACTTATACGTAACAGTCAATAACTTACGGCACAAAGCATTTCTAGTCCATAATCGATTTAAGTTAGAAATGAGGAATTCTAACCTTTCATGAGCAACTGTTCTTTAGGAATATAGTAGGAATCAATATATCAAAGTGAGAACTTACCGAGGAGGAATTTAGGAAAAACATATGCATTGCTAAAAAAGGTGTATTGCAAAAAATAAAACACAGATGAGAAAAATTATGTCGTGAAACAAAATAGGCGAAGTGAGCGTAAGGAATGCAGACTGAAAACAATAATAATATAATTACGATTATACTTAAGATTACGACAGAAAAGATCAAAAGCATTAAAGGTTAAAGGTCAATCGGCGTCCGATCCTTAATAGGTCTACTGTGAAATTAAAAAGATAGAAACGATTAATTTCTAGATGACGTATTACCTTCTCGTGACCAAAGTAGCAGGCAACATGCAAAGGCGTGTATTTGACCCAGTCCTGAGCATTCACGTGTGCACCACTGGCAATCAATTTCTCGATTAACTAAACAAATACGTACATAAGCCTTAAGCTTTAGGGTTGCAACGGGTACCGAACCCATTATCACCCGATCTTTTTTGAACTAGGCCCGGACCCGATATTGAAATTTGACAGACTAAGTTGATATACAACGAAACTTAGAGAAATTACTCAATTTGCTGCTGAAGAACTGTTTAAAACATCAAATGACAAAGTCACTCAAAAAAATGATTTAACGCTCAGCAAAATATTTAAGGATGGTGCCCTGCTTTTTATACACCAAAAATTCCGTATAAATTGCAAAAAACATAAGGTTAGGGATTCCGTACAGTAAGTTATTGACTAAGTGAATTTTCTTTGGTCACGCCGTATTGAGTGTGTGAATAGTATTTAGCGGAAATAAGTTACTTCAGCATGGCCACACATCGCAGCGATATGCAGGGAACTCATATTTTGTGCACCAACTGCATTTATTTCGTAGGCTTTCGTTTTGAGTAATAATTCCATGGTAGCGAGATCACCCTAAACGACAGAGCTACATATTGATTTGTCTTCATGCAAAAA
Source organism: Mermis nigrescens (assembly GCA_036768485.1). NCBI lineage: Eukaryota > Metazoa > Nematoda > Enoplea > Mermithida > Mermithidae > Mermis > Mermis nigrescens. The sequence goes on from JAVLUZ010000056.1 coordinate 1,680,383, forward strand.
GGATATACATGCAGAAATATAAGTTGATCAAGTATGACACTATCAGTGTTCTTGGAGGTTTGCCCCCCCAGAATGGATACTGACCCCCGCAAAAATGCTTGCGACCTCCCCAGAACTGCCGATCTTTCGAAAGATCGTAGAGTGCTTTTTAAGCATTTTTAGTCAAATTTTGACTCGAAAGTATCCGATATTCGGCGCTTCCCGCCATTACTTAGTATTTTTATTTTAAAGCCTTGACGTTACAGATGATGAGTCTCAAAAGTTAATGAGCAAAGCCATGTTACTAGTTTGTGATCAGAAAGCATAGAACCTGTTTGGAAGAAATATTTTTGGCACAAGCAAACTGTTTCAGGAGTTATTTGTGCTACTCATATCTGAAAAAATAGTAAAAATAAGCTCAAAATCAAACTTATACGCCGATATTCAGAAATGTTCGATTTTTCCGCAAAATCGATTCTTTAGTACAGTAAACAATCTGCTGAACATGAAATTTTGTTCTTTGCAGCAGATTAATCTTTTTGTCTAGGTATTAGTATTAGCAGAGCAGCCTTGCTAAACTATTCAAACAAATTTTAATGGTCGTGATAGAATCATATAAGACAATTAGCTCACCTTAGAAGAAATCAACGTTTCAAGTCTGTTTTGAAGTAAACTTTTGAATTTGCTCTGTAATACCGGCTACATACTTAAAGCACTGACGAAGTATTTTCGGAATAAGGATGGCAATATGCATAGGTGCACGAGTAGTCTAAACGTACAAGTTTCGTTATCTTAGCGAAAAATTGAAGTTAGACAATAATTATTATTACAAAAATAGATGCGTGCCCCTTTGTTCCTGAACACACCCTACGAATAGACGGGAGCAAATCGTTTGGCAGAACATGCGACAATTAAAACGTTCTTTTAATCCGTCAACGTAACAAATGCACTGATGCGCATGTATTTACCTTGTAAGCTATTAAATGCATCAGGTTAAAGCCATTCTTGCTGACTTCCCCAGAAAAAGCGAAAAAGTTGGTTGAACCTTGAGTATTAAGTTTCTCTTCGTTCAGGCGAACATCTTCAATAAGCTTCGATCGAAGCATAGCGTAACCTTCGCTTATTTTCTTCTTAAGCTCATCTAAATATTGAGAATCATCTGATGTCACCATCAGAATTCTGGAGGGGGCTACAAACAAAAAAGTGTCATAAAGTGCCTTTTGGGCTCAAAAACCATGGATGCGCATCAAAAACATCATTTTTAGCTTATCTGGCGATGTCTTATCTTTTCAGAGCATAAAAACATAAAAAATTTGATTAAATCTGAAAAATATCGTCAAAAATCAGTATTTAAGTTTGACTCTTTTGAGAAAGCAGGTAGTTAAAAAACGAAAGCAGCACTTTTTTTGGATTATTTCTGAAAAAATCACAAATTCTAGCCTCTGGAAGGAGGAGAGTCAAAATATTTTTGTGGGTTGAAAAACTTTTGCATGGCAGTAGTTAAAAAATCGCTATTTTGCGCTTTTTTCTAGCATTTTAAAGCACAGTGATTAAACCTAAATACATGCAAGACCGTATTTAGAGGCGGGTGGCGGTCGCCCCTCCCTATTTCGTCAAAAAAAGTTTATAGGGAAGCGATAAATGCGCGAAGCGTCGGAAACTAGTTGCACTTTAATTTTAAAATACTAATAAGAGATAATTTATGTTCCATTGTCGCACAGAATAGTCAGCAGCACACTTAAAACTAAAACTTCAAAATTGAAACATGCCTATATTTGCAGCAGTGTTTTTTTATTTGTACTCGGCAAAGATTTTTCCCGATGTACAAAGACTTTTCGGGACCGTCTTTGTACATGTACAAAGATTTTTGGGAAGACAAAAATTGCAAAAAAGTCTAGAATTCGAAAAATTTCGGCGCTTCGCGCCGAAATGAGTAATTGTGTGTTCTATACAGTGATCGGACCGAGGCCGAGGCCTCGGCCTCGGCCTCGACAAGCCTCGGCGTTTTTTGGAGCCTCGGCCTCGGCGCCGAGGGCGAAGCTTCAAAGTGCCGAGGCGCCGAGGGTTAAAATCAAATTTGAATAAGTTTAATATATCCGTTGAATATTAAATATTTAGAATGCATCTGCAGTACACAGGCTATTATTTACCAATAGCCTTTTCTTATGGTTTGAGTCGCGTACCCAGTTACACCACTGCCAATGTATTATTCATGTGATGACTAAGTTTTAATTCTCATGCTCGCTACATGGATCGGAAACACACATTTCCATAGGGGGAGGGGGTGAGGGAGGGTTATTACCCCCCTGTCAGGGTACAAGACTCATGTCACTGTCAGACGATTTTTGGTGAAAACCTTTTGAATATTTTTGAACTTAATTTTTACAATGGCAAAAGTGCAGCTAACTATTAGAATTTCACGAAGTGATACAGTATTTTTGAATGTAAGCAAGAGTAAATAGACAAACTATCACTATGAAACATGCATGTAACGGCTCAAAATTTTCGGGAGGGACTCCTCGGCATACATGTAACGGCTAGAAATTTCGGGTAGGGGTCCCTGGCCATTTTTAGAAGGAGGGGGATTAGCGACTCTAATTCTATGTCAAAAATGGCAAAAGCACCTAAAAATAGCCAACAAAGCGCAAATTTTCGCCAAAAATGGGGAGGGTAGGTCAAAATTTTCTGATGTTGGAGGGAAGGGTGTTTGGGAGGACGTCCAACCCTGGGTGGTTGGGGAATTCCCCAAAGCCCCTCTGTTACACGTATGGTTTTCGGCCATTTTTATAGGAGAGGGGGTAAATGATCACGAGTTTTCGGCCGAAAATCGCAAAAACGCACCTAAAAATGGCCAATAAATGCAGGTTTTGCCAAAAATCAATTTCGGCTCGTGCATTTTTTTGGAGCCATTTTTATACAATGTTAAACTACTTTCTTGGACAAAGTGATATTAATTATATCGTTTTTCAGTATTTTTTAGGAAATTTCAAAAATTTTCGGCGCTTCGCGCAAAATATCGCTAATATAATGTATTTAGATTGAAGCAGGGGCAATAAACACTCAAAAATCAATTTTTGTATAATCTAGGCATCTTTATGCAGATTTAAATATCTTTTGTGCGTATCTATTCATACTGTTTTTAAAAATTTTATGCAAAATAACTACTATTTAATAACTTTGCACTTTTTTGCCGTTCAAAGATAAAATTGACTAATTTATCCAGATGTTGCATTGAATTTCTAAGCACAGTAGTGCTTATTACAAGATCTAATTGGCATATCACAATATCTGTAATATTTCTGATTGTGCAGTACAAGTTGTTTTAGCTTTCTCAGTCGAGTTTTATGTGTAAATTTCATCAAAAGCTCATGAACTAATATTATCAACTAAATTCAGGCCGAATTATCACATTCAGGGCCACGATTTTTGTATTCGGCAAAGATTTTTCATAATGTACAGAGACTTTTCAAAGAATGTAAAGTAAAATAAATAAAATAAACTTTACAAAGACTTTCCGTCTTTGTACATGCACAAAGATTTTTGGAGAGACAAAAACTGTAAAAAGGTGTAAAATTCCAGAAATTTATCGGCGCATCAGTAATTGTCTGTCCTATATATCTTTAAAATAGTAGAATTTGCATTTAGAATGGGAAAATGTCAAATATTCAGAAACCCAGGAATTAGCTAAGATATTTACGCTACCAAAGGTCGAAAAACCCTGTTCTATCACACTAAATCGCTACTATACCATACTATAATAGTACACAAAAATTTGCATGTACAAAATGTTGAAAGACTTTTGGATACCATCTTTGTACATTTAAAAAGGTATCTTGCACAAAAAAACACTGTTTACATAGGACTGCATGCCGGTTGCAGGTCACACACTGGCAGTATGTAAAAATGTGTATGTTTAAAAATATATTAATATAAAATATCTACAAAAATTTGTTCGCTCAAACAAAGACATTACTCAATTTACTGGTCCCCCATGTTGGGTTTTCACCCTTCCCTCAACTCTGGACCTTGGGAAACTATGATCGGAAAGTACAGTGCAGTTTCCGTCATATTACCTACTAAATCAGAATTGGATGACTGAAAAAGCATGTTTAAACATGCATTACTGCAAAAGCGAGCACAACAATGGCTACAGTTCTGTCTTTACTTAGCTTATTTCGTTTTTTCCTTTATTTCTTCGACACTGTTTTCTTATTTATAGTGATTAAAGTTTTTAAGTGCTTGTTCAGCCATATTTTTATTAACTTTTCCAAGTCTTCAACGGCAACTTGTTAAATTAAGTATGCTTTCATGCTGCTGACTTTATTCAATAAATCCTTCACTACATTTAATCTACTATTATTGAAAATAAGAATGAATTGTTTGACATTCGTTAAAGTGCTTAATATTACGATTATTCTCTAGCTCATGTGCATACAAAATATTCTAAGAGTACTATTTATGGGTATAGGTATACAAGCTTGACCCTCGGCATTACCCTCGGCCTCGGCCTCGGCCGAGGCAAGGATTTTAAGTCGCCTCGGCCTCGGCCGAGGCCGAGGGTCCAAAAAGTACCCTCGGTCCGATCACTGGTTCTATATATCTTTATAATGGCAGAAATTGCATTTCAAAAGTAAAAATGTCAAATTTTTGGCGCTTCGCGCCGGTTTAAGACGATTCTTAGTGATTTTTGCCCTTAGAGACCCAGAAATTAGCTACAACACACTATGAAAAGTCGAAGAACTCTGTTTTTACCACACTAAAATCGCTGCTGTACCATATTATAGTACCCAAAAATTTTGTGTGTACAAAATGTACAAAGATTTTTAGGAGGACAAAACTGTAAAAATGTGTAAAATTCCCAAAATTTTCGGCGCTTCGCGCCGAACTGATAAATTGTTTGTCCTATATATCTTTAAAATGGCAGAATTTGCATTTAGAATGGAAAAATGTCATCATTTTTCGGCGCTTCGCGGCGTTTTCAGATAATTTTTAGTAATTTTCGGCGTCAGAAACCCATAAATTAGCTAAAATACACTATCAAAGATCGGAAACCCTGTTTTACCACACTAAAATCGCTACTGTACTATATTATAGTACACAAAAATTTGCATGTACAAAATGTGCAAAGACTTTTGGGGACCATCTTTGTACATGTACAAACGGACCTTGTACAAAAAAACACTGATTTGCAGTGTCAATCATCAATTCATTCATTAATCAATAAAAAGGCTAAAACGCAGTTTTACTTCTGATCAGTATATTGAAAACATGAAAAAACAGAATAAACATCACCTTACCTACGCCAATGTACAAACTGTGTAATTCGAGATAACCATGAAGAAAAAATATTCACCTGCGCAGCAGCAGGCAGGCCTGGATTTATAGTTTCCCATTCGTCCACTCAAAAACCAACGGAAGGCCCAATACAACTCACCGTCCAAAGGCACATATTCAGTCGGCTAAACTGTGTTCCTCAGCTTAGCTGAGTTAGATTTATTGGTTAATGTAGAATCGCAGAGTAAATTGTATGAGCACAAATTTTTCAAACTTTATAGAATAATGTACTCCATCGGCTATTACATTACATACACTCACATATGAAGTACGCAGTTGAGTACTGTAATAATCTGCTTAATCTGAAAATTAGGGCGTCACATGAAACAAAACGAAAATAACATACAAGTAACCATACGTGCAAGAGGAGGTGAAGGGATTGCCCACTTAAAGTTGGTCGTTCCCCCATCCCCCAGAGCCAGGAAGTTTTTGACCCAGGGGTGTGAATGACCTCAATTTTTGGCCAAAAACGGTCAAAAATCGCCTAAAAACAGCCAAATAAGGTAATTTTTTTTCCAAAATGGGGTAGAGGAGTCAAAAATTAAGGCTGAGGTCCGCCGATGCAGTGTTTACTTTTATTTCTAGAAAAAAATTAAATATGATTTCTGGGTTTAAGATTAAAAAACTATTTTGACGCTAAATTTCAGTTTCGCGGCCGTTTATGATGTTTGCCTTGTCATGACCAGGGTTGGCAAGGCTGGGATTGTTGAATCTGAGTTTTTTGGGTTTTTGGGTTTTTTTGGATATTTCATCCACAGGCTACCAATTTTTTAAATACGAGCCTTATATGGCATCCCTATTCCCTAATATTTTTTCTGAGGGCCAGTGCATTTTTTGATTAAAATCTGGTAATGTTTGAGCATTGAAGAGGAGGATACATACATATATGTGGCAGTGGCAGTCGCGATGAACGATCGATTTTGTTGTTGGGGGTATTAGCTGAATAAAGTTGTTTCTCTGTTTGTTTCGTGTCTTGCAGCTCTTGGAAGTATTCCCAGCTAATGTATGTAGCTCTGGTTGTCATTTCCATAAAAAAACCCAATAAAAACCCTATAAAACTATGAAAAACCCAAAATTCAAAATTTTCAAATTTGGGTTTTTTCCATCCCTGGGAGACTCGGTGAAAGCTGTTCTGAATCCCCGGATTTTTTGGGGTCGGGTTGGACAGACCCCTGACATGTGCGTGTAACGTGTTGGACCTGCGGGTTGACTGAGCATCTGACTCTTGCGGGTCACAAATGCCAAACATAATTTTCATCCCTAGTATGAATTATTATCGCATCTTGTTTTCTTCTACTTCATCTCTTCACGGCACAGTAGATAATCTAAAAGTTTAATTTAACAGGAAGTAAGACATGTGAATCATGGTAGTAAGTATAATATAAATAACCTTCGTCTCGTAGGTATGAATGCGAAGCGCAGCTTCTATAAAAAATCCAAAGTGCACGATACCAATATTAGACAGAGAAATGCTTTAATGATCCTAAATTATGAAACACCTGTCACAATCATGCACTATGCACCACCGGTAATACACTGTGGCACAGTGATGAAGTTTCTTGAAATGTAGGTACATAGGGTACCACACCATAGAATCTATGGACAAACTATTTAGAAAAGATTATATATAGTGCGCGCACTTATCTTGCTACATATTTATGGAAAACAAAAAGTATAAATTACTGAAAATTGAAAACTTCGACCTAAATTCTATGCAAGAAAAGATACAAAGCCAAACAGTTAGACTTTTCCCGCGAAACCAGCAGTTCTGTTCAATGGCGAATTGATATAGGCACCTCATTCACTGCAAAGGAATTTACTTTTAAATTCTACAACTGAAAGCAAATACTAACACGATCGCAATGTATTATGTGCACAAACAATGGAAATTGGACATATATTCATACTGTAAATACCACCACAGATCAGTTTTATTTACACCAAATCAAGCTTATTAACATAAGGCAATTTTCGCAAGTAGTTTTGGCCCAAGGCAAATGAGCAGAGATCAATGACACCTTCGTTGCGGACAAAAGCGTTCAGTTCATTAATGTAGTGTAGTTTTGGAGGTTCACGGCTATTATGACCAAGCGGAACCTAAAGGTTAAGGACTATAAAAAGGTGCGCGAAACAAGAAAGACGTACACTATACCATCTTATACGAGCGCTTTAAAACTGCATCCATGTCAACAACTCCAAGCTTCCTATGTTTCTTTTGCACCGTGATCAAGGCCGCTTTCTGAAATCAAAATAGTTCACACCTAATGTTCGAATGGAGTTATACAATCCATTTTACGTACATTTGCTTTTTACTATGCCACAATGACAATGATTGAAGTACTTATGTCAATCGTCTAAAAAAGGAATTAAACTTAATGACAAACTGTACATATGTGTATATGTAGGCAACAATCCGTTTTATTACCTGAACAAAATTTTTTTACACTTACGCTGTATGAAACGATTCCATAGCTATGCACGTACCTACCTATATAATGTATATTTTTCTTATACGCATTTGTCTCTGAAGTGAAAACTGTCCCATGAATGTTTCATGACACAAAGTAAGTACAATATAAATAGAATTCATGACAAATATCAGATTAAGCAAAATTTTCAACTCATAAAACAGACCAAACTCCTTTGATCTGCCTTCGCATGATCAATCTAATTTTGATTAGATTTCAAACGTATTAATCAATAACGAACTGTAGTAAGTAAATTACTTTGAAACAAAACCAAAATACTACATACGTGTGCAAGTTGCCTCAGGCGAAAATTCAGGTCATTGATCAATATGCACAGTGCCTCATCGGTGATCATTGATCCATACGCAACGCCAGTAGATTCTACAAACACTTTAGCACTTTCAAGACTTATACCATCATAAACGTCTTTTGTCGATTCTTCGGCCATATTAAATCCGGCTATGAATCAGCTAAAATTCACCGCACGTTAATTAACTAGTATAATAAATTATCAGTGAAATGCAATAACATAAATGCCAAATGAATATTACAATTCAAAAGTTCGATTTAAGAAAACAAGACAAGTGATCACTTTGCGCTCAAATGCCTCATTAGTAGTGAAATCAACCTTACGTAGATTTACTTAAAAATACCTCAATTTGTGAGAATATTTCAATAGATTTTTCTTAATTTTGAAATTTCACTGATCTGTTATGTATACACTTGTACGAGTAGACATAGTAGATAGCACAAGCAAATGTACTTTTGTAATCAAAGTCCAGTATAACTTAATTAGTAAAAGCATTTTACATAGTGCTTGTAAAATTGATAAAAAGATTAAAAAGTAAACTTCCTGCAAATGACAGAAGTTCTGGTCAGATCTAAATAAATTCCATACCCGCGAACAGGCAAGTAGCTGGCCAGCTGAATTTGTGGGGACTAATATTGTCAGAGCTACTAATAGAAAGGCAAGAATAATGGTGTTTTTGACTCATACATGTACAGCATGGAAATTCTAGGGGGAGAAGTCAGGCCCAAAAAATTTATGAAAAGTGCACTTTTAAGCTAAAAAACGAATGCTACACCTCAAAAACCCTTTTTTTTGACGTTTCCGTCAATGCTTGTTCTTTCTAGAACATAAAAACGTTTAAAAAATCTGAAATGAGTAAATTGAACAAAATATAGTCAAAAAATGTGTACATGGCGCGAAGCGTCGAAAATTTGAGATTTTTAGCCAAAAATGCTCAAGAGGGCACACTTTTGCAACTTTTACCAACTTAAACGAAAAATCGACAATTCTGGTGGGATAACACGTCTGCTCGTACTTAAATGACTCCAATGTAATGAGAAAGCTTAAAACTGAAGTTTTTAATCTATTCTCGCGTAAGTAGACTTGTTCGGTCTCGAAACACATAGAAGTAATTTCCAAAATAAGGTCTCAAACACGAGCGATTGTCCACTGAATATCTTTGCCCTTCCGCTATCAATAGTGATCATTCACCCAGATACAAAAACTTTGCCTGTGGTCTTGACCACAAGTGGGCGGTGGGTGTAGACGATACATGAGCTTAGAGGGAGGTTTACCCCAGAAATTTTTCACCACAGAATTGGCGATTTTTCGAAAGTTTCCAAAAATTTCATAATATGTAATTCGTAGACCACGTGCTTTCTTAAGCGTTTTTGGTTATCTATTAGCTCAAAAGTGTCAAATTTTCGGCGCTTCGCGCAATATACTTATCATGTTTTGACTTTGTTCAATTTTTTCTGATTTTTGTTTTTATACTCTAGAACGATAGAGTATCGTCAGAAACACCAAAAACGGTATTTTTGACGTGTGCCCACATTTTTTGGACCGAAAGAAGGCATTTGAAGATTTCACTCCCTCCTCAGAATTCCCATGCTGCGCAAGCCTGGTCTGAGACCATACAAGAAGGGAATTCTGGGGGGTCAGGCAGGTACCAAAAATTTTTAACTTTGATTTTGGGACTTAAAAACGATAGGTAAACGTCAAGAACAGTTTTTTGACGTTTTGGACAATGCTCGTTCTTTCTAGAACATAGACAGTGGCGGATCTAGGATTTCCCTAGGGGACGAGGGTGGTCAACTTTTCCAAAAACATTGAAAAATAGGTCCAAAAATTTGCCGTTCACGCGCAAAATAGTGTTTGTTCGACGTTTTATATTGTATACTTTTACTTAAAATCACTTTTGACAAGTGATCGACCGGAGATCCGGCTCGGCCTCCGGCAAATCCGGCCATTTTTTCCCTCCGGTGCTCCGGCCGGAGGACATCCAAAAATCGGCCGGAGGCCGGAGAATTTTCTTTTTTTGCTCAGTGACCAAACGTACTAATTGCTGACATTATGCTTATTAAATTTAGTCAGAGCACAATACAATAGCAGAAAAAGGAAATAGCACGCAAATAAAGTGTTTTATCACCACCTACAATAGTAAAATATTCATTTTTAGGAGGAAAATTACTCTATTGATTGATTCATGCAATTTCTGTGAAAATCACTGCAGGAAATTCTTGTTTACACTGGAACTCATAGAGTAGCATAAGATATAGTCTGGCTTGCACTGCTTGCTATAATGATTTTTCAGATAATGTTACTGTCTGCATTCTGTACGCGGTTCACTGAACATAAGTATATGTATTCGTTAACATACCTATGTATATACGGTCACACACAATCATGCTTTAAAATCACAATATTGCAAATTGACGCTTTTTTAGGGCGGCTATGAAGACGACAGCGTCTCAAATTGCTGCATAAATTATCTAAAAATAGATGGAAGTTTTGATCAAGTGTTTTGTTGTACTCAAGATTTTTCCCGATGTACAAAGACTTTTCGGGACCGTCTTTGTACATCGTACAAAGATTTTTAGGAAGACAAAAATTGCAGAAAAAGGTCTAAAATTCGCAAAAATTTTCGGCGCTTCGCGTCAGAAATGAGTAGTTGTGTGTTCTATATATATATATCTTTATAATGGCAGAAATTGCATTTCAAAAGGTGAAAAGTCAAATTAAGACGATTCTTAGTGATTTTTGCCCTTAGAGACCCAGAAATTAGCTAAAATACACTACCGAAAGTCGAACAACTCTGTTTTTATCGCACTAAAATCGCTATTGTACCATATTATAGTACCCAAAAATTTGTGTCTACAAAATGTACAAAGATTTTTGGGAAGACAAAAACTAAAAAGGTGTAAAATTCCCAAAAATTTTCGGCCTTTCGCGCCGAAATGAGTAATTGTTTGTCCTATATATCTTTAAAATGGCAGAATTTGCATTTAGAATGGAAAAATGTCAGATTTTTCGGCGCTTCGCGCCGTTTTGAAACAATTTTTAGTAATTTTTGGCGTCAGAAACCCAGAAATTAGCTAAAATGCACTACCAAAGATCGAAAACCCTATTTTAACAAACTAAAATCGCTGCTGTACTATATTATAGTACACAAAAATTTGCATGTACAAAATTTACAAAGACCTTTGGGGACCATCTTTGTACATGTACAAACGGACCTTGTACAAAAAAACACTGGGTACGATCAATGAATGTTTTTCACGTTTAATTCCTCATACACGCTCATATAATCATGCCATTTTTGATGTTTTGTCCGCATTTCTTTATGTGATCCTACTATTCCTCATATAAGCTCATATAATCGTGTCATTTTTAATGTTTTGTCCGCGCTTCCTTTTGAGATATATACGCCAGAGATGTAGCTTATGGGCAGCATAATCACTTAAAGCCGCAAAACGTACATAAGTTTCTGTTTTTAAGTTACAATTTTAAAGCAACTGGATACCTACCACACATTAGATCTTCTGAGTCCAAAAACGAATCAGCGAATTGCTGACGCAGCTCAGATAGTTATGATATTGATGATTTTATAGATATTGCGAACAGTGTAGATGTTATAGACACTTAGCTGCAAAATCATGACAAGATTGCCGAGTAATTTTGGATAAAATTTTGTTGCATGTAGTCTATTTTATATGACTAACTAGCTGGTATGCTGTTGAGATACATATGCACTATGGTATAAGTTTTGGTCACAAACATGTCCTATCTATCGACACGTGTAAAATAATATTTCTCCGGCTCCGGCCTCCGGCTCCGGCTCCGGCCGGAGCAACATGGTCCGATCCGGCTCCGGCCGGATCTCCGGCTCCGGCCATTTTGGCCGCTCCGGTCGATCACTTTTGACGCAATATTTTGTCGAATAATTTTGAAGTTTCCGACAATTTCGTGCAGACTTCAGCAAAAACCTGGTTCGAAACGCCGGAAAATTTGTGAAATTCAGACGGATGGACGTTTAGAAGCTTAATTTGCTGCTTGATTTCCTCTATTTGTAGCATTTGACGAAAACGTCGACAATGTTTGATCGAAAATAAAAGAAAATTATACTATGTCATTAATAGGTATTCTCTGGCGCGCAGCGCTGGATAAAATGGAGAAATTATGATCACTGACGGCCAAAAATTATTGCAAATCACATATCCAATCTTTATCTCGCCAAATATTTTTGACCAGTGGGGGGTGGGGGAAGAGCGGCCGCCCCCGCAAACCCTTAAGTACGCCCCTAAAGATAGAAACATAAAAAAATCTCGAAAAAGTTATTGAACAACTCAGAAAATGTGTACATGGCGCGAAGCGCCGAAAATTGGACTTTGCGCCAAGAATGCATGAAAAGGCACTTTTTACGGAAAATCGACAATTCTTAAGGGCCGCAGCCATTTTACGGGAGAAGGGGTCAGTAGCTATTCCGGAAGGGGGTCAAAACCCCCAACCCCTTCCCCCAAAGACGTGTAGACCCACCAAGAATAAGATCCTGATGAATAAAGACCCATTTCCATATTAATCCGCAGATTTTAGTGAATTTCAAACACTTTTGAGGGTTCTTTCATCTACTTTTGGCCTTTATTTTGCTCCATTCCCATTTTCTTATTCTGGGAAAAACCCTTCAAGCCCCGCCCCCCTCACTTCGTGCATGCTTGGTGCTCGCTCATATGCATTGAAATTAGCAAGTCTGTAGAACCAAGAATATACTCGGTGTAAGCAAAGTACATAGCGTGCTTGAAGAAATTTATTCAATAAATGATACACAAGATACAAATGTACACAGTAAGTATGTACAATTAGCGGAAAAATGCTGCATGATTTAGTGAAAATCGACCGAATGACTACGACGGAATTCAGTCAAAAATGATCAGATAAGAAAGGGCGTAATGGTATGGTGAATTAAATAGAGAAATGTTTTATTGTTCAGCTTAGTTAAAATTTATTAGTCATGAATTGAGTAAACTTTTCGCATGTTTGAAAAGGGACAACGAGCCTACATATATGTACTTACATACAAATACATATATAATAACCGTGTTATTCTGGCAGAAGTGTAAACGGCCCATTTTCGCTTTATGGTTTATTACTGTAGCAGAATATTTTACGGTTTAGACTGTTACCGCAGTTTATTCGATGCGCCACATTTTAAGCAAAGCACATGATGCAGCAATGAGAATAGTTTGAAGCAACCAGCCGCTACGAGTGCATAATTGAAAAAAAGATATTTGGGCTGTAAAAAAGTAATACGGTAATAAGACTTTAGCAGAAATGGGCCGTTTGGAATGTAGCAGACTATAGTTTCTTTACAAGATTAATTGAAACAACGAAATTGTGGTCCAATATGTCCGGGTTTTTGCAAATAAGAGCATAAGTTTACTCAATTAATCTTTTCTGATCGAAACTCACGAAAAAATGCTGAATTAATTGAATTTTCAGCAATTAAAACCAGACAGGGCAAGTAATTGATCGACCCACCTTAGCCAGGGTAATACTTTTATGTACATACATCTAAGTAAACGAACCGCGCTTTAGCGAGCCAGTGTTTCACAGATAATGTTTGTTGTATTCGATTCGAAAAGGTCATTAGAAAAAAATCAAATTATTAACCATTCTAAGCAAAAAAAGAATAAATTCAATTAGTAAAGTAAAATTTCCTTGAGTCGCCAAAGTCTCGCAAGTCGTCTATCGTCTTCATTTGCAAAAAAGCACTAAAGTCGGTTTTTGATAAATCGTTTAGTGCAAGAGCAATTAAAGAAACATTTGCATGAAGGCGAAAATTATGTTCCGAAAAAATTTAAATCATTAATGTTTACAATAGTGCATTATATAGCACTATCCTTTAATTTAGGATCACGCTTGCTACCACTATATAAAAATAATTTAGTATAACACACTTATCACACATGTAATGTAAACATTAAGTGCCAAATTGTGCTTATGCAGTTGATAATCAATGTATATCTACATGCGTAAGGCAGGCCCACAGAAGCACAGCCAATCTGCATCAAAATATTGAAACAAATAAATGATTAACAAGATACATACCTGGGCGTGGGGGTTTGGGGGGCATGCACCCCAGAAACCAAAATACCCCCAAAATTCAATTCTATGATTTTTTTAGCAATTTTTCATGCCAATGGATACTGCCCGATGAGAATCATTGAAAAATGGTGTTTTTTCGTCATACCACCACTTTTAAGGCCATTTTTTACCTTTGAAAAAAAATCTTGCACCCCCAGCTTTGGTGGCGCCCGTCTATGATCAACAATCAAGTGTATAAGTCGAAGTCGATCCTTTTTGAGGAATAAAAGTGAGAATCTTGTTGGTCAACGCGTCGGACCCACACTCCGTCTTTGAAGTAATTGTCCGCGACCCACTTTTGCATTTGGCTGGAGTTGAAAGGTCCAAAAACTTCAGCCGACGGATCGTTAGTCCATCTGAATTCCCACATTACATCACCCGAGTAGGATATTGAGTCGTTAGCAATCGTACTGGCTATAAAAATTGATACAAATCCTAAACATTTTGCTCACATATACATAAGTAATAGGTTTTTAGAAAAGACTTCCTTGTCTGGGAATTCTCGATCTGCTACTAAATCTAAGATTCAACTATTTAACCGCTTGATACACAGAAACCTACCCTCTGCTGAGCAAAAGTAGGAAGGTCATACGTAGACGAAAAATTAAAGAATACGTTAAAAGATACTAAGGCGCTAAGCGCCGTAAATTTAAGATTTCTCGATAAAAAGATACCAATTGTCATGCATTTCCTTGCCCTTTCAAAATTATTTTTGGGCTAAGGAAGGGGGCGACCGCAACCCCCTCTCCCCCTGCTTACGCCTATGTACGTACTCGAAATTACACTTTTAGACGTCATTTGACGCTTTTCCATGGTTCAAGCAATCCGGTTTTGGTCCAAAATGACCTGAGGGAGGTATGCTTCTCAAAAGTCCTGATAATAGGAATACCCCATACCCCCAGTATGCATGTGCGTTAAAACTACAAAGAATGAATATTTACGTGAAATTCGGGAGAAGAAGAAAGTAAAATATCCACAATTTTTTATACAGGCTGGGGTCAAAGCATGAACGACTCAGCAGGGTATGGACATCTCCCAGAACACCTATTTCGCGGACACGGGCGTACGCAGAGATAGGCGGCCGCCAGCCAGCGGGAAAGGGGGGGAGCGGCCGCCGCCCCTTGGCCTAAAAATAATGTTGGAAAGTTAATATAATGCAGTAAAAATAATGAAAACTGACATCTTTTAATCAAAAAACTCATTTTCGGCGCATAGCGTTGTAGGATCGTTTTATTTTACATTATTTTGTCTCAAGCGCGGCCAAAGAACGTCACTTTTCATAGCCTGTTAAGAGGGAATATAATTTTTATCGGAAGTCTGAATTTTATAAGCTACACTCGGAAACGTCAGAAAATGCACTTTATTTCACGCACCGACGAACATATATCCAAAAATATAGGGTCAACAATTTCCGGACCGCCACACCATACCCCCGTAAAAATCCTACGTACTCCCCTGTTCGCGAATGCATATTGTTTAGCGAAATATAATCGACAGCTGTACGTGCAGGATCGTATTTACTGGGGGGCGGGGACGCCCTTCCCCCTTGAACAAAGAAAAAATTTTGAACGGTAGGGAAATGCGTGGAAAGATGGAAAAATTGCATGTATTTGTCATAAGATGTTCAAATTTTCGCGCAATATGTGAAGTATCTTTAGTAATGTTGCCTCAAGCGCAACTAAGAAATGACGCTTTTGTATGGTATTTTGAGCGAAAAAATGTTTTCTCACAAAAAATTCAAATTTTATAGTCTTAATGAACAGAGCATGTCGAAAAAGGTCGAAAAATGCGGTTTTTGCAAACTATCCGGGGAGAATTTTTCAAGATATCGGTCAATTTAAGTTAGGCCCCCAATGGGCGAATCCTGAATACGGGCCTGTACGCCTGTATATCATGCCTAATAATTATATTAACGACACTCCTAAGCAGGATACACATTAAGAAAATATAGTTGGGCTATCATTTAACTTGATTTATTAGGATATCCTACACATATGTATACATGTAGGACGATGATTCACTCGTTCCTTTATCAGATACGGCTCACATAATCCTTTAGCGCTTTTAAAACGATGAAATCCGCAGATAGTCTGGTACTAAAAGCAATATAATGCGGTCCAAATTGATGAAAAATGCTTGAAATATGCGATATTGCCAAGAAAAAGCGTTTTATATGCTATTTAATAATTTTCGTCGTTTGTATAGCACAAAAATCGTGATCGCTAAATTTGCTGGTTGAGATTTCTGAGAGTTCATCATAAGCTATAAAACGAGACAATTTTAGATAAAAGCTTCAAAATTTTTCAGCACGTTAAAACTGCAATCTATGATTTTATGCAATCAAACATTTACTTGCTACGAAAAACTAAATTGAAAAGCTTCGAACCTTGGCCATTTGTGTTGACAGAGAAGATGACTTCTTTCTTGTCAATCAACTTTGTTGTGTCCATATTTTCGGCGAACATGTCCAGTTGATCGTCCTCGTTCGTTATTTCCGCGTTTTTCGGCAAGTGCTCTGAAAAACTGCTTACTTTTCTTCGTCGCTCTATCTCAAACATAAACTTTTCGAAAGTCCAGCCGTATATCTCATATTCTCCGCCTCCAACCTAAAAGATAATGAAAGATTTAAACGCCAGAAGAAGCGCTAACAATCAACTAATCATGGATTCGAAGTTCCAAATGTAATCAAGATAAATCTATGTACACCGACAAGCATCTAATGAGAAACAAATCAATTTTGAAGTCTACAACTATTGAATACAATGTCACAGTGTAAAGAGGAGAGTATCACAAAATCAAATGTGCATATAGGGTGACCCAAAAAGGGTACTCAATGTTTTATTTATAACTATTGCTGCATTTAACATTTTGAAAAACTGTAAACGTTTTTTCAGGGCACAAATATAGGGCACCAAATATGTAAAGTTTTATTTATTTACCTTTGTTATTCAGTTTTAGGTTTACACTTTTGTAAACATCACTTAAGTTACATGTAATTACGAGTGTAAATTAGTAAAGCTCTACTTGAAACGTCAATACAAATTTATTCTAATAGAATAACCATTAAAACATCTTTACTCTATTGCTTAATGGTCTCAATTTCAGAATTATCAATTTCATTGTTAGTTTTAGTTCAGTTTTGTGAGTTTTTCATCAAGTTGCACTTTAATTGTCTTTGTGTTTAATAAAAAGTGAAGTTTGCAAAAATTCATTGCACTAGACGAATTCTAGCAATCACAGACTGTTGGTTAACGATTTTGTAGCCAAAGATTTTTCTATCAAATGGTATATGTAAGTCTCATTACTCTTAGTAAAACAGAAAAGTTATAATGAGGAGTCTAAGTACCCTTTCTGGGATTCTCAACAACGTTTTTATTGTAACTTTCTAAAAAAGGGATATTTGCAAAAGTGTAAACCAAAAACCGAATAATAAAGATAACTGAATAAAACTTTACAGGTTTGGTGTCCTACATTTGTGCTTTAAGAAATATTTACAGTCTTACAATATGTCTAATACAACAATAATTATAAGTAAAACATTAAGTATCCTTTTTTGGGGCCACCCTTTATATGAATTAGTTTCCCTTTCCTTATCCGATCATCCACACGTATATGTATGTAAGATGACATAAAACAATAAATTGTCGACCATAAGCTCAACAGTTTCCGAAAAATTCAGTATATGTACCAACATTTTAGGTAACACTTTAGACCTTAAGATAGCTCATAGAGGATTTCTGCAAATGAAGAGGTCTGCACACAAGAAGCCATGAGATTATATGTGCGCCTGCTGAAGGCATTCCAACTATAGAGCGAGATTCTTCATAATGGACATACTTCCCCAAAACATCGATGTATAACTCATTCCATTGGTTAGAAGAGGCAAATTTTTATTTTAATAAAAACGAAATTCTAACCTATTTATCGGCTTTTCCTTTTGAAGTTTATTAGTAAAATTACTTTGTATATTTAAGCTAAGAATGCGTACGACAAACGAGCACGTGCGTTAGTGATGTCCGCCTTGTCTAAAGTCTAATCAAAAATTATGCCCTCTTTTCAATTGTAAAAAAACACGAAAGATCGGAATTTTATTTTACCCAAGGACAACCAGCTGTCCATAGAAACATTTGATAAAATGTATAAAGCAGAGCGTTCAATTTCGGTACGTAAGTAAAGAACAACGTACGAGTCGATCCAGCAAGCCAGTCAATTCAGTAACGGGATCGACAACAGCTGGATCTATTGGCGCACAGGGCTCCATTAGTTTTTCACTGTTATCCGCACTCGCCGATGTGCAACCTAAGATATTGTCCTCAAAGTCTCTTTCCGTTTTATCTTCTAAAGCGCCATCAGGCCCTTCTCCTTTATCACCTTCTATCAATTTTTTAGCCCTCCATCTTTCCCGCCTCAACTCCACTGCTGATTTTTTACCGCCTAACCGTTTAAGAGTCTTTGTAATAGTTTCTGACGGTCGCATAAAGCTAGTAATCTTTCGATATAGGTCAATTTGATCAAGATCATCAGCGGCAGATAGCTGCTCATCTTTGTCGCCTCCTTCAATTTCGCCCGTTCGTTCCGTTTCATCCCACAAATCGCCGGCTTCTTTTTTTACCTGTACAATGTGCTTTCATATAATCCAGTCTAGCATACTATGATTCTGCTTCACATAGAGGTTGAGAGGGGAATAGGTGCGCAAGGTCAGACTTTCAGGGGGAACTAGAAATTCGTAGATAGCTATAGGCTTCGTAAAAACGGTTCTATAGAGAAAAAACTATTTAGCTCTTTCCGGGGTCGAAAAAATAACAATATATCCTTTTGAAACTTAGAAAAAAACAACTACATTCTGAGTTCACACAGTATGTTTCTTAGTCCAAAGAAGACTATATAGCCAGTTTTCTGAGCCCAAAACGCTATATATCTAATTCTCTAAGCCAAAAAAGGCTATATAGCAATGGTTTTGCGGCCAAAATCGCTGTCTAGTTATCAATTTTTCAGAGAGCAGGGGGTAATACCCCTCTCACCCCCATGCTCTTATGTGGTAAGGGGGTTATTATTCCCCGCCAAAGGGTCAGACAGACAGGTACTGGCGGGGGTTTTGAGCTGACGTTAAGTTTCTTGCATCATTTTTGGGGTTAAAAGCGAATTTTTGAGCAGAAAGCGCCAAAAATGGATCAATTTCTGTATTTTTAGTGTTAAAAGTGATATAATGCACTTAAAATGGACCAAAAATGCTTTTAAAATGCGAAATTACCACGAAAAGACGTTTTGCAGGCTATTTGGACCTTTAGGTTGTTTAAACAACAACAACAAAAATCGTGAACATTAAATTTACAATCTTAGATTTCAGGAATTCAATCCCCTGTTGACCCTGACCTTGTGCACCTATGGTCAGTGCACGACTTAAATGGCATAACAGGTCGGTTGAGGGTTGAATCAAACTACTTAACTTTTTCGATTCGAAACGATTACTCAATTACTTTTCAATTATATGTAAAGTTTAGCACAAATGCACACTGGGGGGTAAGGAGATGATATACCCTATTAGGACTTGGAACCATGAAAAAGCGTCAAATGACGTCTAACAGCATGAGTTTAAGTAGGTAACTAAACTTATTTTTCGAGCAGTAGGCTACTTAATCAGTTCATTCAGCCAGACACTTTTCCTCCATCATTTCGTATATATTGAATATTACAGGTCATTCCACCGTCCTTAATTTTATTATTTCAAATTCGGCATTTAATACCAAAATCAGGTACTCAGGTAAAACCCTTTTGCAAGGAAACTCAGTTTACCCTTTTCCGAAAGTTTAAACTATGTTCAACGTGCAATGCATATATGAATTTTAACATAGAAGATACACATAACCAGGGGCGTAATCAGCCGGGGTACGGGGGCGCCCCCTCGAAATGGAAAATATTTAAGTTTTTAACAAGCGTCATCCACAGAAAAGAATTAAAAATTCTCGAAGTCTTCTAGAAGGATAGCCAAAATGCGTTTTTAGCAGACTTTTGATCTACTAAACTCAAAATGTTTTAGCGCTTTGCGCTGGATACATATCTTATTTTCTATCATATTTATTACCCTAGAAGCCCAAGGTCAAAACTTTCCGGCGCTTCGTGCCGATTTATTATTTTCTGCATTAGTTTTCTATCCGAAACCACAAAACTAAATGCAAAGACAAGAATTTTGAAATATTTTAGGGTCAAGCTTTAACTTGATATTAAGAAATTAGTTATACAGATAGGATAAAGGATAGAGTTTTTACATCCAAGTTTGAAATTGGACAACAAAAAATTTCGATTCTCTTTTATATTCTTTCTCCGCCATTGCATAGATCTCGTCGAGAAACGCTCAAAAATGCCATTATTTTCGCGTATGTCCTAACGGTTCTCGAGATATAGGACTTCAAAAATTTCGCCCCCTACCCAAACAAAATCCTGCTTGAGTCTCTGCACAATGCACATATAACGATTTATAGCGAGTTTTTGCAACAAGTTATCTATTTCTTGCCCTCCGTCGAAAAATTTCACTTTAGTCTTTTTGCTGTCTATTTTTAGGCATCTTAGCGCAAACGCTACGAGCTGTTAAATCAGCATAATATACGTTTTAGTCTGTTTTCAAAACAGAAGTTCTAAACGTCAGCGAAATTGGGTCTGTAACGTTGTCTGTCTAAGCAATCTTAAAAAAGCTACAAATTTACTAGGAAATTACCGTAAAATGAGTGCCAAAGTGAGTGATAATGTAAACTATTCCTATAAACGTGGCTGAAGTCATCCTATAGCGTAACTGACGTAGACTTTGTGCGATCTGGATGTTAAATCCGATTTTTAAGGTCACTTTAGTGCAATAAAGCTCAAAATTGCAGGTTTTGTCTATGAAAAGCTTTACAACATGAATGCAGCTTTATCTTAATTGTGCTTACAGTAGACCAGTCGATATTATCCAACCAAGCATCTTTGATTTCCTGCGTTTTCTTATCGAAGACGAAATTGCCTTCCGCATCGTAGAAGCCCTCTTCTAATTCTTCTTTCATGTTAAACGGTGTAATTTTAGTCTCTTCGTCGAATTCTATCGTTGTATCCTCTTGGCCTAAGAGAAGCCAAATTAATTGAAATGCACAATTTGAATGAAAAAATAATATTTAATGAAAGAGGCAGGGTTTGAGCGAGCGGGCAGTCGCCCTCGCATTGAATCAACTGAGTTGGGGAGATAAATAATGAATGTTTGTTCTCTAATGACTTCAAGAGAACGTTTATTACGATTTTTTAATTTTCCCATTAGACTGGTTGAATCGAAAAATCAGTTTCCATATGCAGAGAAAATCATTTGATTATTCCTTAGGCAAAAATACGCTGATTTGAGCACAGCTTAGATTGTCCTTTTCAGCAAAATTTCAGAAATTCATAGGTACACTGCATTGAATCCTTCAATAGCCTTATGCATAGGTGAGCAAGGTCGAACTTTCAAGGGCGGATGGGGGGAGGGGGAGGAAGTGGAAATTGAAAATCGATAGATATGTAGCTAAGTACTTCGTAATAAAGGTTTTTGAGCGAAAAAAACGATGGTATCGCTTTAAACCCATCGTTTTTGAGCACTTTCAGCGGATAAGTAGCCTCTTTGTACTCACAAAAATAGCTATTTAGCCTTTTTGGACTCACAAACATAGCTAAATAGCCTTTTTGAAACAAAAATAGTCATTTAGCTCTTTTTGGAGTCGATAAAATGGCTATTTATCCTATTAAAACTCAGAAAACAACTATGTATATGTACATAGCATTTCTGAGCTCAAAAAAGACTTTATATGCAGATAGTTGTCTGACATCAAAAAGGCTATATAGTTAATTTTCTGAGCCCAAAAAAGGCTATATATAGCAATGGTTTTGCGGCCAAAATCGCTGTATAGCTATCAGTTTTTCAGAGCTCAGGGGGAGTAATACATCCTCACCACATGCTCTTGTGTGGCTTTATGTCTGCTCCAAGCACAAGAGTATGAGGAATAGAGTTCAACTTTAGTATCCATACTTGAGCCTATATTCCCAGGAATTTTCCGGGGCCTTAAGCTGAATGATATCTATGTTTGTTTGTACATTTATTATATAAGTATAATGTTAGATATGCCCATTTTTCGACTGAATACACAACCACTAAAGTGTCTAAGATATGAAGCGCCGAAATTTGTACGGTTTTTTTCAGCTAGATACACATAAGCTAAACTCAGAAAGCTGAAGTAAATTATACTACTGAATCAAAAATAATAATGTATTTGCCATATGCTATGAAACAAAATTAAGCAATAGCCGCCATTGTGCTTGAAAATTTAATGTCAAACCTACATAAATAAACTGATTTTGTTTCAAGTTATCACTTAGTCCTGCAAATATAACATTAAGAACTGACGAGATAGATAAAAACTATAATCTATGTCAAACATGTAACAGCTGGCTCGGTCATTTTTAGCGGGCGGAGAAGAGGATGAACGACCTTCGATTTTTGGCCAATTATGCCAAAAAACACGTTAAAATGGCCAAGAAATTCAACTTTTCCCCAAAAATCGAAAAGGAGGGTCAAAAATTATCTGACTTCAAGGGGGCGGGGCCGTCCGACTTCGGGAGGGGTCCCCCAAACCACCCGTTACTTGTATGGTTTATGTAGGTTGTACAAAGATTGTCTGCTGAGTGTTTAAAATGCGCGTTTGAAGCTAAATATATAGTAATTATGATAATAAGCGCGTAGCGCCGAAAATTTTTTGAATTTTTGCTAAAAAATGCCAGAAAAAGCTTAAATATTACTACACTTCTGTCCCAAAAAAGTCTTTGTATATTGCACAAAGATCGCTCCAAAAATCCTTGTACGAGCCTCACAATTTTTGTCCCGTGCAAAAAAATCCTTATTACATCGGGATTTTTCCACTTTTTTTGAAAGTTTCTTCAAGTCTCAGACCTACCTTCGACATTATCTACATCTAGTCGCTGTTCATTTTTATCACGCTCTGCTTCATCTTCTTCGTCACTGTCCAACGTATGTTGACCAGAAGCGTGAGTTTTAACAAATTCTCCATCATCTGTAAAGCCTGTACCCGGGCCAATATCATCATACGTTGTGCGTTCTTGCTGATGGGATCGACGAGATCCATGAGCTAAACAAACGTAGAGAAGTAATCAATAATTGAATTAAAAGAAATATAAAAACAACAACTATTGATTAGTTCCGCAAAAAACTAGTTCAATCTCATATTATACGTGCTTATGTGAAGGCGAGCATCTGCACTATTTAGAAAAAGCCAGAGGATGATTTCAGGTGAGTCATGAATCGGGCGTATCAACAAAAAAAGCTATGCTAAGCAATTTGTCAAAAAAGAATAGCCAAGCAGGAAAACGTTCAACATTATCAATGCCTTCCTATCATAGTTGCCGGATGATGAGCACTAGTCACAAAATTGGTTAACGATCTCTTATGCACCACTTCTATACTTTATATTACTGAAGTGATTATTTTCTTATAGGAAACAATGTCCAAAATATATATATCACCAACAAAAATTCAGAATATTTATTGCCATAAAACGAAGAAGCTTATCGCTCTTTAATACTATTGATCACGCATACGTTGCATCCAAAATTTGTCCAGGGGATTTTTTTAATTGTTCTATGCGCTAGAAACCGATTAGGATATACAGAATGAAATGAACTTATCATCCTCATCATCCTCTATCCAGTGAAGCTAAGAAATTCGTTTTCGAAACAATTCTGCCTTCTCTATCGAACACAAGCCATATTGAGCAGCAATGATAGCAAGGCGAGAAACACAAATACATAAATAATTTTTCCATCTAGTCCATTTTTGAGCTCGCTTTGAAATTGTCCAAAATTAGTAGTTCTGGCTAGCTAATAAGCTAATCAGACTGTTCTTAATGTGCACCCAAGCTCCTAAATTCAAGATGAACGAATGGAAAATGAATGACGTGTCTCTACCACGAGGAAAATCATTATTTACCAGCAGAAGACATGGTCGCGTCGCCCAAACGACGTTTAGAACTCATGCGTAGCAATTCCTGATCATCAGGTTCCTCAGTTGTAATAACACCTCCGTTATCGGCAAAGCGAACACTTTTGCGCTTGCCGGACATTGAAAGGAACTGGAGCAGAGAAGTTAAAACAAAACGTTGAAATTACGTGATTAGACCTGCAAAACTTTTGAAATATAAGCATATGATCAGACCAAACGCCTCTAGAAACCGATTCATGCAATCTTGATTTTAATAGAATTTCAGGATTCGTGACCGGGTGTTCAGCCTTCATCAATCAGGGATGATAGAAAAATGAGCGATCTTCTGCCGCTTTGCACCAAATTTTTTCTTTTGATTTCTTTTACACATTTAAACTCGCCTGACTTAAATTAAATATGTGTTCTGAAATGTTTATGGTTTCAGCATCAGAAAGACTACGATCAATAAGAGCAAGATATCAGGGTCCTAAAATTCTTGCGTGACCAAACTTGTGCGCATTGGATTTAGTGCACTTGTTTTATAAGTCAACTGACGATAGCGATTCCGTCTACGTAAGCTTAAAGTGTATGCAGTAAAACCGCATTTTACGGCGTTCGTTACCCAGCTTTAGTGACAATAGCAAACAGAAATTCGTAAATCAGGCGCGAAAGGCTGAAAAATTCAGATTTTCTAGCCGATTTGACTAAATTTTAGGAGCTTTATCGATTAATAAAACATACCAACGAAAAGATTACTTTATAGGAAATTTTAGCAGGAGTTTCCGGAGAGGTTGGTACTGGGACGGCCAAGACAGGATGAAAACAGAGGATAGCCAATTCTATCTGCAACAAGCACGATTGTTAGACTTGAAAGATTATTGAAAATGATACGTTCATGTAGATCTCAAAATCAAAAAACTTAATTGTTAAACTTTATTTAAATAAGGAAAATGCGCGGAATGTCTAAGTAAAAGTGAGCAGCTTGTCGATATGGCGAATGATTGAATAAAACCACTAAATGCTTAAATGTAATACAAACGAAAGCAATAGCGAATGGCTGGCCGCAAAGGACGCAAATCACAAATCAAATAAATTACGCTACGAAAATTCGGACAAGTATACATATATATAAATGCACCGAGTCAAAAGAAAGACCGCAACACTAAAGACACAATGAACACCAGATTCGAATCACTTCATCCTCTCGCTCTTAGCTGTCAAAATTAAATATAGCGAAATGTGAAATTGAACAATGAAAGCTACAACGCAATGAATAGCTTAAAAGAATGTTCACGAAATTACGAGTACAAATGAGGTACAAACTTGTAGCTGTACTTAGTTATACCAGGACAATGATAAGAGCTTCGACCCGTCGCGTTACCAAATTTTTAAGTAGAATAGCAACTTTCGAAAAAGTTTGCCGCATTTCTGTTATCGTTTATTGTTTGTTGTCCTAGGAAATAAGTTGTAAGGGTAAAAATTATCTTCATCTGCCCTACCTTGATCATATTTATAGTACTTGACTGATATTTTAGGACTAATTAGAACTAGTCTCTAGAAGGTAATCAAGGCTATCGAACGAAAAAATATTATGTCTCTATTGCCCATATATAAAAATAGCCTCCAACCCAGATACCATTTGACCCGTTGCAGAATCGGTCCGGCCCGTTATCAGATGGATTGATGTAGGGCATTGGCCAGATGTGCTGGTAGTTATAAGAAATTGACATGAAGTCTTTGATTTGTTAGATGATATTCAATCGAAGTTTGTGCAGTAGTTCATCCTGTTGCATCTTTGGAACGAGCTAGTATACAAAAGCTGAACGGGCTAGTGCAAACGCCGTACGGGCCGATTTTGAAAACATGGAAGAAGGCAAATGAAAATCAAGCAAAATTATATTTTGTACTTTTACAGCAGAATCCAACTTTTTAGGAAACCAACCAATTGAGAGCCCATACTTTTATGGGCTGACGCTTTGGCCACTACGCTGCACACAGTTATGGTGAAAGGATTTATTTGCCCCGATCGAAGCTACGAAAAAAGTATCGCGACGCGATCTGGACATACATAAGGCCGGACAAAGTTTATTACTTTAAAGATAGGAAAATATATTTCTAAAATGTTCCAAGCCAGAAGCAGCCTAGTGCTTACCGATTTGATTAATTCATCAACATTTTGTGCAAAGCATATTTGGCTCATACATAGCTGACATTCAAAAGATCGTTTGCAGTGTCGAAAGCGATTTCACTAAATAAAATATACTGCAACAGTTTTATTTGTTCAGAAGGTACTTAAACATGACGAACATGGTGCCTGATAAAATTTCATGCTCATAAATAACATAATGCCATCTTGTTTTTTATTTTTCTTTACTTATTCTAGCCTAACATACTCGAAATTTATATTAATTAATTATACTTAGAAAAATTCAAAAGGCGTGTTGCGTTCATTGAGATGTATCTTTCTCACATTTCTTGCGTGCTAATAATGCATACATGTAGAATGTGTCCCAAAAGAAATGCCTCAAAAGAGTCAGAACAATACGAAAAAATGAAAAACGTATCGGAGATCGATGTAAAAATTTAGTTTATAGACGGTAGTCGTCGAATCTTTGTATGTAAGCTGCGACCATTTCGTTGATATTAGAGAATCCAACGGTAAGCAAAACATCCAATGAAACGGGTCTGGCTGCTGGAAAGCCAAAGCTGTTAGCGGAATCGTGCTCGATGATGCTAAAGTCGAAGCCCACAAAATCATTTTCTTCGCTGTTTATTACAGAGATGACGTCATCGTCGTTTGGTCCCCTGTGATGACGTCATTTTTTGCCAACGCGTTTCGCTTTTTACGCGCCTTAATTCCGTTGCCGGAAAGCGTTAAAGAACGAAAATACCGAGTGACCTCGACGGCGGCAACGCTAGCAGCGCTAAACTTGTAATTGTCCATGCAAAATTGCAATCTAAAGCGTGAAACGCAGGCGGGTGGACTCAAGCGAAATTGTTGAGGAATCGCAAAGACGCCAATCAGTTGGGCAAAGGATGCGACGTCCAAAATCGATTAACTGCACCTCGGCCGATGGCGCTACATTAGGCTAGAAAGTGAAGGGAAAATAAATGGGTAAAGATCATACAAGATCTGGGAGATTTATGGGGTTTTCATCCCTCAGCTAATTCCCCCAGAAATTGTTCCACCCCCTAAGAATTCGCGAATTTACAAAAAAAAATTTTAAAAATTTGTATAAAAGGTGTTGTTTTAAGCATTGTTCGCTATCTGTTTGCTCAAAAGTGTCTAATTTTCAGTGCATCGCGCCATTTACTCATTTTTTGACTATAATTTGTCCAATGTAATCGAATTTTTTATATTTTCTCGAAATTTTTTGTGTTTTATGCTCTAGAAAGATGGAGCATCGTCAGAAACGCCAAAAAGTAAGTTTTTGACGCGTACCCACTGTTATTGAGCACAAAAAGGGCACTTTAAAATTCCACCCTCTTCAGTATTCCCAGGCTGTGCATGCCTGGTAAAGATAATCAAAACTTTAAAAAATGACCCATGTTTCAGCAAAACGTGAAAAGCGCAAAAAATGCGATTGTACGCATTCATATACATCTACTCATCGATATAATACAAAATTGAATCAGATACCTGCATTTATATATCTCTCCCACATATTTGGAATATAAGAATAGAATGGGAATTTTCGTCACCAAATTTCAGACATTTGCTCGGCTTAATGAAAATTCGATGATAAAAGCGCAAGCAATACATAGGTCTATCGTCTGAATCAAATAATACTGTATCAACTACATTACATTACATCAGTTAAAGTTGGACTTATTAAGGTAAGCACCGTTGTTTGCAAAACACCTAAATGTTCACATGAATATGAGCCTATGCCTAAAGATCAGATTTTCAAAACTATCAGCGGTTTTCATTAAAATAATATTCTTTCTAAACTGTAGCTCTTCAGAGAGAAAATCTTTTTAAATATTCAGGTCAAATCAAAATCGTGAAATGTATTTAGTTCCATTTTCATACATTAGGTATTAAACATATACATATGTACTAGAGCTGTGCCGGGGCCGGGCCCCGGCCCCGGCCTGGGCCGGGGCCGGAGCTGGTCCCGGCACCGGGAGCCGGGGCCAGTTTTATAATTGATTATAATGTAGAAAATTGATAATGTTTTGAGCAGATTTACCTTCAAGCTCAATTTCAAGCAACACCACACATCTTGCTAATTCAAATCTTTATTTTATTATGTCAGGTTGGTGCAAATTTCTAGTTAATAATCAAAATTGACATATTTTGAATTGCAATTCATATAGCCGAGCTTTCCAGCTTGCTTGGTAGCAGACAGCTACGTCTATCAGAACAAATAGAATAATAAGCCTAAAAAAGTGCGAAGTAAAGCTAATTGAAAAACGCGTCCAAGTCAGAGGAGTTAAATCCATACATGGGCCGCTCAAAAATTATAGGGTTCCAAAACTTTTCGAAGTCAAAAAGCGCCTGATAATATATAGTAGGGCGAAAAAACACCGTTTTCCTGCGTTTCTCTATGAGAGCTATCCATTAGCATCAAAAAATCGCAGAAACACAAAAAATTCTGAAAATCAATTTCTGGGGCGTCTAGCGGATTTTTTTTGGGGGAGAGTGTGAATTCTGGGGGTCTAGACCATAGGTGGGCAGCACCGAAATTTTGGGAGCGTGAAAAATTTCTGGGGGGTGGTGGTGAAAAACACCATTTTCCGACGTTTCTCGTCGAGCACTATCCCTTGGCATCAAAAAATCGCTAAAAAAGCGAAAAAATTTCAAAAATTGAATTCTGGGGGGTATTCCAACTTCTGGGGGGATGCATACCCCTAACCCCCCCCCACGCCCACGTCCCAAGCCTCCCAATGCCCATGTTCTGTTATATCTTGTAATCCCAACAAATATTAACGCTTGACGCGCATATCTACTAGCAAGAGTACATAGGTATAAGGGGTAGGGTAGGGTCGTACTATGAACACGGTAAAGCACGCTTTACTTGGCCCCGGCCAGGCCCCGGCCCCGGCAAAAAAGGCGGCCCCGGCACAGCTCTAATATGTACCTATCTGACTTCTGGACCTATATTCATTTCATCACATGAGCATAAATAAATAACACGATCAAATACTTTTATGTATTATTTGTCATATGTGCGAACCAAATAGCCTTATAAAACTAATTTTCTCCAACTCCCGAATGACCATTTTCGACATTCAGTGCAGTTTACAAGACCTCAAACTTAACTGAATGAGCTGCATAGTTAATTCCTTTAATAACCCTTTCCAATATTCAGCTTTCTCCGGTATGAAAAAAATTTCAAATGATCAGAACAGTATTTGACTAGATGAGGTTCAGAAACAATGTTCCTCCTACTTAGATCAAAACATATTTTAAGATAAAATCAAGACAAAGCTTAATAATGGATAAACTGTATCTAATTTGGTCAGTTTACGGAAATCAGTTCTAAACGCTTTATCGCTCGCAGCCTTATACTTGTAGGCAGTGGCGGATGTAAGTTTTTCGTAAGGAGAGACCGTTTCCCAACTTTTTCAAAAAAAGTCTAAAATAGATCCAAAAATTTGCCCTTCCCGTGCGAAATAGCCTTATTTGGCATTTTATTTCCTCTAATTTTCATTTAAAATCGCTTTTGGCGCAAACATTTTTCCAAAAATCACGAAATTTTTGACAATTTTTTGCGAGAGAATCATCAAAGTCCATTGAGTTTTAGAGAAAATCCGGCGCAAAGCGCCCGAAAACTTTTGAAATTTAGGCGGAAAAACGTGTAGAAGTTCGAATTACTGCTCGATTTCGAGTACATACTTATAGCATTTGACGCGGAGTGTCAGAAATTTATGTTACGCTTGAAAAAAGGAGAAAACTATGAGGAAATAGCTGTTTTTGCATTTGAAATCGTCTTAAAGCCTATTCTTTCGTAAACCAAGCCGAAACGAAAACACCGGATACAGGCTGTAACAGGATATTTGGGTTGGACCGAAAATATGGCTTCTGGGCAGGAAAAAGAAAGCAAATAAATGCCATTAACAGGTGCGCCGAAAACATTTGAGAAATTTTGATGACTGACGGCCAAAAATCATTGCAGATTACATATATCCTTTCTTTATCTCGCCAAAGATGTTAGGCCGATGAAGGGAAGGGGGCGGCCGCCCCCTCCGCCCCCCATAAATTCGCCCATGGTCGTGTAATCAAATTTTTTAGGCCCTTTATTGACATTCGAAAATTTTCGGGTCCCAAAAATTTCGCTCTCGTTCAAACGCGATTGAGATGTCATATGTACTGTACGTTGTAATCAGGTGTAATTAATTAACCTTCTTATCGTCGAACATTAGGCGCAAAAAACGCGCGCGCAAGAAATAGACGCAGGTCGCTGGCTGACGCTCGTCCAACTCAGCGTCGTCGCTATCACTGTCGTCAAAACGAAAATGCGCCGATTCGAACCTGACAATGCAGGCGACGTTGAGCCGCGACGGCGAACCGCGAGCGGCGACAAACAATGGCGGAACTGGGTGCATGTCGAAGTAGCGCGACAATTCAGTCCGTAAGCTGCGTTCGACGTCGAAATGACGCGATAAACGACCATAAAATTCCTTCACCGATTCCACAAGTATGATGTACAAACGGGTTTCTGAATCACATACATACATGTAACGCTCGCAATTTCGTATGGGGAGGGGAGTCTCGGTCTTATTCTAATAGGGGGTGGTAAATGACCTCCAATTTCTAACCAAAAATGGCCAAAAAACACCTGAAAACGGCCAAACAATTCAATTTTTTCCAAAAAAATCGTGAGAGGTCAAAAATTTTTTGGCTTTGGGGAATGGGGACGGTGGGACGACCAGCTTAAGGTGAGTGGAACCCCCGATCCCACCTATTACATGTATGAGCACATAACATGAGCAGTGCACTAAATTTTGTTGTAGTCTTGCATGACTATTTGAAGATCAGAGTGACTATGACATCACAAGTTAGATATGAGTCTACAACATAAATAATGACACACATAAATATGCATAACCAGACATGCACAGCAGTGTTTTTTGTACAAGGTCTGTTTGTTCATGTACAAAGATGGTCCCCAAAAGTCTTTGTACATTTTGTACATGCGAATTTTTGTGTACCATAATATGGTACAGTAGCGATTTTCGGTGTGGAAAACAGGGTTTTTCGACCTTTGGTAATGTACTTAGCTAATTTCTGGGTTTCAGACGCAAAAAATACCGAAAATTGTCTCAAAACGGCGCAACGCGCCGAAAAATTTGAAATTTCTCCATTCTGCATGCAAATTCTGCCACTTTAAAGATATGTAGGATAGATCAAGCCCTAAGCGCCGAAAATTTTTGGGAATTTTGCACCTTTTGATAGTTTTGTCTTCTCAAAAATCTTTGTACATGTACAAAGACGGTCCTGAAAAGTCTTCGTACATCAAGAAAAATCTTTGCCGAATACAAAAAAACCTTGATGCACGGCATTAGAATTCTAGGTGGGAGGGGGTGTGAAATTTCAAAATGCCTTTTATGGTTCCCAAAAAGGTGGATACGCGTCGAAAAACATCATTTTTCAGCGTTTCTGACGATGCTCCATCTTCCTACAGCATAAAAACATGGAAAAATTTGAAAAAAAAATCGAAAACGTTGAGCAAATTAAACAAAATATAGCCAAAACACGAGTATATGGCGCAAAGCGCCGAAAACTTTGGAAAGATAGATGGCTAAAAACGCTTAAAAAGCACCTTTTCTACGAATTTTCATGAAATTTATGGAGGCTTTTGAAAAATCTCGAATTCTGGGAGAGGGGCTAAGGAAATTACGGAGGGTGCACATTTTTTGGGGGTGAACCCCCAGATCATGTATGTGCATAACTGCTAATGAAATTCGGTGTGAAAGCAATAATAAATCTTTATTGCTTGATTCTATAAAGAGTGATTTGTACGACTGTTACAGTTCATCGTTTGCGCTCTTTGCGCCATGGCATACATGCACATAGGAAGGGGGTGAGGGGAAGGGGTATGACCCCCGCTGAAGGGTCAGCCAGACAGGTAGTACTGTCCGGCGATTTTGAGCTGATGAAACGTTTTTTCGCATCATCTTTCAGGTCAAATGCAGTAAAATGTCGAAATTTTTCGCGATGGATTAGTACATTTATGCAATTTTCACTCAGAAAGCGCCCAAAATTGATCAATTTATTATATTTTTTATCGTTAAAAGTGATAAAATGCAGTATCGACTAAAAATGCTTTGAAAATACATTATCATGAAAAAACAATTTACAGGTTATTTTAACTTGGTCATTTAAATAGCAAAAAATCGTGAGCGTTAAGTTTACTGTTAAGGATTTCTGGGATTTTACTCCACCGCCTAACCTGACCTTGTGCATCTATGCGCCATGAATGAGGAGGGTGACTGTTAATAAAGCTTGTACTAGAAACCATAATAACTTTGAAAGAGCGTTATTTTCTGCTGTTTGTCGGCCTTTTCTGTGCAATATTTAATAAAAAATAGCACTATATGCCAAAACTGGTTGGTCGGCCTGTGCAATTCTTTTGCGATTCCGTAAAGCAAGATAACGTTGCAAAACGTAGGAAGGCTAGGCTATACATTAACAACTTAATCCGAGGAACTCTTAATGACATAAATAGCATACTTTGCGAATGAGAAGCAGTCATCGGCCCATCGATGTCCGCGTCTACATCGAAATCAAAATCAAGATCAGAATCGAATTCGGGAACAGAGCCAAAGCGCTCCAAAGTGATGCGTTGCTTAATCAGATTTTCCTTTGACCTTTCAACACTAGCCAGACGAATTAACTGACTGACTCGACGTCGTATAAATTCGCGTCTATGTTCCTGAATCTTGTCGACCAGATACACTTGATTCCCGCTATCCTGATTAGAAGTCGCAGTGAAAAAGTTAATGGTATTCAGGATTTCTAAAGAATCTTCAAACAGCCAATCGTTGAGCGAAGAGTCCGGCTTTGATTGGTCGATTGGATCAATAAGAGCAGAAAATATTTCGGCCACGCCTTCAGCTACGTAGGGCCAAAAAAGAGAGACAACGAAAGGCGGGGCGTCGAGGCGTGAAAGATTATCACCCACATCGTTGAATACATATAACAGATCAGCCATGCCCTCGTTAGTTGAAATCATGTGTCGCAGAAGCCAATTAGTCTATTTAAATTTATGCATGGTAAAGTAAAAACGCATGCGACGAATGCATACAAAAAAGTAAATGGTCAATTGAGAACACGCTGCTCTCATAAATGTGTCCTAAAAACTCTCATACGTAGCTAAATCAAAATAAGAAACGGTAAACTGGACCGCAGCAGGGATGAAATTTCTGATTCAGCGAACCAGATTTCCATGTTAAAAATTACCGCAAAGGGACAAAAAACCAGAATGCACAAAAGCGCGATATAGATTAATGATATACAATGTTTTCATAGTAGATTTTTGAAGGGTCTGATAATAAGAAAATTAATGAATATAGTATCTGCCCAAAATTCATACATTTTCATTCTTTAGAACCCAACTATATTTTTGACTATTTTATTTTTTTAATCGAATTAGCAGAAAAAGAAGCAAAGACATAAACGTTTTAATGCCTTCCGTCGACTAAGCAACAGAGTCTACTAGGTTAAACACAGGAAAAGTTTTACGTCAGACTTCTCGACACTATCTTTTTACATGTATATCTTTATATGTTATACGAACAAAATGGTTCACTTCTAGTAAGCAATAACGCTAATTTACTATGTTGATTTTATTCCATGAAAAGTTAGGCTTTCAGTTGCTATACTCGTACATGCATGTTTATGCATCAACAAATCCTGCAGTCATTTTAAGCGATTTGAATTCATCGATAGAAACGTAACTGATTTTGGCTTTTGAGCAAAGTTTAAAAGTAAGATTTTTCAATGAAATTCTCGACACGAAGGTAAAGTTTCTGACGAGAAACAAAATCATACAGTTTAGAAAACTCTTTTTGAAAATTAGGATATCTAATATCACTTATAAATGCCATTCTGCTACAAAATGCGGATTTAAAGGAGGAACGACCGCCCCTGTCAAACCAACATAGCGGACGAAAAAGAAATGCTTGAGTATGTATCCCTAATGATTTTTGTAATCGCCTACTTGCCGTCTGAAAGGCTAATTTTTGCGCTAAGAATGTTTTTTTTAACATTGTAACTCCCGCGTAAATTTCTTTTGGGAAAACATATTAATTCAAATTGTATCTTTCATTTTTTAGTGAAAATTCTGAAGTTAAGCGCTACGCCCCACATTCTTTAATAGCACTGTAATTCATTCTGAATATTAGATGCATGGAATAGAGCAATTTGCGTATCGTTTAGCCTGAATTTTCTGAGTTTTGTGACAAATCGCGCTGCGGCGGTATTAACAAGCTAGCAGTATTTTGACGTTTGAATAATAAAAATTTCAGAAATTACGAGATTTTTTTAAAAGAATTTCACGTAAGAAATGATATCACCAGAAAACGCCGAAAGAAGCTGTTTCGCGCATAATAAATGGATTTTTATGAATATTTATGATAGTTTTGGAGAGGTTGGATTACCTTTCCTCTGCCAGGGAATCCTCAATTCGCCACTCTTCCCGCTAAGCATTAGCGAATTCAGTATTTCAAAGAAAATTTTAGATTGAAAACGTCAATCTTTTAAAATTTTAAATTTATTTCTAACTTTTCAAAAATTGTAATACATACTTCAGAAGGATCCAATAATTAAAAAAGAAATAGTGGTTTTGAGTGTTCTGGACATTTTCCTTCCCTTTTCGCGAATCTACCATTATTTGTAATAAGATATTTTTTCGAAAAAGTCCAAGCTACATATTTGACCTCTCAGGCATACATGCACATAGAGGGGGTGTGAGGGGCCCCCTCGCTGAGGGATCAGCCAGATGTACTGTCCGGCGATTTTGAGCTGACGGAACGTTTTTTGCATCATTTTTGAGGTCGAAAGCAGTAAACATTTCATGTTTCCGGCGATTCGCGCCGAATTAGTACTTTTATGTACTTTTTATTTAAAAGCGCCCAAATCAATTTATGTATTTTTCAGTGTTCAAAGTGATATAATGCAGTCAAAATGGACTAAAAACGCTATATTACCACGAAAAAATGCTGAATAGGCTATTTCGACCATTTTGGTCGGTTAAACAGCAAAAACAAATCGCGAACGTTAACTTTACTGTTTTGGATTTCAGGGATTTCCCCCTGCCGACCCTGACCTCTGGCACCTATGCTCTCAGGAGCAGATCTATGAGAAATTCAACAATGTCAATTCGCGAATGCTAAAATATAATCAAAAATAATTCAAAAACTTTACTTCCACTCTTTAGTCGAATAAAAATTTAGTTAAACTTCAGGAGGCTATTTACGCATTGAATTCGTCCTTGCTACATGCATATTATGTACATGTACATACATAACGAATCAGCAGCATAAAGTGAAACTGTGAAAATGATACAGAAGATTGCTATCATGCTTTATTTTACATCATGATTATATTTCAAGTATTAAATAGACAAACATCTTACATGTTAGTTGTGAGTTAAGTTGTGCAGAAACCATCTTAGGTGTTTCTCTTTGCCAATTGGGACCAAGACTAGAAGACTATAAACCCTTCAAGCAGCGGATGTAGCATTTTCGTAAGGAGGAGGCAGCCAAATTTTTTTCAAAAACAGTCGAAAAATAGGTTCAAAAATTTGCCTTCCACGTGCGAAATAACGGCTTTTTCGGCGTTTTACCTTGTCCACTTTAATTTGAAATCGCCTCTGGCACAGCATCTTTTCAAATTTTTTTTTAATTTCGACAATTTTGTGCGAAAAAATCCTTAAATTTCTTTGACTTTAGCGAAAATTCCGCGTGAAGCGCAGAAAATTTCTGAAGTTTAGTCGGAAGGACGTTTAGAAGCGTGAATTACTGCTCAATTTCCTCTATTTGTAGCATTTGACGTTGAGCGTCGAAAACTTTTCAAAGTTTTACATGAAAATAGAAGAAAACTATGCTAAAATACCTGTTTCTGCTCTGTGGTTTTGAGACCTATCATTGCAAATTATGCAGGGTGGCTAAAAAACGAATAACATATTGATCTCTATAACTTCTCTGAAGCTTAACCAAATTAAATGCGGCTTACTTTTTTAATAGGCTATTATTTCTGCAAGAAAGAGCTAAAGTTACAATCATGTTGATTAGGCTGCTCTTGATTTGTACTAAATTAACCAGAAGTTGTTTTTTCAACGTTTTTGCAGATTTTCGGCCCAAATAAGCCATTTTTACAATAGTGTAACTCTCCAACAAAAAAAGATAATTCAACGCGGTTTTGTTCACATGAAGCCAAAATAATTAGTTCATTGCTCTGTTTATTTTTATTTTTATTGCTTAAGTCCATGTGGAACAACAGCACCTTCATCACGGGTTGTTGCATCCTGCGTCAACGTTTTTAATTTGTTAGTAGTTGCCAAAATGTGCAACCTTTGATTAAATTACAATCATTTTGCAGCAACTTTAAATACCATGAAGCAAATTGAGTGAATGATAGACAATGGAAAGGGTTTTAAAATAATAGAAGTTGCATTAAATTGTCTGAAGTTTCTGTTAAGTTGCATGATTACAAAGGCCAATAATGCTTTTGACAGATGCTCTCATGACTCAAAAAAAGACTTCTGCCTTAAACCAAGAGCAGCTCAACCTGCATAAATAAAACTTTGCCACGTTCTCACCGAGGTCATAGGCTCTTGAACAAGGTAAACAGCGTTTACTTTGGCCCAGTCTTGAAAAAGTTATAAGCACCAATATGCCATTCGTTCTTTAGCCACCCTGTGTATTCATTCTCTACCTCGCCAACTGTAAGTTGGACAAAATGAGGGGGCCGCTGCTCCCCCTCCCATTGAATCCGCTTCTAACCCCTACCCCCACCCAAAATTTTGAAATCTGCTAAAACTTTTACGGATTGCCATCAAATAAATTCATTATCTTAAAAGTCAAAAGCACGCAATGCAGTCAATAGGGTATCTTGTAGGAGATATCTGATCAAAACATAAAAAGAATAGTTGAGTAAAACAACTTATATGTATACGGGTAGACAAAAAACATTCTTAAGCAAGTTTAAAGCATTGTTTAAAACGAAGGCAAAAGCATGCAAGCAAAGTACATAAATTACTTCAATAAAACGGTCCATTGGAATTTGGTTGGGCAATTGCAAGGCACATAGATGAGCAAATGGTGGTTCGCCGGAGATCTCGGATGAATAAAGTAAAGGCGATATGCGCAGGTCAACGCAATTCGCCGATTTGATCTTTCCGTAGTCCAGCAATCTGACCAAGCACGAAACATACTCTTGTTCAAAGTGACCGAAACCAGCTGTTTTTTCCGACTGAAGAATGTGCCTTTTATACGAATTACTCCCATTACCGAGAGCTTTGCTCGATAATACAACGATTTTAACCCTAAACACTATATTCTCCTCGTCTTCCAACAGATAGACGTCTTTCAAATTCAGCCTCTGCTCTAGTGATAACACTGGGCGACCTAAAAATTAACGGATACTGAAAAAGCATATATACTACGACAACGGTTGAAAGGCACACGTCCGTGTTTAGACTATAGTCATACGTATGACAGGAGAATTTCGTTGATAACATCCCGTTAAAGTTAAGGTTTTTATCGTAACCCGAATTTTGGGTAAAAATTTGCGTTCTGTCATTTTTACTCGGTACTTTTTTGCCAATTTTAATCAAAAATCAAAGGACATTCAATCCTCACACCCAAAATATTTAGCTGTTCCATTCAATTACATATATTTTACGGCTAGCTGAAGTCTGAAGTGTAGATCGCATATTATGAATCATAGACATACACGATCTTGGGGGCGTTTAAGGGGATTCACCCCCCCTCAGAACAATTTTCACCCCCTCCCCCGAATGGCGATTTTTTAAGAGTTCACAAAAATTTACTAAAAATTTGTAGAAAAGATGCTTTTTTAAACGTTTTTAGCTATCTTTTTGCTCAAAAGTGCCAAAATTTCAGCGCTTCGCGCCGTTATACTCATGTTTTGACTAAATCTTGTTAAATTTGTTCCGGCTTATTGATTTTTTTCGAAATTTTTCAATGTTTTCATGCTCTAGAAAGATAGAGCATCGTCAACCTACCATTTTTGGTCCCAAAAAGGCACTTTATAATTCCAAACCCCCCCCCAGAAATCCCATGCTGCGCATTATGTATCATCAAAGATACACGGTTTCGGGATCGGTCAGGGCGAGACCAGTAGTTTAACACAGTGTAGTTTTCACGCTTTTTTGCTAGTCAAATCACGAAAATGGCCAAAATAGCCCAGATAAAACACTATTGTGGCAAGATTTGTACAAAAAATAGACATTTCATCGATATGGTCGAGAAGTTTTGATATACATATTAGAGCATTTGAAACAATTTTTTGGTGCTTTTGGGGTAATCAGAACAAAAGATTTTAATCACTAAATTAATAACACCAGGTTGTTGAACATAAAGCAATAATTCTTTTATTCCATCATTATTATCGTTACGACGGATACGCTTTACCAATGAGAATAATTCTTCATTATTGCATTAAAAGATCTCCATATATCAATTATAATTTGTCATTTTTTCAAATAATTTCTCATCACCATACATGATCTTGGGGAGGATTTCCCACCCAACACCACCCAAAAATTCGCGATTTTTCAAAAGTTTCCCAAAATTTCCTAAAAATTCGCAGAAAAGATACTTTTTAAACCATTTAGCTATATATTTGCTCAAAAATGTCAAATTTTCGACGCTTCGCATCATTTAACCATTTTTTGACCATAGTTTGTTCAATTTCATGAAATTTTTTTCGAATTTCCTCCGAAATTTTTTGTGCTTTCATGCTCGACGCCGAAAAACAATGTTTTTGACGCGTACCCAACATTTTTAGGCCCAAAAACGGCACTTAAAAATTCAACTCCCCCAGAATACCCATGCCGTGCATGTCTGATCATCACCATACGTGGGCAGCAAGAAATTTCTGGGGGGGGGGTGCAAGATTTTTTGAAGGCCAAAAAATGGCCTTAAAAACGATGGTATGGTGATAAAAACACCATTTTTCGACGTTTCTCATCAAGCACTATCCATTGGCATCAAAAAATTGCGAAAAAGCGAAAAAAAATTTTCAAAAATTGAATTCTGGGGGGGGTATTTTGATTTCTGGGGGGGTATTTTGGTTTCTGGGGGGTGCATACCCCCCCAAACCCCCCCCCACGCCCAGGTGTGATCATCACCCAAATAAAAGCTCACACACATAGAAGCTACAGAGAAACAGACTGTGCATGTTCGCTTTAAACCTTAATACTACTCGTTCATACAAAATGTAATTGAATGAAAGAAAACAAGGAGAAAACTGACTTGAATCGTAGATAGTTCGCAGTCGACGTTCGAACGCCTTGAGTCGGTTGTCATTGGCGATCGGCTGAATGTAAAAATGCTCGGCAGAATCGACGTGCGTCACGCGACACTTGCCGT
The DNA here is from genome assembly GCA_036768485.1 of Mermis nigrescens. Taxonomy (NCBI): domain Eukaryota; kingdom Metazoa; phylum Nematoda; class Enoplea; order Mermithida; family Mermithidae; genus Mermis; species Mermis nigrescens. Next base: position 1,720,146 of record JAVLUZ010000056.1, read on the forward strand.
GGCGAGCGTTCGTTCGTCTCGAGACGGCGAAGCCGACGTCGCTCGACGTCGGCGTCGCGAAGTTCAAAGGCGACCACCAAACGCCGTTGCCGTCCAAGCCGCTCGTCGACCTCGTGTCCTCGCTAACGAAAGGCAGCGCGCCGCTATCGCCAGCGCCGCCCCAAGCGGCGGCAGCGTCTACGTCAACGGCGCCGACTGCCGCGACAACGTCGCTCGAGCGTTTTTCCATCGTTGTAACGCGCAAGGATGAAAGACGCTCGACGTCGACGCCCGAAGCGGCGACGTCTACGCCAACGCCGTCGGTCGCCGCGATCACGTTCGTCGGCGACCAAGTTTCGGCGTCGCTCGGACGTTTTTTCGCCGCCGCGACGCCCGAGGACGAAGAACGCTCGAAGTCGGCGCTCGAAGCGGCAACGTCTACGCCAACACCTTCGGTCGCCGCAATAACGTTCGTCGGCGGCGACGCTTTGGCGTTAGTGACGTCGCTCGAACGTTTTTGCGCCGCCGCGACGCGCGAAAGCGAAAAATGGTCGACGTCGGCCGGAGGCGTCGACGCGTCGTCTTTTCGCGCGACCGAAATCGCGACGTCGCGCGACTTCGTCCATTCTCCGCGTTTTTGGTTATCGTCGCGGCACCTTTCTATCAAATTGGAAAAAAATCGCTCGTCTTCGAAGCAGGCAGTATGCCGAAAGGCGGCCGCTTGTTTGGTCGGACGGGGCCAAATTACGTTCCATTCCAAATTCGCAGTTTCGACGGCCCTGAAAGCTCGGCCGATGCCGGTCAGCCGTTTTTCCGCTCCTCCCGGCGACATCGGCGCCTCGACGTAACGGCTTTTGCTTTCGTTGTCCGCCGAGCGGCGACCGAAATGGCATTTTTCGGCTTCATCCGACGCGAACAAATTCTCCAGCGTTTCGTCGTCGTTGTTCGATTCGCGTATTCTGCTGAAGGAAGCGGCGTCGTCCGTTTTAAAGGTAGAAAACTTAGTCGACGAGAAAGCATCGCGATTCGCGTTTCTCGGGGCACTTGAAACGTTTCGATCGATCGGTGGCGAATGACCCTAAATGTACAGCGACTTAAACATTTGAGCGCAGAAAATTAGCATTGTCCCGTCCCGTCCATACATGTAACAGGGGTACGGCGGATCCCTCCACCTAAAGTTGATGTCCTTCCCATTCCCATCTAGAGTCAAAAAATTTTTAACCCCCCCCATAGATGGGCAAGGTAGAGGGGGTCAGAGGGAAGTGAAATCCAAAAATCGTCATATAGTAAATTAGGTTCATTTGTTATCGTACGAAATCTCTTCGTGCAAAGGCGGTCCCAAAAGTCAATGCAAATGCTGTACATGTATGTTGTAGGGAATATGATATGGTACTAAAGCAGGTTATGCGCGGCAAACTGAGTTTCTTGACTTTTCTTAATAATGTTTCGCCAATAAATGCGATAAAAAATACAAAAAATTATCAATCAGGCGCAAAGCGCCGGAAAATTTGGTACTTTTACCGTTTTCAGGCAGAATTTTCGGTCTTTTTCCACAATTATCTCGAAAGTTGAACTGCCGCACCTTTCGTTTTCACAAAATCACCCAACAGTACGAGATTTTCCAAAACCGGAACCCCTCTACCCCCCTACGCCAATATGTGACCCCCTATGCCCATATGTGGGCCCACTTATTAAAAACAATTGAATTTTTTGACCGTTTCTAGATGTTTTTTTCGCCATTTTCGGCCGGAAATTGGAGGTAATTTACTACCTTCCTCTCCCCCTCTAAAAATGCCCGAAGACTCCTCTACCCATAATTCCGAGCCGTTGCATGTATGGTCCAGTCTGAATAAACGAATATGCGTGCGCGTATCTACTCCATATTTTGTTTTCTGTAAGTACAACAGTTTTTATTCGAACAACATAAAACTTAATCAGATTATAAAACATGAATAAAAGTTTTATTTTGCAAAGTTTCACATTGTCAAATTTTATTTTTAGCGAGTAGTACACTTCTACGTGATCACTACTATATTTAAAAACTTTAAATGAAAGTAGCAATATTCAGGCAAAAATTTTCGGCGAATTTCCACTATAACTTCATTGAAAGCGTTAATCGTGAAATTTTTTACCCCTTGAATGTTTAATAAGCGCGTTGTGTATGCTTCAGGCTTAATAAATGAATCCCAAAAAAGATCGCACGAAATCAAGACAGGAATATGATGAGGCCAAGGCTGGATAAAATTTGGTCGCCTTCCGTGCTTTGGACTCCCAGTTTTCCCAACTTGACGCAAAGTGACTTTTTCCGCGAAGTTTATTGAATGCATAGCATACAAAATGCACCCTTCGAACATTCAGAAATTGAAAAAAATCGCGTTACTCCCGTTTTCAATGATATTTGAGTAAAAATGCGCCGAATAGTTTCGTTCGATTACTACGAGCGTTATTTGAAGCTTTAGAAAATGATTGCAACCACACCAAAGTGTACTACTCATGGAGCATACACGTCGATGGTGTAAAACTTCGCACAACAAAACTTTTGTTTTTCTATAATCTGTTAACGTTTTATGTTGTTTGAGTTAAAAGTGTAGCCACTACAAAAAAACAAATAGAAATTTATAAGTGCGCCACCCTGTACATATAATGTACTACATGACTCTTCGAACACAACAAAATCTCGACTTGCGCATCAAGTTTAGATCACAAATGCCCGCTTCTAAACGATTAGGCAGAATGCGATTGTCTTATAATCGAGTGAGACAGATGGTTCGGTATAACTTTGTCCATACATACCTGATACCTATATTAATGCATTAATGCGTTGAAATGTTTTATTCATCTACGTAAGTAAGAAACGCTAATTTCACCCAAAATTTTCGAGAAAGTCAAATTCGTTGATATAAAATATCAGGAAAACTCTTAATTTTCATAATCTGGCGATAAATAATAACCACTGGTAAATCGATTGGGGAACCTCAAAGCGTAGACGACTGTTGAAACAGCGGAAACCGCTTAATCTTATTCATTAAATCAGGAAATTATTTGAAACGCGTGATATTTTAGAATCAATTGTCTAACCATTTTTAAACTACCGCGATCGGAAGTTTATATCTCATGATCCTATTCTTGGAGTATCAGATCAACAATCAGGGTACGTTTAATCACTATACTAACTAATATATAAGAAACAAGTCTGTGATGCAGGAGGCTAAACTAGTACGTATCAGGTCATTTGCACGCTTTGCACATGTGCTAATGTCAGACTGTCATAAATAGTTACATTTCAAAGTTAGATAATAAGTCTTTAATAAAGTTGTTGCCATGTTTGCTAATTATGTATATACTTTGTGAATAAGATCAGACAAAACAAATGCAGAGTTCGGAAATTTTGTGAATTGGTGGTAATCAGGACTTTGAAGAGCTAAAATGTTATTTTAATCATAAATTAACCCTAATTTTTCCTTTTTATCATACAACTTTCCGTTTGCACGCCATGCAAAGAGCACCGGACTTAATTTGCGCGGCTGGTCTTTCAATTACGATGTGTAAAAAAGCCGGGCTCTATGAACCAATTGCTACTTATGATGTATGATTCAAAACATCGTTCAACGCGAAGCTTAATGTTATCTAGTCGATCTCAAAAAAGTCCGAAGCAAATTGCACTGACCCAAAACCACTGAGGCGGGCCGATCAGACATGCACAGCATGGTAATTCTGGGGTAGGGGTATAATTTTAAAGTGCCTTTTTTGGACCCAAAAAATGGTTAGTACCATACATGATCTTGGGGGAGGTTTGGGGCGTTTCAGCCCCCGCAGAATCATTTTTCACCCCCCGCAAAAAAATTTTCAAACCCCCCCAGAATTGGCGATTTTTCAAAAGTTTCCTAAACTTACCTCAAAATTGGTAGAAAAAGTGTCTTTTTAAGGGTTTTTGGCTATCTATTTGCTCAAAATCCCCAAATTTTCAGCGCTTCGTGCCATATATTCATGTTTTAAGCGATATATTGGTCAATTTATTCGACTTTTTTCGAAATTTTTTTCATGATTTTATGCTCGAGAAGGATATAGTTTCGTCAGAAACGCCAAAAAACGATGTTTTTAAACGCGTACCGGCCATTTTTGGGCC